>OY723409.1:61977011-62521284 GCA_963210345.1 Inga oerstediana
TTGATCTATAACAGCCCAACTGTATTATTAAATATGTTAAACATGACCATAATATAATCCTGCATGTACCAAAAACCAGATAGCAGGAGCTTACTTACAAAAAATACAAAATATATGGCCAACAGCATTAAATCAAAACATGACCTACTACTAATCCTATGATATATGTGGCCATAATATAATCCTGCATGTACCAAAAACCAGATAGCAAGGGCTTACTTACAAAAGATACAAAATACATGGCCAAAAACATGAACCTAAATATGACCTACACTTTAACCATTATCATTATCTCCAACTATGCAAGAACCTTACGAACCATCTCCAATTTTGCCTCGTATGGAAGGCTTGAGAAGACAGCAAGGAGGTTCTCATTAGCAACAATTTTAAATAAAGCATCATGTTGCTCTTTTGAAGTTAGCTCCTCCAACTTGCGTAGCTTATCATAAAGGGACTCATGCTTTGTATCTAACATAGAAGCCCTTGCAAGCTTTCCCATCTGAGATCCTAAAGTTGCAGAAGCTTCTTGGATACCCTGACAAGAGGTATTCATCATTTTTCCAAGCTCCTGCAAGAAAAGGTCATCACGATCACCGTTGTTTCTTTTTCTCTTCTTACTTGCATTGTTGGCAGCATTGGATTCTTCAGCTATGGCAGCAACAAAAGGGCCTACATCTTCTAGATCAACATTTTCATCATTATCTTTAGCATAATATGGTAGGGGGTCATCACTTTCATCAACTTGATCTTTAAGTCCAGCTATTGACCCTTTCCCACTAGCCATATCCTTCGCATAAATTGTGCAAAGTGCAATAAAATGGGGGAGAGTTTTTCCGCGAAGATGGGTAGCTTTTTTGTTGCTCTACAATTAGTAAAGAGAACAATCTATAATTAATTATCATGTTATATAAATCATAACAAAGTCATATGAACTGAATAATATTACCTTTACATACTCGTCCCAAACATCCTTCTCAACTGTAACATAGTGGCTTTTGGGATCCCATCCAAAACCAGATGTGTTGGTCCTAGTAACTATGTCATATATAGCTTGCCAATTTTGTTTCAAAGTCTTCAGACGAGATTTAATATGTGGATCAGCTTTAATTCCACATCCAGGAGCCTTCTCATTCAACATTTTTGGCAATTGAGTAAGCACTCCTGACTTAAAACCATTGTCTGAAATCAAACAACCTTCTTCATGAAAAGTTAATAAAACATCTACTAGCATAGCATCCTCTTCAGAAGTCCATTGACATTGCTTTCCTTTTAATGTTCCGTCTGCTTCCACTATCTACATAATAAAGTAGTAAAGCAGACATTTAACTCAAGGCATAAAATTATCATTATATTTATTAAGAGTTGATATAACAAACATAAACAGTACAAAATCAACCATAAAACTACCAGTCTACTTATAAAACATAAGACAAACTAAAGGCATTAGTACACCAACAATAAAATACAACTACTAGTCCACTTACAAAACATAATACAAACTAATGTCATTGGTACTACAACAACAACATAATACAACTACTAGTCCACTTATATGTCAAATTTATAGCATACTACATTTATCCTTCTCATCTCCTATCCCTACGCGTCATGAAATCAGCAAACATTTCAGTAGCTAATTATTCAAGAAAGTTGTTCCATGCATTAATTGGTTCAATTTTCATAATAGGTAGAGCATCTATGTTAGCTATGTCCATGTCCATTTCTTCAAATTCAATGTCAAGAGGATCGGATCCTTGTTGACGAATCAAATTATGCAAGAGACAACAAGCTATGACTATTTGGCTATGAGTTCGAATAGAATAAAAGGCAGGACTTCGAAGGATAGCCCATTATAATTTTAACATCCTAAAGCAACACTCAATAACATTTCTTACCGATGCAGGCCTCAAATTGAAGCATTTGCACGCATTTGCAAGGTGTCTTCCATCTATCCATTCACTTAAATGGTATCGTTGACCACAGTAAGGTGTAAGGAATCCTTCACAATTTATATAGTCAGCATCCACTAAATAATATTGTTCTATATAATGTAAAATATAAGTTACCAATACTTTGATCAAAGCTTAAAGACATGGCAGCATAATAAAAGCATCCAATTCACTATATATAGTAGAAGTCCATAGCTAGCAAGCTTCCCAGGCCATTTTTATGACTAAATATTAGCTGTATAGAAATAATATTTACCTTGAGGCACTTTTAAGCTTCTATATCTTATGTTAATTGCATCTCTCAAAACTCTCCCATCAGCAGTTGACCCTTCCCAACCAGCAAGGATATATATAAATTTTGCATCATGGGAGCAAACACCAAGCACATTAGTAGTTATTTCTCCCTTTCAATTACGATACCTTGCTTTATCTTTAACAGGGACTTTTACTTTAACATGAGTACCATCAAGGGCACCTAAACAATTCTGAAATAACTCAAATTGTGATGTAAGTGCAATCAAATAAATGATACAGTTAATTATTTATAATGATGACAATATACCTCAAACCACTTCCACATCTCGTCTATTGAATCCTCATGAATTGGCTCTGGTTTCTTAAATAGCTCCTCACTTAATCGCATTATAGCCATCAATACTATATTAAAGTATCGACTTATAGTCTCACCAGACCTCCCAAAATAAAACTGGACAACTCTGTTTTTTACATAATGGGCAAAGATATGGAGAAACATTGCAACTTGCTCATCAACCAACATATTTTTAGTTGGTTTTAAACCACTTCTTATATCAAGCATAAGACATAACTTGTCAAACGTAGCCATATTCATTCTAATTAGATTAAAACAAGTGGTGTCACTATTATACACTAGATTTCGGAGGTGAACTCTCTTAGACTAGAAGTCCACATTGTAAGGCTGACGAGGAATTCATCGTCTACGCATACTAACAGCAATACAGACACTCATAAAACATTGGTGCATAGCAAATACAACTTGCAACCACCAACATAACAGATGCACAATCATTTTGCTTGTTTCTGGATCTATGGCTGTATAAGAATATGTAACATCAGAAATATATATATATATATATATATATGAACAATCTGCTGCAGTTTAAACTAAAACCCAAGTCATGCCCCATCTATAAATGATAGTAATTAAAACAAAAACAACTACCTAGAACTAAAATTATAAAGATTTAGTACTTGGCATAACCCATATATTATAGAAGTATCAGCATAGCATGAATAAACTACATTAGTTAAATCATATATACTAATTGTAGGTGAAATAATATCGAAAGAAATGCAAGAGTCAATCTACTTCAACACGTGAGAGAAATGATAAGCGTTAGAAATCCTCCACAAATCCAAGTTAGAGAGCCAAAGCACAAGAATCCGAGACCCTAAATTGAAAATTTTAAGTGAACTACCAGAATGCCCTGGAACCAACCAACTTAAATAGAAGCCACAAGTATACTACCCGCTAGAATCAGAAACAAGTGCAGACAGAGATAAAGACGGAATTGAAAGTTAAAATCCGTCTCTGTCCCTTTCTCTGCACTTATCCTACACAGAGATATACCCGGCATAATTCGAATAAGGGAAACAGGGAAACCAAAAGCACAATGTTTCAAATCAAATCCACTTGAAAATCCTCCTACGAAATTCGAAACAGCCAAAAGCACAAACCCAAACAAACAAACAAAAATAGAAATAAAATTGGAAAAAAGGAAACTCAAAAGAGCACGAAGGAGGATGAGGATAAAGTAGTTAGCCTAACCTCCGCTGCGACATTCGTTCTACTCCACCGTGATTCTGCTAATCATGTCTTCAAATGAGGTAGCCCAAAAAATCGTGAAGTCCATTGTGCTTCATAGAGACATCCGCTACTCTTCGCCGAGACGTTTGCTCGTCTCTGCCGCGACGTTCGCTATTCTTCATTGCGACTTCTGCTACCTTCGTTCTACTCGATCAGAGAGTGAGTTGTCAGATTGCAAAATAGGGTTTTCCCTTTATATTGTGGCAGGGGCAAGATTGGTCCAAATATTTTTAACTTGGGGCAAAAGAGTCCAAAATATTCCACTTTCACTTTTGTTAGATCACTTCCATAGGTTAACCACTGGAATTCACTTCCATCATTTTTTATGGAAGTGACTTCCATATGGAAGTGCTTTCTCTCTAACCAAATAGCCTAATGTGTGGAATTCACTTCCACTTCCACTTCTCTTGTCTCAATTCTCTTCTACCAAACATGGCGTTAATGTTTCTTAAGGTTGTGGGTAAGAATATAGAAGCGGAGAAATATCCTACGTGTCATTCACTGTATTCAGAAATATCACCAGAGAAAATCTGACTGAGAAGAACACAAAACCTCAGTCCTCAGGCATGCCCTGTGATATAATTACCCACGACAAAAAAAAATATTCACAAGGTGTGATGAGTATAAGATTAATTATTTCGCATCCTCAATAATAGTGTTTACTGAGTGTTTGGAAACCACAAAACCATAGTTTTAGAAGTCTTTTTTCATAAGTTGAGACAAAACTTTTTTAACATACTTATCTCATAAATCATAAAAAGCATTTCCTAAAAACTAATCCAAACATGCGCTCTCATCCTCAATTTGCCCGCAAGGTTTTGCATAATCGTAATTGTAATGAGCGAAAAACTGGTTACCGTTGGGGGCAGGGCTGTGTGCAGTGTGCTCAAGAAATGAAGTTGGGCTCTTGCTGTCGCGGGACTCATTCTGGGCCTGGAGTCATTGACCTCAGTAATGGCGGGTAGCCCATACAACGTAGAAAAGCATCCAAAAAGGAAGCCCGTTGATTCGAGCAAAGGGCGGCAGCCCACGTGTCAGCTCCGAAAAGGAGGACGATTGCAGCCGGATCGTCACTATGAATCTGGCGGTGGCAGCTCCACGGTCCTTGATCGCTCCGTTTTCGCGACCCAACCCATATAACCGATCCTCAATTTCTCCGGTAGGGTTGGTTCGGTCGTCTTCACTCCCTATGGAGCCGCACGAGCCTCAGAAGCGAGTGGTCGTGTGTGGTGGCGGAGTTATAGGGGTGTGCGCGGCTTACTTTCTGGCCAAAAAGGGCGCCGTCGTCACTCTCGTCGAGAAGTGTGGCGTCGCCTGCGCGGCTTCTGGAAAGGCTGGTGGGTTTCTCGCCCTCGACTGGTGCGACGGAGGACCCTTGGCTTCTCTCGCTCATGCCAGTTTTCATCTCCACCGTTCCCTCTCTCAAGAGCTGAATGGTTCCCAATCCTACGGTTACAGACCCCTTACCACTCTCAGCGTTTCTTTCACCGAATCAGATAATCCTACTTGCACTTCCAAATCCTCTCGTGAATCCACCCTCCCGTCATGGGTCGATGGACCTGGTGGTAGTTCCAGAAAGATTGGGACTCCAGAAACTACGGCTCAAGTGCATCCCCAACTCTTTACTCGCACACTAATCAGCAGGGCCGTGGAAAATCACGGGGTCGAGGTTGTAATTGGGAAATTGGAACGCGTGAAGTTAGATGAAGGTAAAATTGGAGGGGTGGTGCTTGAAGGGGGACGAGTCATCGACGGGGACGCTGTGGTACTGGCACTCGGTCCTTGGTCTTCTAGTTTGGAAATTTTGTCATCACTGTTTCGAGTGTATGGGTTAAAGGCACATAGCATTGTTTTGAAGCCTAAAGAAGCAAGTGCCATAACCCCTCACGCTCTGTTCCTCAGATACTACCCGTCTCATGGAGGAAAGCCCATCGACCCTGAAGTTTACCCTCGCCCCACAGGTATGCCATTACCGAGCTTTATGTGTACTTTGCTTTCCCCTCTAATATAAAATATCATTGATTGAGTAAAACTAACAAATGACACCACTTAATTCGGATCCCCGAATTACGCATTGTGCACTAGTTAACTTGTTGCCAGTTGCCGAACTAACAGCTTAACGAAGAGCTTATCAATTTGGGCTAAATTCTAGTTAAGCTTATAACGGTTATACTAGCACGATTGAGAAATTAGAAGGGAAAGATGGATGATGGGAAATGGCATGAATTGGCAGGGGAGGTATATTTGTGTGGGATGTCGGCGGAGGAAGAGGTGCCAGATGATCCAGAGGAGGTGAGGGGAAACACGGAATCGATTGGAATGCTGAAGAGAGTGGCTCGGACTGTGTCAAGCCATTTGGGGGGAGAGGCAGAGGTGAAGGCAGAGCAAGCTTGCTTCTTGCCGTGCACGGATGATGGGGTGCCGGTGATCGGAGAAATGCCAGGTATGAAGGGTTGTTATGTAGCCACGGGGCATAGTTGCTGGGGCATTCTAAATGGTCCTGCCACCGGAGCTGCCATGGCTGAACTTGTAATTGATGGCTATTCTTCCATTGTTGATCTAAAAGACTTCAGTCCCGCCAGATTTGTTGGTCGTCGATAGCCTTGCGCTTGTAAATCCCAGTACCAAACAGGATTCATCTAAAATAATTGCTTTTCAGCTTCGGTATGCATACTTCTCGGTAGAAACTTCACATCTTCGTGTTGTTTAACTTTTGGTGGGGTCTTCGATTGGCAAATTGGCGTATGGTGTATATATATCATTATGCGTTGTGATTATCTATTTCATCATTAAATGAACACGATAGTTACTGCCCTCGGAGGCTCTTAAGAACGGATTCATTCCTTAGCTAAGACTCTAGCTTGAGATCGAAGTGGGGAAGCTAAAGAATCTTTAAGACGCCGAGAGATACTCATTAGGTTAAGTCAAAATTACATGGTTTACTTTGTCATCTAAACAAGGACATTAAAGAATTGGGGTTGGTTTTTAATTACAAAGATAGTCATTCGTCTAATTTGTCTAATTTTGAGTAGGAGAAATGGAGTTGGAAAGAAACTGATACTGGCATGTTAGACCCTTGATCTATGTGATCCTGTTGGTGCTGATCAATCTATCCAACGTTCGCTTAAGTGTGCATTTGGAATGGCTTATTTTTGTCCAAAACGTGCTTATAATTCGTGATTCACGGTATACGAGGTAAGTATGTGAGAGGAGTTTTTTCTCGGTTTGCGTAATAAGTGCGTTTTTCCTGTAGAAAAAGCTTAAACAAACAAGCCCTAAATCTGCCCCAAAACAGAACCGTCTGTTGAAGGGTTTTTTTCTTTTTTTTTACTTTTGATTCTGAACTCTTTTTATTTAGGGCAGAGAAAAAAATTAAAATAAGAAAATTGGGTGTTGTCTTGTGAATTTGAATAAATTTGGATTTCGTCTTTGTTAAAAGAAAAATATTTTTAATGAATTGTTTTTTTTTAATGTAAAGGAGGCTTTCGCCTAAAATACAATTAACTAATGGGGAACTAATTCCCCTGCTTTCTTTTGGGCACTCAGGTCTGCAAATGACATGCCAAAGTATCCGTGAGACAATTTTGATCTATTGAGATATCTTGTACTTGTAGGTCCCAAGCGTTCTCCATCAAGCTCTTTGTATCTGAGTAAAAACTAAGCTGTGCCAGGATCAGTAATGTTTTTGTTTATCAACAACGAAATTAGCATCCGATTCAAGAGTGACCCCCCTGTTTTCGTTTAATTATTTTTTTATCTGAATAGGGAGAGGATTATTTACATTGTGTGGAAAACCGAACCGGACCGGACAATTCAAACCGGAAACCGGTGAACTGGTCGCTTGTCCGGTCCGGTTGAGAGAAAAAACCGGTGACCCGGTGAACCCGGTCAAACCCGATTCGATTTGACTTAGTGTGAACCGGCTTGACCTGGACTAGTCACGGTTTGGTCTTTTTGTTTTTTGTTTTTTTAACTTTTTTACACTCCAAATGAAGTTGTTTTGGTTTTTTTTTTCTTAAAAAAATATTTTCTTAACAGTTTTTGATTTATAAGAAGTTTTAAAAGGATTGTGGAATACTTTTGGCATTGGTTGGGGAAAAATCTTTATGTACTTAATGATATTTTTCTAGGTATTAGGTTTAGGAGGTTATATTGGACTATTAGTTGAAAAATAACTCTCATATAGTTTTTTAAATGGTATGTATGAACATTTAAATTATATATATATTTTTTAATTGACCCCGGTCTGAATTATTGACCCTTAATCTAGTACCTCGGGCGGTTCAATGTTCAGTCCGATTTTCAGTATCTTGATTATTTAGGGTTTTGGGCTTTTGTCTTGGTCCCATAATGGGAGTATCGGAGATCATGTGTTCTATGAGTTAAATCCATCGGTAAAATTTTTTTTTTTTTAAAAAAACCACAAATCAGCTCTGTCAAAATAATGAGACATATGTTTACGAAAAAGGGGTAATGAAACATATAAACTATTACGTGGAAGAAGGAAGGGCCTAGTAGTCATTGGGCTGTTTAGAAGGTAAAACTTATTATGCCACGAATTTAAGGAAAGAATGGGAAAAAAAATAATTACAGGGGTTGAAACTTATGTCACTGTATGTATTTGTAAATAATAATAAAATAGGTATAATGAATATATGGATGTGGGTTTTCTTATGGATTGAAAACGGTTTTTTCTCCCTTTTCATGGTCATATGCAGGGTTTTGGGTCAGTAATGTGGTGGAGTAATTGGGCTAAAAGCTATGTTTGGAATAGTTTTTTATTTTTAGAAAATAAGTGTTTATTATATAAATTGAAATAAAACTCCTCTCACATATTTATCCCGTATGTTCTAAATCACGATTTATAAGTATTTATAAGTAAAAAATGAGCTATCTCAAATGAACACTAATATTGGGTTTAATATTGAGAGACTAAATCCAAACCACTTGGATTGACAAAAAATGATCAGACTGCTGAGTGTTTGTTTGTGATCACTTTTAAACACCTCAAAAGTCCTTATTCACGTAAATCAAAATAAATATCCCCTCACATATTTATCTTGTATACTGTAAATCATAATTAAAAAATTTATTTTAAAAATTTTAGATCACTATTCCAAATAAGCATTTTAGTCGCAATGTGGACATGATTCAACTATTATTATGAATACAGTGCTCAAGAGAAAGCCATGAAACGATGGCTTCCCCAAAAAGAAAGTCATGGGAGTGGACAGTACACACAGAAATAGAGGTAAATATGATTATTAAGTCTGAAGCACAGTTGTAGGAGGAAGCCTTTCACATTACATCGAGGCTCCTCCCATGTGCTTCCTTCTTATCTAAGCATTTGTGTCGGAATAACCAAGCTTCCATATATATTATTGTGTGATTCGTTTTGACTTGAGACATTATACGCCAGTCACACACACACACACTTGATTGAGCACGTGGCCTCAACTTGTCAAACGCAAATCCAAGCTCAAAAGACGACATGCACTGCGACAAACTGTGTTGAAAAGGATCATCAATCCTACGACTTAAGTTAATCCAGCACGGTACATGCGACTCCTTATTATATTATTGTTGGACTTTGAGAGAGAGAGAGAGAGAGATGCCTTTCCTTTCCATCCACGGGGTGGACTTGCCTCAACTGCCCATCACCCACATTTGTTGACCTCTCTTCTTCGTTGGAATTTGCTCATCCTCCCAACGTCGTACAAATCCTGTTCATTCATGACTTATTCCATTCCTTTCACTTCACTTATCCCCCAGGAAGCACGATCCGTTCATTAGGCCAAGCAAAGTTACATTACCTTCCAGTCTTTCTCCAACCCAATAGCCATATTATCTATTAATTAAATAATGGTGATAAAAGGTGATAAAAAGAAAACCTCGGGTACTGCACACTGGCGCCAAGCCATTCCGTGTTATTGGCTCCATCACCAGACAGATTAACTCCTTTAATTATTGCTCACCAACTTAGAGGCAAAAGGGGAAGAATCTCCTCACCTTGTTTGACATGAGAGCACTTCAGCTCCTAAAAGAACCTTGCAAAGAGTGTGAAAAAATATCGCTCCACTCTGCCTTTTTATTTATTCCTTTGAAAAGTTCATAATTATATTATTGTTTTGGTGAATTTTTCATCTCTTGGAAGGGGTTGGGTTTGGTGGTTTCTTCATGCCTTGATCTTTCTTATAGGCTTCTGTTTTGGTTATCTTCCTTGAACTGCTAATCGATCTTAATTTCTCTTTTCTCATAGCCATAGCCATCTTTTCAATTAGAAAGAATTAATCAAAAACAAGATAAAGGAAGGGTTTTATGCTTTTCAACTCCCTTTTCCCTGACAAACAAGAAAAGGATGGATCTTAATGGCCAATTTAAAGCAGCTTTCACAATTGAGAGGGCTAGTAAGTTTTCCAACCGAATGATCCATCACCACATAAAGCAGATACCTGACCTCTTGAATCTTACGGTGCTAGATATTTATTTCATTTTTAAAACGCTGCTGATCTCCTTTTCACCTAGCAGATTATTTTAATATATGGGGTGTAAATCTGCCAACAAGACAAGAAACTAATGAACAACTAGACAATAAGGAACATGGATGAAGAAAAATCAAAGCCACCATTTTCCCCTCTTGTTAACCTGAAAAGACATCTAGATGGCAACTTTGTTTTGGGCAGCATCACCCAACAGTGGCAAACTATTCTGCAAAATCATGCTGATACGAGTCATAAATAGCAAAAGGGAATAATAATAATAATAATGATAATAACAACAGGGAAGCAGCAAATCCGAATTGCACGAAGAAGCAATTATTATTATTGATATTGTACTGTGCATTTACATTTACCAACCCCTCTTTCTTTTTGATCGGCGCTATCCCCTCTTTCCAATAAATGAGATATGGCCATATCTTGTGGCGGTCGTGGAATTGAATGTAGGCTGGTCCTCACTTGTCCTGTGCATTTTGTTTTTTTTTTTTTGGACAAAATGCATTTTGTTTTTTTGATTGCATGGCATTAGCATATTCCAATCTCAAGTGACCGCCAGTTATATTTAAAACGGGGGACAAACATTGAATTAACACCATCCTTTTTCCCCTTTAATCCAATAATGACGATGTGGTGATAGATAGAGAGCCTTCCTGTTTTGGGACCCCCCCTCAATAATGACAGTATTGGATTGCTGACATACTGTGCTGATTCATTTATTTAATTTTTTTATAGAAAAAAAGGCTTAATCTTTGGGCTATTATTTCAATATTTTATGAAGTCAATTTGGGAAGAGCAAGACAGCTGAGCCAGTGGGAAGAGCAAATAAACTATTTGAGCAAGCTCTGTGTAGCTTCACTGACAGAAAGATAGGTATAGTTTTGGTGAGCAGCTTAGTTTATCCTGCAACTCTTTCTCCTTCTCTGTATTGCACCTCCATGGTCTGTGTTCCATCATAAGTCTCTCTAACCTTCTTCCTCTCTCTCTTCTCTCTCCCTTTTCTTACATAGAGGAGTAATGCGTGACCACTATATATAAAATCATGTGGCACTCAAGAGTTGGTCTCCATTTATGGTGGAGTATTATTTTGGTGTTTCTCGTTGTTAATCAGTGCTCTGGCCTGAACAGAGACGGTGCTTTGTTGTTGTCCTTTAAGTACTCTGTTGTGAGTGATCCTGTTGGCGTGCTTAGAAGCTGGAATTACAGCAGCGAGACACCTTGTTCATGGAATGGAGTTACGTGTTCGAATATTTCAAGTGCAGGACAAAAGGCTCAAGCTCAAGCTCGAGTGATTGGCTTATCTCTTCCGAATTCTAAACTTGTGGGTTCAATTCCTTATAATATGGGTTTGATTGACCACCTCAGAATTCTCGACCTTTCCGGCAATTCACTCAATGGGTCTCTTCCCTCTTCACTTTTTCAGGCTTCTGAACTTGAGTCTCTTAATTTGTCTGGTAATTTGATAGGTGGGGAGGTTCCTGACTCCATAGTACAGCTTAGAAATCTTCAGGTTCTCAACCTTTCCGACAATGCCTTGGCTGGAAAAATACCCACCAATCTGGCCAATATGAAAAATCTAACGGTGGCTTCTTTGAATAATAATTCCTTGTTGGGTGGTCTTCCTGGTGGGTTTCAAACGTTACAGGTTTTAGATCTATCTTCCAATCTGTTCAATGGATCTCTGCCTCCAGATTTTGGCGGGGCAAGTTTGCGTTACTTAAACATCTCCTACAACAACGTTCCGGGGAAAATCCCTCCAGAGTTTGCAGAGAAAATCCCAGGTAACGCCACCATCGACCTTTCCTTCAACAATCTCACCGGCCAAATTCCCGATTCCTTAGTTTTAATCAATCAACAGTCCAAGTCATTTTCCGGGAACCCTGATCTTTGTGGAGAACCAACCAAGAATCCATGTCCTGTTCTTCCTCCATCTTCTCCACCAAATATTCCTGTTGCTACTTCCCCTGCTTTGGCTGCATTTCCAAACACGCTTGACTCCCCTCCAAATTTCGCTGCTTCGCCATCTGTATCTTCGCACTCTAAGCAAAACGGGATTCGACGAACAACAGTTATAGGAATCGTGATTGGAGATATTGTTGGCATTATAATCATAGCTTTAATTTTCGTGTATGTCTACCGATTGAAGAGAGAGAGAAATGTGGAGAGCGCATTGAAGACGGAAGCTACTGCAGTGAGGAGTGATTGGTCGCCGCCGTCATCACCGGAGTCAAGAGGGTTCAGAAGGTGGTCGTGCTTGCGCAAGAGTGCCGAAGAGGAAGAGTCCACCGACGACACGACGAGCACTTCCGGCATCGAAGTGGAAGCACAAAATGGGCAAAACCAAAAGGTTCATGAACAAGAAGCAGGACAGGGGAAAACAGGGACACTAATAACAGTGGACGGTGAAAAAGAGCTTGAACTGGAAACACTGCTAAAAGCTTCGGCATTTATACTGGGGGCAACTGGTTCCAGTATAATGTACAAAGCCGTGCTTGAAGACGGTTCGGCGTTAGCGGTTCGAAGAATCGGCGAGAACGGGCTCGAACGGTTCAAGAACTTGGAGACACAAGTCCGGGTCCTTGCCAAATTGGTCCACCCCAATCTGGTTCGTGTTCGTGGCTTCTACTGGGGAAAGGACGAGAAGCTCATCATCTACGACTTCGTCCCAAACGGCAGCCTAGCAAATTTCCGTTACAGTACGTACTCCAATCTCTTCTTCGTGCAACTTAAGATTAATTATGTGAATTTGTTTAAGAAAAAGACATATCTATGAACATAGGCATGAGGAATATGATGGTCAACTATGTTGAGGCCTTAGGGATGAGGTTTGTCCCACGGTTTTGTGAAAGCGATTGGGATGTCCACAATTGGAAGCGCACACATGAAAATGATGATATCTGCTCTTGTCAGTTTTTAAATGAAGCGAAAATAACTCCTTTTTTACACTTTTTCTTATTTGGAGGCACTGTCCTTGTTTCCATTGAATCATGGGTGTGAACTAATAATGGGGTGTGCTTGGGATGTCAGGGAAGGTGGGTGCTTCTCCTTGCCACCTACCATGGGAGGTCAGACTCAAGATTGCGAGAGGGGTGGCACGTGGCTTGGCATATCTTCACGACAAGAAGCACGTGCATGGAAATTTGAAGCCCAGCAATATTCTGTTGGGCAACGACATGGAGCCCAAGATTGGAGACTTTGGGCTCGAGAGAATTGTAACCGGAGATTCCAGTTATAAAGCTGGTGCATCAGCCCGGATTTTTGGTAGCAAGAGATCCACGGCCTCTCGGGATAGCTTTCCAGACGTTACAGTTGGGCCCAGCCCAAGCCCAAGCCCGAGTGCCATAAGTGGGGTGTCTCCTTACCATGCACCTGAGTCGCTCAGAAACCTGAAGCCTAATCCAAAGTGGGATGTATACTCCTTCGGCGTCATTTTCTTGGAGCTATTGACGGGGAAGATTGTGGTTTTGGATGAAATGGGTCAGCCACCTGGGTTATTGGGAGAGGACAAGGCCCGGGCTCTCCGGATGGCTGACATGGCGATTCGTGCTGATATGGAGGGAAAAGAGGAGTCGTTATTGACTTGGTTTAAGTTAGGATACAGTTGTGTGTCTAGCGTACCCCAGAAGAGGCCATCCATGAAAGAAGTGTTGCAAGTAATTGAGAAAATACCCTCCTCACGTTATTATGCTCACTAAAACATGTCATTTGCCACAGGGTCTATTTTCCCCCATTGTAGAAAGTATAGTAATGATTGACTAACTGGTGTGTTTGTTTGGATTCCTTCGTGCGCTGTATTCATTTGCTTTATTTGACAATTAGACAAATTTTCTAGGATTACATGACGGTTTGTTTTTATTTTTTAAAAGTGTTTTTATGATTTACAATATAAGAATGCAAGAGATTTGTTTCGACCAGTAGAAAAATGCTTAAAAATAGTAAAGGCACTTTTCTTAGCTTCCCAAACAAGAGCTGCTACTTTTTCCTTCCCCATCAATGGCAAGCGTGTTTAGCTGTTAGCATTAATGGACCTCATGAATGAGTTTGGAATGATGTTCAGGGCATGTTATTGAAACTGACGATGATCTAATAATGGCACGTGAGAAGGTGCTTTGGTTTTATAAGTTGAAACTTAAAATAGCATGTCAAAACATAGTTGGCAAAAAAACATGACATAATAAATATTACTACGGTCTTAAATATAAGATATAGATTGTAGTACAAATTACATTACAAACTATGTCCTATATTTAGGACCGGAGGGAGTATATAAAGCTGCATGATCAAAGATGTGCTTTTGTCTAAAATTATTGTGATTTTTTTTTTTTTGGTTACAATATTGTGAATTTTTTAATCCTGTTGAAACTTCACCAGAAATCAGAGTCTAATGGAATACATTTTAGTACTCAAATAAAGTGGGCTTTTAAAGCCCACTGGAGTAGGAGATTAGTCCAACAAAGTTGTTAACGAGATATGTAAAAGTATGTATAGGAATAGGCCAAGGAAAAAAATGTATAGGCGTCCTAAGAAGGAAGGCCCAAGCCCATAACAAATGTTGACACCAGTGGTCGAGTTCAAACTCCAACGGTCGTTGTTCGGACCGCAAATTTAAATTAGGGAAGATGCCGCTCCCCCTCCAGTTTTAAATCCCGAAGGATCTGAAGTCTGTAGGAGTCTAGAGACAACCAGACAGAAAAGACGCAGAAAATGGCGACGAACATTGGGATCATGGATTCTGCTTATTTCGTTGGTAGATCTGAGATTCTCTCTTGGATCAACTCCTCACTCCAATTAAATCTCTCCAAAGTCGAAGAGGCATTCAATCTTCTCTCGTTTCAACTCCTTAACCCTAACCTATCTCACTTTTTCGTTCCTTTCGTTCCCTATGTTTTCTGCATCTGATTTCTTGGATCGTCTATTCGTCAGGCTTGTTCTGGTGCGGTACACTGCCAGCTTATGGATGCGGTCCATCCTGGGATTGTGCCGATGCACAAGGTCAATTTTGATGCTAAGAGCGAGTACGAGATGATTCAGAACTACAAGGTCCTTCAAGACGTCTTCAACAAACTCAAAATCACGAAGGTGTAAATCTTTCTTCTCCTTTTTTTATTTTTACGGTCATAGATTTTCTTGTTCTCTCCGCCCTCTATGACTCCGTTCTAATTTTTCATCCTAAAGTTTTCTTCAATCACATGAAATTTTCCTTACACGACGCGACTGCTGACTTGTTCTATGGAATTATTTTGCTGGGAATGGTTGTTCAGCACATCGAGGTCAGCAAGCTTGTGAAGGGAAGACCGCTGGATAATTTGGAGTTCATGCAATGGATGAAACGATATTGTGACTCTGTCAATTCGGGACTTCTGCACTGGTAATTAAATCTCGGCCTCATCTTTTATTTCCTCATTTATATGGCCGATTATTTCGTCATTGTAATTTATTTTTACTGCGTCTTGTCATTGTATTCCCTCACCGCCTTAAATATCTGTTAATTCGTGCTTATATTAGTAATTGGAGATTAGAGACATATCTTTGCGAACCTTTCTTGGTTTGAAACTTGACGGCCGTCTAGTTGATGGCCTCCAAGAAGGAAAATTTTTTAATAAGTTCTGGAAGGTTCATAATGAACACACAACACCCCGGCACACCCCCCCCCCCCCCCCCAAACAACAAAAAAAAAACCGGATTCAATTGGCAACTCTTCTCCCTGTGCACAGTCAACACTGTTGCCATTTTCCAGTAATCGACGTTGTTACTTGAAACTCAATGGTTTTATGAAAATATATCACCCATTTTGGTTTCATCAGATAAAATATCTCACCCATTTGTCCTCATGACAATTAGCTCTTACAAACTGTTTGCACAACGTGCTTCGAAGAGTCATGTTAGTTAACTGAATTTGGAACATATTTACTTTCCAACTCATGTGCTTTGCTATCCTGCTTCCCATTTAAATTTTTCATATTAGCGTTTGACACCTAATACGGGCTTGGTTCGATTCCCTGCACTATACGTTAGTTACAATCCCCTGGAAAGGAGAGAGTCATGTAAGGGAGGAAGAGAAGCAAACAAGAAATCCTCACAATCCCAGTCCTCTGCTAAGGTCTCTACTTCTGCGAAATCTCAGTCTTCTCATAATGGACGAAGAAATGATGTATCATCTGGCAATAATGCAAATCAAGCACTGAAGGCCACAAAACCTTCAAGCAGCGGCCCTGCATATGATGAACAGGTATTCTGTTTTAACTAGAAGAATTAGCATACGTCATTCTTTATCTTTTTCTTATGCTGTTGAAAATGCAGATCACGGAGTTAAAATTGTCCATTGATGGCCTGGAAAAAGAGAGGGATTTTTACTTTGCTAAACTGAGGGATATTGAGATACTCTGCCAAAGTCCTGGACTAGAACACTTACCGGTACCCTACATCTGTAGCTTATTACCTTGACTGATGAGAGAACCTATTACCCAGTAATTAATTATGGCATTTTGGTGGTTGGTGGTTCAAATTTCAGGTTGTTGCAGCAATACAGAAGATATTATACGCCTCAGATGATGATGCAACGGTTGTGGCGGAGGCTCAAGCCATGGTCTCGGTTCAGCAGAAGGAAGGTGAGAGACTGAGCCCCATCAAAGAGGTTTCGGAGGAGAAAGGCAGTTCCGAAAATCAGAAGAGGAAGATCATTGAGAATCCAGACTTTGATGCGACTGGCGTCATAACATTGTCACCGAGGCAAAGGCTTTCTGATGTTTCGGATGTTCATTGCAGCGGGTCACCTCTCATGACTTGTTAAAATACCATCATTTTGTTGTATCAATGTATCTTCATTTCTAAACTTGAACGACATTTTACTCCAAACATTTAAGCCCGCATGTCAGTCGCTATCTCATGTACCAGGAAGAAGCACAAAGATTTGGTTGTTTTCTGGGGGGAAGATACGTCAGTGTTCAAGATTCCCTTCGTGTCCTGAAATTTTGTTCTATTGTGGTGTTGCTTGCTGTTTGTCTTTTAAAAAGTTATTACAATATGATATTATTAATTATTAAATATCTATAATAAAATAGAGCCATGATGACAAATAAAATATGAAGGGAAATGTGAACAAAAGTTACTTCATTTGGTAAAAGGGTTGGTAATGTATTTTAAATTCGAAGGCATGCTCTAATAATGGTAATGGAATTTGATATTAATGATGATTTGATTTTTTTAATGTTGATTAGACATCTCATTAATAATGAAACTTAACCAAATCAACTAAGCTTTTTCTTGCCCCAAAAAAAACAGAAATAACCATTTCATGCAATAATGTTGTAATAAGTAATGGAATTTGACATTAATAATGATTTGATTTTTTTAATGTTGATTAGACACCTCATTTATATAGTTTATCACATACAATTTGTCTCATGTTTTAGCATGTAACATAATAACAAGAGCCAATGTACGTAAATGTTTTCCTTGGAACGAAGTATTGGATTTGGTGACAAGTGGGAGGATTATTCGTAAGGCAGCCCTATTTCTTCGCCAACCTCTGCGCCCATTGAAGACCTCCTGATCCATTTTCAGCTCCCCTTTAAATCTTCAACTCTATTAGAAAAATGTCCAAATCCAATCCAATCCAATCCAGAACACCTCAAGAATTAGCTACTGCGTCAACATGAATGCACAAACCAAGGTACAAAACAAATACAACTCCGTTTTTTCGTTTCTTTTTGCCTTTCTTTCTTTTGTTGATGTTGTTACATCAAGATAAACAAATGTTTAAATGAATATTGATGGGACAGAAGGTGGAGGTGAACGAGACAAGTGGGATGAAAAGAGTAGAAACAGTGGATTACCGATCATCACCAGGGCAAGTGGTAGAAGTGAGAAAGGTGGAGATCATACACGATCCTCATTTCTCAGATTCCTCCAAATCTAATACCAGTGGCAGTGTAGTTGCCGGTGCCGCCTCCGCTGTCGCCTCCACCTTACAATCCGCAAAAGATTCCTCGTCTCAAAAATAACATTCCTCATTCTCATCCCCTGTTCATGCTCCGTGTTTTCATGCTCATTTAACTTCATTCTCATGTGCCTATTCCCCCAGTTGCCCTGTAAATTGTGGGATATAGACACATGTAATTTCATTCATTTCTTCCTTATTCATTTGATCTTATGAGCCCCTGTTCCTGTTTTATTTGCTCCACGCAAGATCCTTTTTTATCATTGCCTACTTTTTTTTTTTTCTCCGCAAGTGATCGATCTAATTTCAGAAAGATCATGATCGATCTCAATTCTAAAACCATTAAAATAAATAAATCAATAAATAAATAAGCAAATAAAAGCAGGACTAATGTGCTGATTCTGCATGCATGGAGGCATGCTTTTTTCGCACTCAGAAATCAAAGGTGAAGCGATAAATTGGACTACATTCTGCAAATCGAATATCAGAAGAATATATTACGTGAAGGCTTAATTATACAACTGAATCTGATAAGACGTAAACGAATGCGTTGGGTGGTTATGTTCTCATATTTGTATCATGCTCATTGCCCATTCCTTTCAGTATATATGCCCTTCGAATTTCTTGTCTATTCACAAAAGCCCTCCACTCAAAATTACCCTTTCATCTTTCGGCAATCTTCATCGAATCATATTCTTTCACCTTTTTTTGTTTGTTTGTTGGTTTGTATTTTATCCTCCTTATATTATGATGCCCTTTTCTTGTAATATGGTTATAAATATAATAATACTCCAACAACTAAATGGTTTTTGCCTTCCCCTGCTTCTAAAGAAAAAGAGAGACTGGTTCTTTTTCTTCCCGATCTTCGGCGCAGGTATACAATTTCTCTCTTTTTTCATGATTTGTGATTGGGCCTTTCTGCCTACTGGGAGCCAAAGAAACTTACCATGATCGCTAAGTTTTCTTAGCCACCAAGATACCATTGGTTTTGGTTGGTGTTCAGATAAGTTATTCTGACCATTGATCTTTTATTGTTGGCCAAGTTCTTTACCCTATGAATTTAAGTTTCAAAAGGCCATTTCTAGCATTCTCAAAAAACAACAATATATACACAATTTTGGGGTGTATTTTTGTGAGGCAGGCTTATGCTGAACCACATAAATTTTGGTTTTCTTCGTTTTATTTCTCAATATTGTTGACAATTATTGCCAACTATATATCTATATATTCGTCTGCTGTCAAAGTTTCTAACAAGATTAAACATAGTAAGAATTCTTAGGACATAATGCCCCCCAAACACCCCCCCGGGGGGCGGCGGGGGGCGAAGTTTTGATTTCTGTGTTACAAGTGATATTAATTGAAGTTATGATTGAAGCAGAGGCAAAGATGGGTTTGGCAATATCGAGGCTATTTCGATTGTTTTACTCAAGGAAAGAAATGAGGATTCTCATGGTTGGTCTTGATGCAGCTGGGAAAACAACAATACTTTATAAACTGAAACTTGGAGAAATCGTCACCACCATTCCCACCATAGGTACCCACCACCTTGCTATAGCTATGTTTCTCACCCATTGGCTATTTACCTTTGATGAGCCAGAAAACTGTCAGATTTATCCGACAAAAAGTACAACTTGCAATTTTTATTTTTTTTTTTGGTTTTGGATTTTGAAATATAATATGGGATTTCTTTGATGGACAAACCAGGCTTCAACGTGGAGACTGTTGAATACAAAAATGTGAGCTTCACCGTGTGGGATGTGGGAGGACAGGACAAGGTATAATTTTGTAATTCCTTTTCTCAATCTGAATTTATTTGCTCTGAAGTTCTTACAATCAACGCTGGTAATTAAGTGTTTGATCTGTATTGTTAGTTTGATAGACAAAAATATTCAAAAGATGATATGGATAATATAGTAGTAGAGGGTACTGAACTAATGTTGGATGTAGATTCGACCATTATGGAGGCATTACTTTCAGAATACACAAGGGCTTATCTTTGTGGTAGATAGTAACGACAGAGAAAGAGTTGCTGAAGCCAGAGATGAGCTCCATAGGATGCTGAGTGAGGTCAGCGACTTCTTCTGTAAAAACTACCAATTTATCTGCAATCTGATATAACTTCCCATGATTTTGTTTTGTGGACGAACTATTCTTTCAAATCCTTCCTTCAAAAATCAGAAAGAAAATGGGACTGTAACGTTGCTGGAAAACATGTAAATGCCTTATTGCAGGATGAACTTAGGGGTGCTACTTTACTGGTGTTTGCCAATAAGCAAGACCTTCCAAATGCTATGAGTGTTTCTGAAATTACAGACAAACTCGGATTACATTCACTTCGACAGCGCCGTTGGTAATCCCATCTTCAATTTTCTCAATACCAGATCAAACACTTGTTCTTCCATCATGAACACTAATCTCACACATAAAACAAGTTAATATCCCCCTCCCCACCCAAAAAAAAAACAACAGAACTACACCTTCTTTGATTTGGAAGTTGGAACTCACATTAATGACCGTATGACTTAGAATTGATTTGCTGATAAAACATGATTAACTGAATGGTGCAGGTACATCCAGGCTACATGTGCCACCTCTGGACAAGGACTCTACGAGGGACTTGATTGGCTATCAAGTAACATATCTAATAGGGCATGATTCAGTAGCTTATGATACTGACTATTACTACCATACGAGTATCTCATAAGCAGCATGTATTGATGTTTGATGGCTTGTGTAGTAAGTAGTACTTAAAATCTCCATGATGTGTTGCTTGCGGAATCTAAAAGGCTCTATTCATGTAATATTTACACTTGCGTTATACGTGAGTTATGCCAAAAACAGTCAATGAAGATTGGTTATACAAATGCTTCTAGGTTGTTCGGTTTCATTGCCCATGATACTCCTAGTTTGGTATGTTTAATGGAAAGGATTCCTTTTCCATGATCTAGAAATTATAGATTAGTAGAATGACAAGAATAGGTCAAACTAGTTGACCAACACAGATTGACCATTCAATGCTCCTTGATTTGCCAAACAAGACCTGAGCTACACTACATTTGCCGTTAATTTCAACTTCAAGCCGCATCCTCCGTCCCCTTCAGCTGAAAACTCTCCTTAAATTTCTTCAATTCGTCACCCACCCGTTTTAAATTTTTATGTAGCCTCCTCCATCACAATCCAATGGGATTTATTAAATCATGCTTTTTATGAAATTTCCTATCATCCCTACTTTGACTTATAAATCTCACTTCACCATTCACAGCGTTTTTCAATGTTTGAAACATAAGTACTAGCCCTTGTTCCGTCTTTTCCCCTTCAGTGTGATACATCACATAATTTTCTATAGCTGTTCTTCAACCACTCCTTTCTGTTTCTTCACATGTGACCTCCTCACTCTCCTCTCTCTGTTTATTTTTTAAAATTATTCTGATTAGTCCCTATCCATAACATTAACTTCTTGTTCCATTGTCCCGGGATGATGTTATAAAATTATAAAATCACCGGGCCCAATCATAAACTACTAGTGTGGGAAAGGGGAATCACCTGTTGATGCAACTATTGTATTATGGTCCAACGTAAACATGTTGATTCCCATGACTCGGTCGTACCAATATCATTATTCATTAGGTAGTTATGGATTCCGTGTTCACATGGTGCTTTTTGAGAGCAAAGGTGCGACCTTTGTTTTGAGACTCCTGGGGACCAAACGTCCGTCACACACAATGATATCAAAGGCCAAAAACTCTTTTTCAGGACTAAACATGAAAAAAACGAAGCATACGAATATGAAGACAAGGCATGAGAATGCAGGACACCATGAGTGCATGTGAATGAGAAGTTGAGAACAGTGAAGCGTGCTGGGCGCTTGCCTCTGCATTTGACAAATGATTAAAGAAGCATACGAATATGGAAGATATTGAAGACCAGGGATCCAAAACAGAGTGCTAAAAAATTTGACTCCCAGAAGCAGCATCATCATCAATTAATTTTATTGGTTGGGAAGCTGTGACTATAGCTGTCACTTTGAAAATGCAAGCCCATCACGCGAACCACTTTTTGCACAAAAACATAATGCCTCGTAGCATAATGCAACTGCTCCTACACGTAGCCACACCCAACCATGGCAAGTGAGAACAGGACCACTATTCCACAATAACATTTGAATCGTTTCCTCATAGCAGAGCAGTCCTTTGTCCCCAAAATCCTCTTCACCTACCTACCTCTATCACTCTATACTTCTTACCCTTTTCACATTTTGGCTCCAATCCTTTAAACCCTCCATGCCCCGCCTAGTTAGCCCCTTCTTTTGTTATTACATTGTCCGTTCACCTTTTTGTTATTGTCACAAAAAGCAATACTGCCATTATTCTTTTATCTTCAACGACTTTACTGTCATTCAAACTCCTAAGAAATTTGTTTGTCACAGAAAGAAAAAATAATAATAACGTGCGGTAACAAATATTATATGCCCTATTTTTCATTCAATGAAAAAAAGGGGGGCCTCTGTTCAGAAGATTGTATAACGACATATGAATCTGCTGCCACCTATATTTGAGGCCATGCTATAGAAGGGAACAAAAAGCATTTCACTTTTTGACCATGTCACTTCGGCGTGGCAAATGATCACAAGAGGCAATGATGAAACACAGGCACAGCTCAACCCCAATATCACTTTGGATCAAGTTTGAGTGTTTGACATCGAATCATTGATGGTAGCAGTGCTGGTTATAATCATCTTTGTTCACTTGGGTCAAATGCCAATATGGCGCTAACAACAAACAAAAGCAAATGACAAGACATCCACTACGGGAAAAATCGCAAATTTCTCAAACATTGGCAATTAGTGAGCTACTATAAACGAACTGGAAACAAACCGGGCAATCAACTTCAAAATGGGTTTCAACAATGGAACACCCTTGAGATTCATCACATGGTCAGATTTTTAAGTTCGGCATCTTTTCTGTAACATGATATTCAACACTATAGTGACGACCTGTTTCTCATTCTAATGTGAAAAAGGATTTAGGAAAAGTAATAGATGATTGAATTGATGCCAGGAAAAAACATGTCCCCCACGGAGAAAACAAGATGACATGATTACATGAATAAGGGTTTAGTTTGACCCTCTACAAAAGCTTCATTTATTTTACTGAAATACCGAAAACATGTGCAGATACTATTCAGCACAAACAAAAGGAAAGTCCGGGGGGGGGGGGGATATAAAGGAATTTCATAGTAGTGCTTGTTGAAAAATATCAGAACTCAGGTAGAATTATAATTCATCTTTCTACTCTCAGTCTCAGATCCACATTCCACCTCCAACCTAATAAGGAAGAAGAGAAGTGGAGTCTAATTCTCCATGCCATTAACCTTGACGTGACGGTTGAGACATGTATACAACCAAAAACACAATAAAGTTGCATCTGAAGAACACAAGTGCCAGATATATATGCCAGAGGATGATACCGTGCCCCCAATTGTTACTAGGATATATAAATAACTAACGAGGGCTGTGAAGAACATCAATAGACACACGATTCATGGAAGGCAATTGCATCTGCTGCTCTAGGGCTCTGCTTCGCTTAAGCATTGGCTCTAGTGACAATGAGAGTGATGATGCTTTAGGCCACGAGTCATTTGAATAATCACTGCTGAAAGACACATCAACGACACCATCTGGGCTAGACAGCCGCTTGCGTTTCTGCTTAATATTTTGAATGTCTTCATGACAGCATAATAGTTTCAGAATAAGCTTGTAACATTCATTCACTTGTTCCTGAAATATCAAAAGCCCGAATTGATCAGGGATTCATCAATTCAGTAGCAAAATTTACAAAATCTGGAGACAATGCTCGTGTGTAGGACACAGACCTCACTGATTTTTAGCAAAACCATTAGCTGGTTTCTGTGATCCATTGCATATGACGGTTCAACCTCACTAATAACATGGATCATTATCGCAACAGCTAATGTAGATGGACGATAACTCATAAGCCTTGAATCTAGAAACAAAAAGGCAACTTTGAACGAATTAGCAATATTCTGATTGTTTTCAGTTCTCCGGATTCCGGATTTGATATGTCCTAGTTATGAGCATCTATTATTAGAAAAATGTAATGTAGTGTAATGTGATAATTTGCTTACCCAGAATGAGACAGAGAAGCGCACGCTCGCACCGAAACAGGAATTCCCAGTGCAAGCGGCTCTTTAGACCTAACATTCTGACAATAAGTTCAAAGAAGGAGATTGGAGTCACAGGGTTCATCCTCCAGTTAAGAGTTGATAACACTAAGAGCTCCATTCTCTGTATTGTCTTTGCTTCAAACAAGTACTTCGATTGCTCCACCTAATCAAAACAGAAAATCTAGCTTTCAGGAAAAAGAAAAACGCACGTACATACCTTTCTAGGCTTTCATTTGTGTCACCATTAGACATACTTGGAGGTCCAAAAGAAGAGGGACTTGGATCTCTTCCACTTTGGCAGCCAGAGCTAAACAGGCAACAGCAGCAAGCTGTGTCATCCATGGCTTATCCTTCTGAAACGTGAGGCTGGTCACGAACCTATCCAAGTAGTTCACAGACAGAACTGTGGTCAAAGCAGAGAAACCATAGTGCCCACAAACTTTTGAAATCCATCTCACAGCCTCCTCGCGAGCTTTCTGCAGAGTCTCGTCCAAAATTAGATTATCTGAATTTAAATGAGTTTCTCCCTCCTTAGAGACAAGGGAGACGAACTCAGCTTCTTCCCAGAACAAGTCATTTTCCAACAAAATGAAGGGTAAAGAAGAAGGATCCCTAACGGCGGAATCTGAGTCATCATCATGAACATCCGTCTCAGGAGATTCTTCTTGGTCGAAGCCATCTTCCTCACAGAGGAGAGCATCGAGGAATAACGAAGAGTCCTGCAAATCCTGGGCATCTTCCCTGAGGGCCATGGCGGTCAAAGAAATGCTTCTTCATTATACTAGTGTGCGAAGATGATGGGTGAAGTGAGCCATTTGCGTCTGTCTTCTACATATGCTTGTTTTCTCTGTGGAGTGTTGGAGTCGTAGAGAGGAAGACAGCTAAATGCAGGAAGGAAGGAAAGGGGCTTTATGTGGGAAGAGTCCTTCAAGCTTGTCTTTTTAATATATTTCTAAAATTTGATTTTGCTATAAGGAGTGGTCTCTCTCGCTCTCTGGTGGGAGGCCTCTGCCACAAATTTCCACATTAATGAGAGATATGAAAAGGCAAGGAAGGAGGATAGTGTGTTGGCGCGCAGGAAAATAGAACGTAACGGCACGCTCGCCGAGCATATGAATGAAAAATTGCTCCTTTTTCCACGTCATCAGTATTACGACTGGCTAGCCGCTAGCCTACTACTCTCTCCTCTCTCTCCTCTGTCCCGTGCTAATATTAATAAATAAAATATGGGGCCCACGAGCGTATGCATACGAAACCGTATCCTTGACCATATTAGTAGAGCCGGTAATACGGGCTCAACCCGCGGGCTCAACCCGTGAGCCCGCGGGTTTTGACGGGTTAGGGTTGGGAAAATCCCAACCCGCAAAAATGCGGGCCGCACAGGCCCGCACCACATAACCCGCGGGTTAATGCGGGCTAGCCCGCGGGTTGGCGGGTTGGCCCGCAAAATATTTTATTTTTTTTTACATATAAAAATTTTATAAAACTTATAAGTTTTTCACTCTTATTTTGGTACCTCCCAATCCAAAGAGAAAAAATCTTAGCTTCTTTCCTTCTTCTTTACACAAAATTATTATATATTGGTTGTTTGAGGATGAGTTTATGTTTTATTTATAAACTTTAACAAATTTGATAACTTTATCTCTTAAATTTTAGATTATGTTTTTAAATTTTTATAAAAGCAATTATTGATACTAGGAAGGTAAATTTAATTACTCGTATATATGTGTCTCATATTTTCAATCCTCTTTAAAAAATATAAATTTTTTTTTTCAAAAAAAAAATGCGGGCTCGCGGGTTGGCCCGCAACCCGCACACTGCGGGTTAGGGTTGGCATTTTGCCAACCCGCAGAAGTGCGGGCTGCACAGGCCCGCACCGCGCGGGCCGCGGGTTGGTGCGGGCCAGCCCGCAACCCGCGGGCTGGCCCGTATTACCGGCTCTACATATTAGTTGACCACCAAAAAATTCTACGTTTATCGGATTGTCTCTCCCCTCTCCCAGCTCCCCTGCATTGGCGTTTGTTGTACGCGCTGTCGTTTATTGCATGTTATCTGCTGAAAGAAGACCAGGAAGGGAAATAAAAATGAGTTTTATTATTCGATATTTTTTTATGAAAAGCAGTTCTGACTTCTGATATACTCACTCCAATTCTTTTACTATCTTTTCAAACAGTACTTCATACTAGTAGGTCACCATAGACAGCGTCTTCAAATGTTTTTAATAGAATTTGTATCTCTCCATTTGAGAAAACTACAAATATGTTCTCTTTATAGTACAATGCCAATATACAAGCTATGTATTGTACGATTTTTTTATGAAATAATGGAGTTTGAGCAAAAAAAAAAAAAAAAGTTTCACTGTTCATTAATCTTGTTTTAAATTTTAGATTTTACATTAATATTAAATGAAAATTAGCATAAAATTTATTTTTAGTAAAATAAGTAGATTTAAGAGAAAATTTCAGAAAACTACAGTGAAAATTACAAAAGGATAAAAAGGTGTGGTGAATTTCTCATATCCCAAATTAATGAGGCTGTAGGAATCTGGAATATGAAATCTTCATACAATTACCTAAATGCCCTCAAAAGTGAGAGGTAAAAGGGAAAAAGACAGCAGATGACGAAAAGGAAACAGATGATGTTTGTAGAGCCAAAAAGTGACGAAACAAGAGGAAACATGATGGATACCAGACGCAAGCCACAGGTAAGTAAATTTGAGAGAGAAATAATTTATGTGTTGTACGTCTTGAATGTTGACGGAAAATTGATTATTATTTGTGGTTGGGGTTTATGATATCGAAACTTTCACGTTATGGGTTAGGGGAGTATTAGATAATCATAGAGAAAAGGTAGTTGCTTTAAGGTAATGGGACAATGTTGATGGTTGTGCGATGAATTTGAACTGTGTTTGGTTGAGTGATTGATTAAGCTTGTGCCTTTTTTGTTCATCGTGACTGATTACGGGATGGGTGTTGCGTCAGGTGAAAGGTGGGTTGGCGGTGGATAGTAAGGTAGGGGAGGTTGGTGTTATTAGTGAATATGGACATGAGAAGAGCTATTATCTGGGTGTTAATAGTAGAGGCAAAGTGACGAGATGGGAGGAGTGTTATTATTAGTAAATATGGAGATGTTAAAATACATTATGTTGTTGTTAATAGGAGATGCACGATGATGATTTGTGGGTATTATTAACAGAGAAGATGGAGATATTATAAAATATAGTGTTGTTGTCAATTGTAAGTGGTGGGTGATGGTAGGGGAAGTTACTCGGTTTAATAATCAATTTGTGACAAGACAAGCTTACTGAAGTGAGATTATGTGTGTGTTTGGGGGGCGTTTGAGCCCCCAAACGCCCAATTCATCAACAAATGCCCAATGGGCAATTTAAAAAAAAAAAAGTGAGTGTTTGGAGATCAAAGTGAGCAATTGAGCTTGAGATTGAAAAAATAGCTTTTGGCATAAGCTCAACTTTGGAGCTTTTGGTGATTTAGCTTTTGGGGAAAGTGAGAATGATTAAAATATTTTTTCAGTTGTGTCCAGTGTGATATCAGATTGATTGCAATTTTACCCTTAATGTACTTTTTCGTCTACCAAAATTAATTTCAACTATTTTTTGTTGCTTGTAACCCTTAAAATATTTTTTCAACTGTACCCAGTGTGTTATCAGACTGATTGCAATTTTATCCTTGATGTACTTTTTCAGTTCCAAAAATTATTTTAAAATATTTTTTGGTGTTTTTAACGCTTTAAAATATTTTTCCATCCACTCTCTCTTACTATTATCACAAAAGTCACTTGTACTTAAGTCAATCCAAACAAGTTTTATTTTTACAAAAGTCATTTATACAATCGCTGTTCCAAACATAAATCACATTACACAATCGAGCTTTTACCAAAAATAAAATTACCAAACGCTAAATTAAGAAACTATATTTTTCCCATCGATGTTCCAAACACACTCTATAAAGAGTAGTGTAAAGTTTTTTTTCCCGAGTAAGCATGCAAAATGACATGTACTGAAGGGTCATCATCTTTGAAGGAACTATTTATTATTTTTATGTTAGAGGGAAATTAGTGTATAATGATGAAGGTAAAATTCAATATAATGGTGGTTATGTGAAGATGAAGCGGCTAAAACAGTTGATAACACTGACAGATTTGAGGTTGATGATATCATCATGGCTTGGTATTGATTGTAATACGTGTGAGATGAAATATATAGCAAGCTTTGATGAGAAGACACTAATAGATTTAAACGATGATGGTGAAGTTGAGAATTTGTTTGACTATAATGAGAGGAGTGGCCATGTGTATATAGCACAAAAAGGGAATGATAATGTGTCAAATATATCCGTTAAGTGTAAATATTTTTAGGTTTCATAGTTGTTAATTATGAAGTTGTTGTTGGTTATTAAGTAACTGCAGTTGTTATTGATTGCAGGGTTGAAGATTTGTTGGGACTATCACAACAAAGATTCACTATATATCCAAGCATTGTGAAAAATGAATATGAAGTTGTTTTTTGTAAATTTACTGTCAACCCACTCATGCATTTTTGGGAGATGGGTTGCTGTCATATATGTACTCTAGTAGTTAGTTAATGTATTATGTGTC
The DNA here is from genome assembly GCA_963210345.1 of Inga oerstediana. Classification (NCBI taxonomy): domain Eukaryota; kingdom Viridiplantae; phylum Streptophyta; class Magnoliopsida; order Fabales; family Fabaceae; genus Inga; species Inga oerstediana. The sequence continues at coordinate 62,006,037 of OY723409.1, forward strand.
TGATGTGATGTAATGTTTGTGATAAGGAAACATTATGTGCTACTGCAATGTTAACGTTCCCTTATCATGAAATATGTGAATGTGTAAAAGGGGCAGTATGTAACTTTTTTTCGGCTTCAAATGATTGGTGAATGTAATTATGTAAATTGTGATCTTACATCATCTTATAAATATAGCAAGGTGTTAAACCAATAGAGCCATATTGTTAATATAGAGTGGAGTGTTGTTATTAGACCTGTAACATCTCATTTTTAAACTTTTTCCTGGACAAGTCTTCTATTATCTGTGTGAGTGGAAGATGTGAAAAGTGTTGCATTTGGGCATCGACACTAAACTTTTCAAGTTCTTCTTGGGCAGATTTTAATCTACCAAGTAATGCTATTAATAATGAATATAATCTTGTTAACTGTGGGTGAGGTGTTGTTTTGGACATCGAACTAGTGATTTGGCAATTTCGTTTCTTGTAAGATGTTAATGGAGAAAAATGAGTCATTAATGCAAAAGCTGATGTTGTTAATTGCGGGTGACATGTTGTGTTTTTCCATCTACATTACAACCTTCCCAATTTATTTTTCACATGATGTTAATGGAGGAAGTGGAGTCGTTAATGAAGAAGCTGATATTGTTAATACTGGGAGAGATGTTGTATTTCCCCATTTACATTACGGCCTTCCCAACTTATTCATTACATGAAGTTAATGGAGGAAGTTGAGTCATTAATTAAGAAGCTGATGTTGTTAATCTCGGGTGACATGTTACGTTTTCCATCTATATTAGGACCTTCCCAACTTTTTCCTCACATGATGTTAATGGAGGAAAATGAGTTGTTAATGAAGAAGCTGATGTTGTTAATAGCGGGTGACATGTGTATTTTCTCATCTACATTAGGACTTTTCTAACTTATTCCTCACATGATGTTAATGGCAGAAGCAGAGTCGTTAAAAAAGAAGATGATGTTGTTAATAGGGGAGCGATGTTGTGTTTTTCCATCTACATTAGGACCTTCCCAACTTATTCCTCACATGATGTTAATGGAGGAAAATAAGTCATTAATGAAGAAGCTGATGTTGTTAATGGTGGATGACATGTTGTGTTTTTCCATCAAGATTAGGACCTTCCTAACTTATTCCTCACATGATGTTAATGGCGGAAGCAAAGTCGTTAACAAAGAAGATGATATTGTTAATAGGGGAGTGATATTGTATTTTTCCATTTACATTATGACGTTCCCAACTTGTTCCTTCGAAAATGTTAATGAAGGAAATGAAGGCGTTAATAAAGAAGATGATGTTGTTAAAAGTGAGAGAGATGTTGTGTATTCTCATATACATTACGATCTTCCCAACTTATTCTTCATAAGATGTTAATGGATGAAGATGAGTCGTTAATGAAGACAGTCATATTGTTAATCGAGGGTGACATGTTGTATTTTTCCATTGACATTAAAACATTCCCAACTTGTTCCTCTTAAGATGTTAATAGCCGAAGCGGAGTTGTTAAAAAAGAAGATAAAGTTGTTAATAATGTGATAGATGTTGTTCTTGCCATACTGTCCAACCTCTGCCAGCCCACTATAGGTGAAGTTTCAACTCATTGTGTTGCGCCACCGAACACCGTAAACTAAAACCGTAGAATGTTGAACGTTAAACATCGGACAAACCGTAGAAAGAAAAACGCACAACCGCACAATGCTGCCTTAATCTTCGTCGAAGACACCGCAGATTGCCACCAACAAACGTCAATCCACTGTCCTTCTCATCATCTCTCCGTCGCCCCTAGTTGTCTTGTCACTCTCTGCTTTTTGTCGGCCTTTTCAAATTCTGACTCCCTCGTGTCTATTTTTTCCTTGTTACCTCTCACTTTCGAGGGCATTTAGGTAATTATATGAAGATTTCATATTCCAGATTCCTACAGCCTCACCGATTTGGGATATGAGAAATTCACCACATCTTTTTGTCCTTTTGTAATTTCCACGGTAATTTTCTGGAATTTTCCCTAGATTTAATGTTATACAAAATTAAAATTGTCATTTAACTTCTTTTTTTTCTTACAAGGGTCAAAGGAGAGAACACACGATAAATATAATACACAAACACACTCAAACAGGTTCAAACGTGATTTTGTCCTCAAATAGAGAGGTGGATGCCATATAAGTCAAGACTAGTTGGTAGTTTTATTTTAATTAATTAAGGTATCAAATGAGGTGGTGTAAAATTAGAGCAACTCATCGACAAGGTGCACGGATCTCTTGATTGTGTCCGTAAGGTGAGAGGCCAAAATCCTAAAAGAAGAGGAAGAAGCCCCGCAGTTGCGCCTACAAGTGAATGCAATACCTTTGCCGCAGCGACGATTTTAGCAGGAAGAGGGGACCTAACTCATCGGAGGAGCGATCCTTCATTGATGGTTTTTCTAATTTTTTGTTGAGTTGTACTATAAATTGTTGGTTAAAGTTTTTCAATTTTCATTTTGCTCATGCGAGTCCTTTTCATTCCTATTTTTGAACAAGTATTCGACATTCTCTGTTGAATTCGATTATAAATTTCTTGCTTTTTATGCGCCTACACGAGGGATATATTCTTCCTTTTATTTCCAAGAACAGTTTGTTTGATTTCAGATCTGCTACTTTTGAAATTCTGCGATTTTCAGAGATGTGGATGGACTGATTTTGGTTTCAATATTTGAGTTCGATTTCTAGATTCGGTTTGGTGGCCATAAGTTGTGGGAAGTGATTTTGTGTGGTGGTGAATTATTATACTGGTGGGATTGTTTTTTTGGGGGGGAAAAATTGACAAGGTGATTTGAGTCTTTTTATAGAAAAAATTTATAGAAAAAATATACATTTTGATTAAAATTTATATTAATTTATATGGACATACCAAATATATTTTAAAACTCATTTTCACATTCATTTATTCTTCAATTTTCATTTTTATTTTAATCAAAAACTTTTCCATGATATTAAACAGAATATTAGTGAGAGATAGCTGGTTGGAGCATCAAGTAACCCATAGAATCCACGCACTGTTTTTTTTAACCCTTCTCTCTCTCTCTCTTGCGGGTTTTATGGAGAAACGGAAAAGCGTTGACCGCATCTCTCGCAAAGTGTCCTGTTTTAGCCTCTAAAATATTAATATATGTGCCTATCAAGCATTTACCCCTTCTATTAACAATAACATTATCTGCTACCTCCACTTTATTACTCATTGAGCAGTGAACACCATTCCGATCTAATCACACTCCACTCCTATTTTGCATCATACTTGAGTAAATCAAAGAGAATTAATACATGTATTAGTGCTAACTCACTGAATAATTAAGCAAGGAAATGACTGCTTTTGTGGGATTGGGTTTTGTGTAAACAGCGCTAATAATTAACTAGGAGGCCCAAATGCAGCTAAAATCCAATGAACCTCCCAAAATCATCATGTTGCTTTGCATGCTTGCTTACAAATCTGAAATCCCATATAGGACTCTACTCTACAGAATAGAAGAAAACGAAATACCCAGAGTATAGCACTGTAGCTAGGTACATGGGAAACCACGATTAGAGTAATCGTCATGGCAATTAATTAAGGCAATGGGAGAGAGAAACATACGCCGTACGGCGTCTTTGATGTCTCCCGTTCCCATTGCTCTGCTTCTTCTCTGACCCCTAAATATGTTATACTAATCTATTAAATACCCAACAACAGTACTGGCCTCCAACACCAACAAATTCCAACCTTTTTTATTGATGTTTATGCGTACTACTCCATGCTCACAACTCCGTACAATCCCAAGACATGACATTAACACTCCCCTCAACATGTGCCACCATATTGGAACCTTGTTCTTTCCTCGCCTTCCTCCTATATTTAAGGCGACGGTTCTTGGTATTTAGTTCTGGTAGATGCAATATTAAACTATCCCGTACTTCAACCTCCCTATCTCATCATTAATATCAACCCCTTCTATGATTGCCCTTCCTCTTACCCTTACCCACGTGAATTTCTTATTTCTACCTATACGTTTATTCCATGTTCTTGTTTCTTATTATGATTAATAGTAATCTGCTCCTTCTCCTTTTAAACTGGCCTGAGCTTCTTTCTTATGCTGGCAAAAAAGGGTTTCGTGATAAGTTGTATATAGCCTTAAAAACAAAACTGAGTAACCATGTGGGAATATCCTGGAAGTTGCCTCTGAAGGGTATCAATCATTTAAGCTGATAGAACCAACAAACCCATCATGGCGAATCATTGTCCTTTCTGGTTTTACATGCAACAGGTACGTCCTCTGTGATATTATCACTCACTAATGTCCACACCATTGTTAGTGTCTCTCTCTCTGTTACCAGCTATCACATGCTCCCCTGTTTTAAATATTCCATTTATTATCCTAACCACAGATAACCTTACAGCCCCCACTTGGATCATCCCCTTCCCTCCTATAATTCATAAAATTATTCGTCTTTTTACCAATGAGGTTGGAGGCTTAATTAAATTTAAAGTTGATCACTAAACGAATCTACACACATTTTTTTGCCCTGCATGCCTATAAAGTTCTTTATGTTCTGAATATCGCTCATCCACTTTAATTTAACGCAAAAGCTGATAATTCACTTCCATATAATATATGGCGGAAATGGGTTCACCCATTAATCTATAAGCTTCTTTCTTACTCCAACCGTCCAACATGCATGTGCTAATTTCTTCCTTTCTTACAGAAAAGTGAAAACTTCTTATTAGGAAATTTTTTCTAATTTTTATTGTTATAAGAATAAATTTTGATGTGATTTAATACTACCAAAAATTCGAATTGCAGAACCCTGCAATGAAGAGTGCGCGTGAAAAGAATATGGCAAGGTATAGTGTTTATTAGATAATCATTTCTTTTCAGAAGAAAAGGTCACAGAGACTGACATTAGTATAAGACGTATTTGTGACACTTTCTCGTGGTTTCCAACGTATTTTTACCAATCCCCCAGGCTCAGAGCATGCTTGAATACCATTTTCTTTGAAATAAAAGGAGACCAAGATAAATTCCTGATCAAAGGACAAAACTTTACTAATATTTAGTTGGAGAATTTTTATTTTTGGAGAATGAACAAGTCATTGTAAATAAAGAATGAAAGAGCTGATAGTAGTATTTAAAATCTGCAGCAGAATAATAATAAAAAAAAAATCTGCAGCAGGAGAGTAAATTGTTTGATTGAGATACACGATAAAGGTAACTGAGATGACAGCAAAGAGAGAAGGAAGTTTTATATGTTCAGAGGAGAAGAGATCCATATTGATTTTGTGTATTCACCTTTTTCTTTACCTATTAAATATTACTGGATGAGTATAGTCACTCCTCTATTCCTTTCTCATGTTTCAGGGCTCAACCTGCGAGGTCCACCCGCCACAGTACAACAACTCTCGCCTTTGAAATAAAGAGCCACTTAGGTTCCTGTGGTTTACTTTTCTATTTTCAAGGTCCTTTCACCCTTTTTTTAATCGTCAAGTTTAAATATATGTTCAAACGTTAAAAGGTGATGGGCCAGAGTTTGGTAGTAAAAAACAAGCACAAAGAAACAAAGGGTAATAACTCTGTGTTTGTATGCCATTAATCTTGTTTGAACTCAGAAGTCAACTAATCTCTATTTAAGGTGGTATTAAATGTCACGACACATTAGTTTAGGATCAGTTCAAGTCTCTCGCTTATACTCTAAGATGCTTATTATCTTTTCCCAATATAATTGTGTCTTATCTTGGTCGTCCTTCACGTCAATTCCGTATTCGTAGCATGTAAAAGAGCTCTAACGTACTTTTCTTGGTCTCTCTTCTTCTTTCTCCTCACTACTGATGGATTTTGCACATCGCTTTTTAATTTTGGACCATAAACCCGTGACGTGATTCCTTCTAAAGAAAGATGCAAAAAGAAAAAGCTAATTTCAGATTACGGACCTTTTTTTTTTCTTTTTTTTCCCTGGTTGGAGTGGGTTAACAGTCAAAACTTAACAGAAGCATGCATGGGCAGATAACTATTCACCAGATCGGAAATTTAGCAGGAGGACAAATTAAAGGATGCGAGTGGCGAGCTGGGTTTGGGAAAAAGGGCCCTTTAATTTTCAACGCAATCTTGGTTCAGAGTTGAAGCAGGTTGAGAAATTATGTTGATTAAACTGAATTATTATCCATCATGGGCCAGTACTGCCACAGAGAGAGAGAGAGAGAGGAAGCAGATTTTATTATTTATATAAGCCTATGAGAAGGCACGAGTTGATTAAACTGATTATTAATCATGATTAATATTTAACAGTGTTCTTTACACTGCTTCAAGTTACTAGCTAGTACTAGTAGTAGCTATTAGGCAAGAGCAGTCCTAAAACTTATGATTCATGTAATGAAGCTGGCACTCTCTCTTTTTTTCCTTATTTGTGTTTCATCCTCCCTATATACGTACACCCCCACCGAGGAGGTACTTCCCTCCTCTTTTTCTAATATCTCTTCTTTTTCGTACTGATTGGGTTCTTTAAAATACAATCATGAGAGGACATGGATAGTGATCAGTAGGCCTAGAGAGGCATCCACCTGCAAACTATAATGTAAAATATATATAGAGATGATATAATTATTTCTCAGCGAGAGACTCAAATGACAAAACGAAAACAAAAAGGTCCAAAAGAGAGTGATAAGCAGTAAGGATTGGAAACATGTGTGGAACTGAACAACATGATCAAAGATTTGACCACCAAGGAGGCATCATGTTTTTGCCATCAACCTAGGCTGCAACATTAATTGATACGAAAACCCCATCTTATACTTAAAGTGAGGCTCACTCAATCATGGCTTTGACTTGAGGAGGCATGAGGGTTCAAAAGCAAATGTATTTATGAATGAAAATGCCTCCCCACTTCCCAACTCTGACCATGTTCGGCCGCATTAATTTGACTTCCCATATCTCCAGCTTGGCCCCAATTATTACAGCCACGTTGCTTTGTTTCATCCTCCCACCTCCCATTGATTGATTTAACCTCGTCCCATTTTAATTATTCTAGAGACTTAACTCACACGTTCATGCTGTGTTTATCGACTTGTAGGGAGTATATTACTATTACTGATATCCAGGTATTGATTATATTTGCCCTTATTTCATTAAAAACTACAGCTTGTTTGGTGGATTCGAGGGAAACTTGCTATTCTACTTTTAATATATAAAAATTAATGTGTAATACTACTACTACTACTACAACAACATCTTATCCAATTGTGAGACGTTTACTCTGTCAAAAAGCCAAATATTTAGGTAGATTTCTATAAAAAAAGATTTTATTTTATAATCTCATTAAGTTTTCATTTTGATTCTCTTCTATCTCTTTTCAGAATGCTTTATATTCTTTGATGGACCTTCATCGACACAATCAATTTCACTTTGATTTTTTTCTATTTCTTTTCAAAAGATTTTATATTGTTCGATGAACCCTCTTCATCGACAAAACCAACAACCTTAATCAAACGTGGTCAAAACACCTCAAAACAATTTTCTATTATTTTCTTTTGAATATATACCACTTCAACTCATTCGGGTATATATAAATTACTACGAATCTTATCTTTTCCTATACAACCACACATTAACATCCTATCGTTTCATTAGATTGAATTATTTTATTTTCTTTTTATTTGCAATGCCAAAGCGCCTCTTAGGGTTGAGATAATTCCACAGTGCAATAGTCAGAGGCTGAGTCAAGGCTTGATTGGCAATTTATTGCAATTAGATTGTGTCCATATTTCACCGGGATTGAATTAAATATGCAAGGTTCTGAAATCCATACCGGTTACTGAATCAGTCAAGGGTTAGATCAAAGTCAAACCTGTGAGAAATTAAATATTTTAGGTTTAATCATATGAAATTTTGAAGAAAAAATTAAAAAAATCGATTTTGAACAAAATTAAAAAATGCTGACCCAGATTGGACCCCTGAACAGGACCTATTCACCGGTTCCAGAGCCGAGCCGACTGATCCAGTCCAAATTTTAAAACAGTGTAAATACGTGAAGCTGTTCATTCAAGTATTATAATCTGTGGATGGGGTGCAATAGCACAGGGTCCTTTAAGAGCTATTTACATTGAATTGGGCCAGGGCATGGGGTTCTTTAAGTTTGAGAATTACTGCGTCCTACCCAAATTAGCAAACTACGGATAATGTTTGAAGGCCCAAATTAGGGGATTACGAGAGAGCCCAAGGCCCAACATGGGAAATAGTGGAGAAATGACCCCAATTGTTTTGAGGTGAAAAGGCGAAGGCATATCTGCTTTGGAGGGTAAGGGTGAAACACGTGCTGGTATTGGGACCAACAAAAATTGAAAAAATAAAGCCAAACTAATAGAATGATTCCTATCTTCATTAATAAGTTCATCCATCCATCCGAATGGGTCCGGCCAGCACCACCAACAAGACTTTTTCTTTGCATAATATCATCCCATGTGGCAAAACCAAATTGAGTTGCTTCACCCTCACATCAAACTGTTGCATATTAATATGTGTAAAATACACACGCCACGTCTTAAGAATCTTCCGTCATATATCGTTGGATGACTGCAATATTTAGCTTCTCTGTATTTGCGCGTATATCGCTCAGAAAGTAATAATCATCAATAACTGAATTGTGTTGTTAAAATGAATTAATTCAAATACCCACTTAAAAGCAAAGTCAAAATTATTGGAGTGATTTATGTAGGAACGACATGGGATTGGTTTAAAATCGAAATGGACTTCCACCTTCACAACCACGTGTCGCAACACACTTCAAAAAACAAAAACATTGACCCCCAGTCATTTCAAATAAGGCCCTCTAAAAATTTATCGGCCATCATTTTGTTCTCTCACTTTTTGGGTGGACGGAATGAAAATGCCCCGCAAGTGCCAAAGATGATGACTCAAGTTCTTTTAAAAAAGTAAAAGAGAAAGAACAAGTGTGGCATGACTTTTCTTTTCTTACAGATTATTAAAAATAAAACAATAAGGATTCCAAAGCTAATGAAGTCACCGGGTTAGGTCTTTGGTCAAAGTTGCAACTTTGCGTGCCCTCTAATAGTTGGATCCTGTAACCAAACCCAAGGGTTAAGGACCAAAAGGATAACCTTAGAATCGAAGAACCTCAATTCCTTAACAACCATGGAAATGGTCCCCCACTTGCGACCTTCATCGAACTAACCAAACGCCAAACCTGCATTATAAAATTCGACGAGAATTACAAGTGAAGGAGGACAACATCATTATTATTATTCACAACCACAAATGGCTTCACTTAACTTTACTAGGTCATCATTATTATTATTCACAACCACGATGTGCTTTCAAAGATCGCGCCCAACCCCATCTGATGCGTGAACCTGGACGGCCGTCTCTCTTTGGCGACTGCGAGTTGCGACGATGTCACGCACCTTCGCAATTTCACAGCTTTAATTTAATTTAAGTACCTCGAACAAATTTGGCCCATCTCAGAACCCCTTCATTTCTTATGAGCCACAATCTTAATCTGTTTTCGCCAATGGGACAGTCGCCCTCCACCGCCGGTGCTTCGTCGGAGTTGAATCCTCACGAAATTTCCGATGACGAGCGCTTTAATTTCCATTCTTGGCTTGCCAACGGTGAGGAGGACTCAGATACGGATGCTGAATTTGTCGAGAACTCAACGGGAGGATGCCGCCGCGACTACACCGCCGATCTCCCCGACGATTGCTTGGCCGGTATTTTCCATTTCCTCGGCTCTGGTGATCGGAAAAGGTGCTCCCTCGTGTGCCGACGGTGGCTGCGCGTCGATGGCCAGAGCCGTCATCGCCTTTCCCTCCATGCCCCTGAAGGATTGCAGGATTTTGTTCCTTCCCTGTTTGATCGATTCAACCTTGTCACGAAACTTGCCCTGCGATGCGACCGCAGGTCCGCCAGCATAAGCGACGACGTTTTGATACTGATCTCGCTTCGATGCAACAACCTCACTCGCCTCAAGCTTCGTGGATGCCGTGAGATCTCCGAAATCGGAATGACCGGCCTCGCTAAGAATTGCAAGGCCTTGAAGAAGCTCTCGTGTGGGTCTTGTATGTTCGGTACAAAGGGCATGAACGCCGTTATCGATCATTGCGCGACTCTTGAGGAACTCTCCGTCAAGCGGCTGCGTGGGGTCCATGATAGCGCGGCGGTTATCGGCCCCGGTGCCGCAGCCACATCGTTAAAATATATATGCTTGAAGGAGCTTGTGAATGGCCAAAGCTTCGCACCACTAGTAGTGGGTTCGAAAAAGCTTCGAAGTTTGAAGCTAATTGGTTGTTTGGGCGATTGGGATAGTACTCTGGAAATGGTAGGAAAGTCAAACAGTGATTTAACTGAAATTCACCTTGAGAAGATTCAGGTTAGCGATGTAGGTCTTTCAGGGATATCCAACTGTTTGAACTTGGAGACACTACACATTGTGAAAACTCCAGAGTGTTCGAATATTGGGCTCTCTTGTGTTGCTGAGCGGTGCAGGTTATTGAGAAAGCTTCACATTGATGGATGGAGGACTAATAACATTGGAGATGATGGTTTGATAGCTATAGCTAAACACTGTCCTAACCTTCAAGAACTTGTATTGATTTGCATTTATCCTGCGTCTTTGAGCTTAACGGCAATAGCTTCCAATTGTAAAAGCCTGGAGAGGTTGGCTCTCTGTGGAATTGGCAGCATTGGTGATGCTGAGATTGAAAGCATAGCTACCAAGTGTGTTGCTCTTAAGAAACTATGCATTAAAGGATGTCCGATTACAAATGCAGGGATTGAAGCACTTGCGTTGGGTTGTCCAAATTTGGTTAAGATTAAGGTTAAAAAGTGCAAAAAAGTCACCGGCGGGATTGTGAAGTGGCTGCGCGAACGGAGGGGTTCATTGGCGTTTAGCTTCGACGAGATTGAGCCTGAAACTTTGGACGGGGATGCAAGTGATGGAGGAGCTCAGGAAAATGGAATTGTGAATCCACCGATGATCAGGGAAGAAAATGTAGCTGATGAAGCATCATCAAGTGGCAATAACAACCGTTTGGCAATTTTGAGAACCAAGTTTGGATTTTTGGCCGGAAGAAATATAGTGCCTTGTGCCTTGAGAAGGTGGGTAAACGGTGATAACGTCGCTGATGGTAGCTTTTCATGATCGTTATAAGAGTTGCCCAACTACGATGTTGACATTTTCACAATATGTGCGGTGAGTCTTAGGTAATGTGTTAACTTAAAAAATTGCTTGTTCATTGCCGTGTTGCTCATTGCAGTGTTGCTCATTGAATTTTGTTATTTTCCCAACTGCTGCTGAGAATATGGCAAAGCCGGTGTTTTCTTTCTGTCGCTTCATTAAATGTTGTCAGTTATCGTTGATCATCCCTTTTCAATTCGTTATTCGAATTGTCAATTATGAATATCAGTATTTGTTTTACCCTCTGTAGCAGAATATTTTGTTATCAAGATGTAGCAGAATATTTTGTTATCAAGATCATTCATTTGTCAAAGATTTTATGAATTTGGGCTTAAATTCTGTCATTTATACTCTTGTTGGGACAGTTCCTTGCGTTGAAGATTAGTATGAACATGGAAATTTCGTATGCTCAACGTGAAGAATGGGCTTTTATTATTAGACTGAAACATGAGAATTGACTAGATAATCAAACGTCTCGAATCTCGATAGATAGGACAGTTTAGCCGTCAAAACTTGAGGTGGTGGTTCACGCATTCTTTTTTTTGATACATAAATTTGGAAACTCTAAAAAACTCAGCTTACATCAGTAGGAATACAATGATCCAGTTCTAAAACAGCTGTTAACTCAGGCGTGGAATACAAAATCGGGTGAAACCCCGTTACACATGAAATTGCCTTTTTCGCAAGGAAGTCGGCAACCCTATTTGCGTTTCTTGGAACGAACCTCAATTCTATCCTCCATTCTCATTGCAACATGGAACGAACTTCTGCTATTGTATTAGCGTCCGGATGATTCTGGCAATTCTCACAATTGATCAGATCAATAACTTCTTTCGCATCGGATTCTAATACCACTCTACGCTTTCCTTGATCCCAAGCTGTCTTCAATCCTAGAAGAATACCCCATATTTCAGCTGTAACATGATCACCCAACTCCAATCTGTGCATAAAAGCCATAATAAAATTCCCGTTAGCCTCTCGAATAACTCCTCCGCATCCAGCACCAGTTTTCCCTGAAAATGCTCCGTCTACGTTTACTTTAGTCCATCCTTCCTCAGATGGCATCCAAGTGGCCCTTCTATCCGTAACTAATGTGCATTGTAAGTTGATTCCGACAAGTTTTTTACTTGCCTTTTGAATGCTAGATATAATAGCATGGGCATGATTCTGTAGGTTCTCATTACTCTGATTTTTCTGCTCAAAAAGACATTCATTTCTCCTTTTCCAGAATAACCAACATAAAGTTGCAAACCAGTCACCCCAATCCAAACGTCGAATATTAGAGTTCAACCACTCATTGAGATTAAGCTCAAAGAAAAAACGATCTCTTGGCAAAGTTATCTTTTCCATCCACAAACGTTTAGCTTCAGTGCAGTCCCGAAGTACATGCAACACCGTTTCAGGACCTTTCTTACACCAACCGCACACATGCCTCTTCTATATCTCTCCACGTTGGTAAGAAGCTTGTTATGAGCAACGAGCCACATAAAAGTTTTACACCTTGGAATAGTGTTTAGCTTCCAGATTTTCTGCCATAATACTTCCTGGTTCTCTTCATTTGCAATAACTTTATATGCAGATTTCACCGTGAATTCTCCATTTCTTGTGTGTTTCCATCGGACAATCTGTCTCCCCTGCTCAGCTTCGGAACCCTCCTGCACAAATCTCCATGCCGCCTTAATCCCTGCCCATGTATTCGATCCTATCCTCTGCATATCAATTTGAGGCATTAAATCATTTCCACATTTATATTTGCTTCTAATAACTCTTACCCATAAGTCATCCTTTTTCTTGATAAGATTCCATCCTAATTTGGCCATAAATGCATGATTCTGGGTTTTAACATGTCTCAATCCCAAGCCACCATTACCCTTTGATTTGCACACCGTTTCCCAATAAACAAGATGAATTTTCTGCTTTTCCTGCGTTGTACCCCACAAAAAACTTCGATTTTTACTCTCAATCATATCACATGAACCAAGAGGTATTGATGTTGTTTGCATTGTATAAGTTGGAATAGCTGATGTGACAGCCCCTACCAAAGTAGCACATCCAGCTAGAGATAACGAATTAACTTTCCAATTAGATAACCTCTTCTTCACTTTATCAACAACCTCACTGAAGCTCTCCTTAGTCACCCTTTTATGATGCAGAGGAACTCCCAAGTATTTACCAAGATCTGCTGCCATTTGGAACCCCAGAATATTGCTCAACTCAGTGCGTCGATTGTGATTCACATTCCTGGAGAAGAAAACTCTAGTCTTCATAGCATTGACCTTTAAACCTGAGCTTGCACAGAATTCATCTAGACAAGCCTTAACTTCATTTGCCTGGAAAACAGAGGCTTGACCAAACAAAACAATATCATCAGCAAAAAATAAATGAGAAATAGGAGGCCCATTCTTGCATAACCTTATTGGTAGCCAGTTCGTTGTTTCCATCCTATCTTGAATCATGTGAGCCAGCCGTTTCATGCAAATTACGAATAAATATGGAGATAAAGGGTCCACTTGTCTCACACCACGGGAAGTTTTAAATAAATCACCTTTCTCTCCATTCCATAATAATTGCATTGAAGGCGTCGTAACACATTAAGAAATAATTCTGACCAGATTAGGAGGAAATGAAAGATCGTTCAAACATTGTTCCAAAAAACTCCAGTTCAGCCTATCATAAGCCTTCTCCATATCAATCTTAATTGCCATGTATCCACGTTTACCCTGCATAATCCTCATTGAGTGAACAACCTCCTGTGCTACAATAATATTGTCGGAACTGTGTCTTCCTGGGATAAAGCTGCATTGGTTAGGACTAATAATTTTTGGAAGGACGACCCTTATACGATTAGCAATTACCTTGGTAAGAATCTTGAAGATAACATTACATAAACTGATAGGACGAAGATCCCTTAACTCTTCCGGAGATTCCTTCTTTGGTATAAGTACCAGAAAAGTATTATTTATGCTTGCAATTTCTTCTGGATACTCCCAAAGTTTTTTAATAAACCCATAAACAGATGTACCAACGTGTTTCCATTGACTCTGATAAAAGAGTGCATTAAAACCATCCGGTCCCGGCGCTTTCAGCGCTCCCATATTAAAAACCACCTCCTTAACTTCTTCATCCCGTATATCTTTACCTAATAGATAGAGGTCTTCATCCTCAATTCTTGGATATGTATTGTGACAATTGATTTTCTCCCTCTGCATTCGTTCCTCTGTAAACAAAGTAGTAAAATAAAAAGAAGCCATCTCTTTAATTAATTGCGCTTCATATACCCATTCTCCATCATGATTACGAATAGCTCCAACAAAGTTTCTTTTTCTTCTTCCATTAGCCCGAGCATGAAAGAATTTTGTATTTTTCTTGCTTTGTCACTTTTTTAAAAATGATTTTTTGGCACAGTTCCCCTACGATTGTCAAAGTCCTTCACCAGTGGTTTCGATTAGCCTTTTTTCCCCAATTACGTTTAGAATAGATTATTTTTGGGTAATAAGTGTTTATAAATCGTGATTTATGATATACGAGGTAAGTATGTAAGAGAAATTTTATCTTAGCTTGCGTAATAAATATTTATTGTCCAAATATGTGTTCGTTTGGAATAGCTTATTTTTGTGCAATAAGTATTTATAAATCGTGATTCACGGTATACTAGGTAAGTATATGAGAGAAGTTTTATCTCGGCTTACGTAATAAGGATTTATTATTCAAATATAAGTCCAACCAAACACACACTATAAACCCAACCAAACACACACTACACTGAGATTGAGTTTGAGTTTGAGTTTGAAGAGTGAGTCATGGGGATAGTTTAGCTCTGAAAATTCAGTTATATATATTGATATATTGGTTGTGTGTACAATTGTTGAGACCAAATTTGTAATATCAGCTTAAGTTTAGAAGCATTACCACATTTAACTTGGGAAAAGCGTCCTGACTAAAATATGTTGAAATGTCGAGACCAATAAATCATAGCATTGATACATGATTCATAATCTTTTATCAGAAGTTTCTCATAGGATTTTAATAAGGATTGCAATAGGCATTTATGTGTTTATTTGGGATAGCTTGTTTTTTATTTATAAGTGTTTATAATTCGTGATTTACAGTATATGAGGTAAGTATGTGAGAGGAGTTTTGTCTCGACTTACGTAATAAGTGTTTATTTCCCAAAAAAAAACTATTCCAAACATAGCTATAATCTCTGACAAATTGTAAAAGTGACGGGTTTTATCCAGATTTGTTCAAAAAATTACGATATACTTGTGATTTTAAGCTATAAACATTCTTAATTTTCTTTTCTAAAACAAATTTAGAGTCGACTCAGGATCAATTTAGAAACTGAAAAAAGAATTGTGCTGGATGAAAAGAAATGGTTGAAAAGGGCGCTCAAATTGGAAACAAGAGGTTAACCAAAAAAAAAGAAGAAAAAAACCAAAAATGGGTTAGCGGTTAACCGGATCAGAAGCGCCCAAAGATTTGGAGGCAATAAAAGACAAGTCTGCTGACTATCAACACATTTTCCCACTTGCATTTCTTGGCATAGCCTGTGGGGGCTCCATGTTTTAACCCATAGCCCCATACCAAAAAGATAACAGGCAAAATTTGTAGCAAAAAAAAAAAAAAAAAGAGATGACACGGAAGTGACTACTTTCCACTTTTCTCTCATTCTTCCCATTCAATTCTTTTCTCTCTTGCTACGTTTTACATCAAGTTTATTTGTCTGTTTGTATATGTGCTTGCGTTCGTCTCGGGAAAGAGTAAATTTTAAATTTGGGGACTATTTAAATAAGTGTTTGATTTTTAGATTAGATGGCTTGGTTCTACGTTCTTCCACTTCAACTCATGCCAATGAAACCCAACCAAGTGCTACAGAGGCCATGCATCGAGCTTTCCAGATACAAGACACAGCCCTCTATGTTAATTAACCTCAGCTTTCAACTTCAGATGTGTTTCATTGTTATTTGCTACTTTATCACATGCACAACACGGATATGGAATGATCCAAATAGAAAATGTAACTAGTTTCAAGGAAATAACACTGAGTGGCATCACCTTTGAATTTGTTTCCAAGAGCCGTTTTGAACAATTGGAAACCTATATGTACAAACAACGATGAGCCAAATAAAGTTAAACCAGATTGGTTTCTGGCAGACACAGAAATGCAAAACAAACCCAACACAGCACCAGCTAACTCCTGGAACATTACTTCCTTGTGATTTTACCACTTGTAATCACGAAGGCGTTTCAAGATTCAAGCGATGCTAGTCTGTGCTTCGATACTGGCATAAATTGAAAGATGATGTGGAGACATTTTGGGATGCTTAACAGGATAAGAGGGCTCTATTGCGATCACACACTTGCCAGTGTTGGTGCTTCTTACATTTCTCTGAATCTTGATGTAACCATTCTCACCCCAATTTGTACCCCACGAGTTCTTCACCAACCAATAATCCACTCCATTTTCAGCACCGTAACCTACAATCACCACTCCATGATCTAGATCTGTCCCACATTCTCCAGTAAATACCCCCTGAAACACAACATAATATCACAAATTATAAGCAGAATCTGGCGAATTAATTGATCAGACAGTGTTGTCTCATTCAAAAGCTTACAGATTCATACAGTTGGAAGGCCCTGCCACCGGCTTCAACGGTGACGCTCACCGGCTGATGAGCCACCGCTTTCTTCAACGCCTTCTCGTTGTAAGCTGGAACATCCTCGTACCCATCAATCGTCACTACCTTGGCATTCTTCTGCAGTTATCGAAATCAAAAAAGTGATCTTATTATGGTTTGCGGAGTTAGAGAGATGAAAAACAAATCAAAAGACTGGTAATAGTGAGACGGACCCCGGTTGGATTGCAATGACCTTCAACACCAGCGTAAGGATAATCGTCCTGTGTGTCGATGCCGCCATTTGCAATGATGTAGTCGAAGGCGTAGTCCATAAGACCACCATCGCACCCTTTGTTGTATGCTCCGTCACAGTCAACCAGCTGTGGCTCCGACAACGACACGAGCTCGCCGGTGACGATCTTGTTTATGGCCTCCACAGCCGCCACCGTTGAGAATGCCCAACAACTTCCTGCAAGTGAAGGCCCAACTAAGTTTTCCTAGTGACAGGCCTCTCTACATCTGGCCTCAAATATTAGCAGATTCTTGGCATTTATTTTAATTTGAGTGATAAACTGTTGGGTTTATTAATTTTTTTAAGCATATGAAAATATCTGCTAAGAATTCATACACAACGAAGTAGTGACATATATATAGAGCGGTAAGAAGATGTCAATGGATTGCCGGAAATAATATTAACCTTTTGAATTTAATATAAAAGCTACTTAATTAATTTTTATAAATTAAGGAAATACAATAAATTATTTAATTATAATAAGTATGACTTAATCTTCCTAGAGTAACAATATATAATATTAGATTGTATAATGATTTATAAGTAAAGTAAATTAATTTTAGAAAAAATTATAAGTATTAAATATAAAATAAATTGATGTCTTATATTTAAAACCAAACCAACATATCAGGTACTGGTACTCGGTATAACTAGGAGGGGAGGAGTATTATACAAGTGCTTGTTTGGGAAGCACAAAATGAGTCCGGACATCACATAATTACCTTGATCGTTGTCTAAAAGTGTTTTTTAAAAACTAGAATAAATATCATTTTGATCTTATTTATAAATATTTTTTTATTAAAAAATTTTGGTCATATTAATAAGTCCAGCAGTGTAGTAAATAAAATTGTGATAATTTTATTCCTATTTATTATACCAATAAAGAAATAATTTAAAGATAGATAGAGAAAAAAGAGTTGAAAAGTATCCATTCATAAATGAGGATATAATTAAAAATTTAATCCATAATTATTGAGTTAACTACCTCTCATTGATATATAAGATTTAATTAAAAAAAATTTATAAATACAATCAGAGTGTATACTTTGTGAGGATGATAATGGAAGGCAAGCTTATCACCGCAGGATCCTTGATCTTTGACGGTACTGACGGCTCCTTTCAACATCCAATCAACGTGATGCGGCAAGCCATGAGGGGCGTTATGAGCATAGCAATTACAAGAGGCATTGTTCTTGGCTCTCATGAGACTTCGCTTGGATCAATCCTCGTCCCCAAGTACATGGCACGGTATTTCTCATTCCTTAAATCTGCAAACCTATTCAGCCCAAGTTTGTAGGTTGTGTTATCCCGAGCATTATGATCCTTTATGAATCTTAAGTTATCCTTAAATGCCTCGAACCTCCTGTCCTTCTCTCCTAACCCATTAATATTGTGCACTTTCTGGTTCTTCACTGGCCACTCCTCATACACCGCCATCACCTCCTCCTCGTGGCCAACAATGGCCGACATGTCACCCAAAGCCAGCATTAGAGTGAGGCAGAGGAAGAGGAAGGAGAGAGCAGCGGAGGCAGCCATTGTTGAGGATATTAATTGCAGGAGTTGTTGGGTGAGGAAAAGTGGTGAAGATGATAGGAGTTATATATAGAAGGGGGTGATACGTTCAACTATTGAAAGGGGATCATGAATAGAGTAAGAACAAGTGGTGAGTAATAATGGGGAGATTTTTCATCAAAAAAAAAATAATGGGGAGAGAAGATAGATAGCAGAAGCAGAAGCAGAAGCAGAAGCAGAACTGGCAAACCGTGTGGGTGGGTGTTGGATGTAGCAGAAATCTAGATTTGTAGTGGTAGCCGTCTAGCTTAACCGCAAACGTACGGATCGTTATAAGTAGTATAATAATATTGTTCTCATGGGAATTAAGGTAAAAATGAGTTAATTATCATACTTATGTTCTTAATTAGTTTGAGTGAGAGTAATTTGAAAGAGAATTTATTTGAGAACTTAAAGATAGGAGGAACCTATGATTACTTATCCCTATTGTATTTTATAAGACTAACTTAAATCTTAAATTGATAATGAAAAGATGTGCTTGTCAGAGATTCAAAATTTATTGATAAAGCTTTCTCAAATCAAAACCAATTTTATATTTTCAAATAACATATGCAATCTCTTATCTCAGTCAATGAAAATACTCATTAACAAACCATCTATTTAATCCCTAATTTTCAAGTCTAGTATGATTTTATCTAAGTTTTACAATTAAATTAGTTTTCTCAAGCATCACCCAATTGAACCCAACAATCTAAGTGGTGGCCAATCACCCAGAAATATTAAACACGAGATAGAATCAACATATAAATTTCATTAATAAAATAAATAAATAAAAAGTATTAATCCATCTAATAGTTAAAAGCAATCCTATAATAAGAAATTTAGTTACTCATAATCATAACCAAAACCAAATCAAAGCAATAATAATCCACAGCAAAATAAGAGTTAAATGAAAGTAAAGAGAAGAAACTAATAAAATTAAAAGATTGAGCCTCAAATCTCTTTTCTAAGCCCTCAATTCTTGACAGCGTCCTCTGATCCAGTGGCGCTTCCGGACTTCTGATTTAAAACCTTTAGTCGTCTCAGGTTAAATCAAAATAAACCAAATTATGCAGTGAATGGCACAACTCGGGTCGTGTTCTCTTAAGGAGCATTTTATTTAATTCCTAATCTAAACTAAGTGACAAAAAACATTAAGATGGGTTTTAAATTGATTTTTTTTCTTTTTAATAATAAAAAATAACCTAGACTATTATTTTTTTTTTGGGTTTTTGAGAAATTGTTGAGATAATTAATGAAATTGTGATGTAAACAAATTGATGATGAATGCTTCTTGGAAAAATGAAATATAGGTTATCCTTACTCAAATTGAATTGGGAATTAAACCTTAACAACTCGTTAAGTTTAATGATATTAATTAGTGATTACTTCTAGAACTCTAACTGGATAATTACCTCTTAATACACTATTAAATACCACTTAGTGTATAATTTAGGATTAGATTTATGCAACTTGTTCCTCTATACAATGAACACTCAACTAAGATATTTAAACAAGATTAAAGTAGTCATACTACTCATTCAAACTATGAAAGAATAGCACAACCACATTAAACCAAAAAGAAAATATAGAAATTTAAATCTCAAACCACATAATCCAATCTAAATCACAATTGTTCAATCCAAATTAAGATAAGCAACCCGCAATCTCAGTAAATTAACCATATAACATAAAATTCTAACTTAGGAAATCCGTTATATAGTTAAATTAAAAAATTAAAACAAATAAATCCCTTAAATACATCTCAGGAGCTCAAACTAATCTTCCACCTCCAAAAAATATAAAAGGATTTAACCTCTTATAATTCATCCCAGCTGCAATATTTTGAAGGCATCGGAATCCATTAAATTGAGATAATGAAAGAAGAAGATGATGAAAGTGTTGGTGAAGTTTGGTGATGGCGTCTCTTCTCTCCCTCTCTTGCGTCTGCTGCTCCTTGTTCTTGTCTGTGGTTGTATGCTGCTCGATTCAGATCTACGCTAGAAAACTCTGAGAGCCCTTTTATTTTTTTGTAATTTGAAATATTGGTCAAATCCCCTCTATGTTGCATCAAAATCTTTTAAGAAAATCAATTTTAGTAGCGGAAGACGGTGATTTTCGGATTTTGGACCAAAATCATATTTTGAAGATTAAGGGTAATTTTTTGTAATTTTCTCTGGTAGCCAAATGAATCAATCCCAGCGGTGATCTTCGTATTTTGGGACCAACTGGCATTTTGTAAATTCGGGGTATTTTATGTAATTTTTTCTGATATTTTTCCTATTGAAAGTGACAAATAATATTACAGAAAATACCCTTTTTCCAGTCAGAATTGCCTCATAGTCACATGCAGAATTTTGTTCTCCGTTTCAGTTCTTATAAATATTTACTTTTTGGTTCTTCATATCCAACTTTTCAAAATGACCTACAATTCAAATTAATATCTTATAATATCTTCATTCAAAATTCAAATTTTAAAGAGCAATCACAAGATTATAACAAATATATCCTTTTAAGATTTATTTTCACATACTCACCTTTAATTCAATTTAATTATAATAAATACTATTTAGCCCAAAAATTAATGATAAAATCCCTAAATATGATACTAACTATTATGATAAAATAGGGATATATCAACTTCAAATCAGTCGCCTCCACAGTGCTCTTGTCCTCCTGTGAAGATGATGACCGAACCCGAACTTCTTTCCTTCTGTTCCCGAATGTGTGCTCTCCTTCCCCCTTCTTGAAGAAGCTTAACCCCTATTATAGGTCAAGTTCCTAGATACTCATGCGATATCTCTCTAGCAAAATAAAATCAAACAAAAAGATAAAAAAAAAAGTTAATGATAATAATAAATAATGATAATGATGATAATAATTGAAATATCTTTTCTTTTTTGTCTTAAATTATTATTTTCATTGTAATATCATTATTTTTATCTTTAATATCAAAGTCATCATTTTTATCGTAAATTTTGATATTTATAATGAAATCCCTTTAAATTGATATCTTATCAAAATCTGATTAAAATTTTTTTAAGGGTTAAATAACTTTTGGTCCTTGAAGTTTGATCCAATTTTGGTTTTAGTCCCTCAAGTTTGAAATCGGTGGTTTTGATCCCTGAAGTTTCACCCAATTTTTGTTTTAGTCCCTTAAGTTTGAAATCGGTGGTTTTGGTCCCTAAAATTTCACCCGATTTTGGTTTTAGTCCCTCAAGTTTGAAAAGGACTTGGTTTTTTCCGGGTCAGGTCGGGTTTCAAAAATGGGTTGCCAAGTTCTTTTCAAACTTGATGGACTAATACCAAAATTGGGTAAAACTTCAGGGGACAAAACCACCAATTTCAAACTTGAGGGACTAAAACCAAAATTGGGTGAAACTTCAGGAACCTAAACCACCGATTTCAAACTTGAAAGACCAAAACCAAAATTAGATCAAACTTCAAGGACCAAAAGTTATATTAACTCTTTTTTTAATTTATTATATATGACTCTCAAATATATTAAAATATATCTTAAAATTATCTTAAAATAAATAATCATCGTGGAGGGATGATACCCACATGTTATCTTTTCCAAGGAGTTAGGCCGCGTCGTGACTCGGATAAGGGAGTGAGAAGCAATTTGGCCCAGCTTTCTGGGGAAGCAATCGGATGTTGCCCTACTCTTACCAATAGAACTTCTCGGTTTTACTTGAATTTTACGTGGAAGTCCCATATCGAATATTATTAAGTTTTATGGTTCTCGTTTGTTTTCTTCCCTTTCCCTATGTTGGAGCTAAGCATGCTTGCCAATAGTCAGTGACGTCAAAGGTGTGCACAGGCAAAATGGAAGGAGTCAAGTAGAAGGGAAATGAATGCCCTTTCTTTAAAAAAGAAAACGAGAAGTTTTTGCAAGTCTTGATCAAGAGATCACATGGTGAACTGTGCCTGTGACAGGGACTGTTCTTTAAGAATGAGCGATGCTGGTGCAATGGGCTTTCATCTTTTCACATCAGAAATAAGAGGAGTTCGGTTGATTCCGATTCCTTCTGACAGCCGCAACTCGCAACTGTGCGTATATATACACTCGCACACTTCTGCAAATAGCCAAATATCTCCCCCCGCCACCAAGATTTAGCTATGCTTTTGAACATGGGTTGTTGTTATATTTGATATTTTCTCCCACCATATTCTAATAAAAACAAAAACTGGGATAACATTTACCCTATATTTGGATAGAGAGAAAAGTGAGGAAAAAATAAGGAGAGGAAATATTAGGAATTAAAGCTTTCAAAAATGATAGAAAATTTACTATTTTTGTTTGTTTTCTCTTCTAATTTTCTCTTCATTCTAACATGGGGTAGAATTTTTTCATAAATGGACGTGACCATTTTAATTGTATGCCAATTCGCTTTTGTCCACAAAATGATTCCCCAATTTACGACTTAAATTCAACAACTGAACAAAATCCAACTTAGAAATTTGAAATATTTTTGCATGATACTAAGAATTAGTTCTAACGGAATAAATTATTTTTGTTTAATAGATGATTAAAAATGAGTTTCTTATGTTATATTAATGTTCCGTTGGATAAAAATAAGGGAAAATCACATCAAAGTCTCAATTAAGAAAATTAATATAAAAAAAGTCTTATCACTTGTTAATAACAAATGAAAGAGTCACTATTTACAAGTTATAAGACTTTATTGATATTATTTTTCTTAATTGAGTCGTTAGTGTGATTTTTCCTAAAAATAATAGCTAAAAAGCTCTTTGAATGAAATTAAAAAAAATAATTGAAAAAATTGCAGCCAGGTCCCAATGAACAGGCTTAAGGGCAACTAGGTCCCTTAAAGTCATCAAATTGTAGTAAAATCTCAAAGCACCTGGGTGTAATTAATTCCAAAGATGAAAAAACAGTTTTACCCCTTATTGAATTTTGAAAAATAGCTGGAATTTTTTGAATTTAGTCGTGTTAGAAAAAGTCGAACTCTTCTCCCTCACTTCCACGTTTGGTGAGGTGAGGGAGAAGAGTTCGACTTTTTCTAATACGACCAAGCTTAAAAATTCTAGTCTTTTTTTCAAAATTCAATAAAGGGTAAAAATGTATTTTCACTTTTGAAATTAATTGCACTCATATCTCTTAAAACTTTACCACAACTTGATTATTTTAAGGGATCTGATTGCCATAAAATTTGTTAATTAGAATCTGATTGCAATTTTCCCAAAAATAACATTCTAATGTAATACATGCAAACTTATACACCATTTCCAAGATCAGTAGGCATTTCCATTAAAAATTTGATGGAATCCAAATTCCTCGATTAAAAGAATGAATCCCAAAGCAAAATGGAATCACAATTGAATTGCTGCTAATCAAACGCGATGAGTGGAATAAGCTCTCACATTCCCATTCTATATACTCCAATGCCATGATCCAAGCAGGGCATGTAGTTTATCAACTTCCTTGACAAGTATATCTGTTTAACACCCCAGCTTAAAGGTCGTACACGAATTTGGCACTCCGTTCGCTTGGGTTTGCTTCTAAAAAGTGTGACTGATTATATCTACCAACTTAAGAACTTCAAATGGATATTTCTTTTATAAAAAGAAAATAAACAAATGCAAAAAATACAGATGCTGTGGCCATCTTCTCCATTTGGTCAAATCCAAGCAATAGTTGCCCAAGGCCAGCAGACAGCAGTCTTGTAACCACAAGGCAGTGAAATTCTCGGATGCTCTTATTGCCATCTTAGTTCTGTTCAGAATGTGTAGAGACTTGTGACCCGATCACTTTGATATCACTCTTTCTCTTTCGGCTGCGCCTGGATCTGGACGATCGAGATTTTGTAGAATGTTTAGTTGGCTGATCTTCAGTGCTAATTGACACCTTTTCATTTGCTGGGAGCTCAGGAGGAGCATCTGGCCATGGAGTCCGTTTCGATGGAACAGTGATGTCTAAAGGAGGGTCAATTATCCATCTGCATTAATTATAGTCAAATGTTCAGATGTATGCAAAGATTCATGCTAACATACAGCTATTATATTTGAAGTTTTGAGAAGATGTAAATCCACATAATATCCGTTTTGATGACAGGTTCTTGACACATGACTCTTTGGGGACTGATGAAGTCCAGCATTTTTAATGTAACAATAATTAACTTCAATGGAACCCTAGGGGAAAAATCTATCACCTGCAACGATGACTCCCATTTTCAGGGGAAACAACAGCATTTAGAAACAAATTTCAGAAGCAGAGACTTTGCGAACCGAGAAGTTGACTAAGCAAATAACAGATGCTAAAAAAGAGTAACTGCAGGATATGCACTTGGACGGGCTATATGTTTGGGCAAAAGAAGCCGGGCTATATACATTCCTCAGTTGAAGAACCGTTATCACGATGCTATGTAGTTTCAACAAATTCTTTTCTTTGGCCAATCCTTTTTTTTTTCAATTTGCTTATTGTTTCATTATGCCTTTTACACTTTAATATATACACTAGGATAACGCCACATTGCAAACAAAATACAGTCTCACAAGTGGTAATTCCTAGATGTGAGCCAGGTCACCAGAGTATACTTTTGGTGGTCGAGAAAGCAATGATAAGATCAATCAGTTTAAAAGAGTCTGGATTATAACCACGCCACGCCCCCCCCCCCAAAAAACACACACACACACACAAAAACCCCCCAAAAAACAAAACAACAGTAAAAATAACAGAAGTCCATGAGCCATATAGACATTTTTTAATTGACACGTGCCACAGAGATCATAGTATCAGCACTCAGAAGTTCTTGTGTGCCACCAAACAGGAGTTTGCATACGAAACATGTTTTAAAACAAGCACTTACGTGTGCATATGAAGAAATAAGAAGTTTATTACAGCTAAAACATAGGGAGGAACTCTACTGAAAATCAAGAGGGAACGGCTCACCTGGGAGGGAATTTGCTGTCTGTCCGAGCTTCAACACGCAGCCACCAAAGCAAAACTTGGCGTCCACAGCTACCAAGTGGTTCCACCACAGAGGTGTCCTTAAGCAAAGACAGTGGACTCTCTATGTCCTCATCAACTCCATCTAATGCATCAAGGTCCCTAATCCACTCTGGTTTATCAACATCCTTCCAGAGCAACCTGGAATTCAACACAAACCCAGACCATTCGAGTTTTTGAGGCAGCACAGGTGCTCGGTCATCAATGTAAACAGCACCTTTTCCAGCATATGGCAGTGAATTGAAGGTGTGCCACCCAACCAATTTATTGCTAGAATTACAAGCAGGACCTTGCACGGGTATTGTGGGGGTTTCCTCCCCATCCTTTCCTTGAGGCAGGGATGTAGATTCATCTGTATTGGCAGAATGTACAAGTATTCCAACTGAAACAGCACCTATCCCTTTCACACTTTGGATTTCATCAAAGAGCTCCATACTATGCATATTACTGTCATCCGCAAACATCACAACTCCATCCAGCTTCTCTTTTCTCACAATTCTGTTGCACATATAGGAATATAAGCAAACCACAAAATTACAAACAAGCAATTCCTTCCAAATCATACAAGGGGGCTGACCAAAAAAATGAAGAGGGAAAAAGAGTTATCATGTATTTTTATTATTTTCAGCATAAAAGAACACTTTAGTCCCTAATTGTCAGCAAATACACGGTTGCGTTTCCTAAGTAACGAAACTGTAGTTAATTGGCAGCGCATAGAACAAGAAATTCACCTCAACGCGTGAAGCCGCATCCGGGACTCCAATTTATGCCTTCCCTCCCATGAATTCGGCACCCGCTGATTGAACCCAACGTGGATGGTTCTGAGCCCGGACTTGGCAATAATTGAAGAAGTCTCATTGGTGACTCCTCCGGCCTCCACCACAATCCACACAGGGTCGTATGGCACCAGCATTAGCGAGTGCATCACCCCGGTCAAATGAAGAGCCTGAAACGTCCGTACATAAGTTGGTGTGACCGCAATCACCGTCCTAGGGTTCTTCACGCCAAACTGGAGCCTCTGCTCCCTCTGAACTCTGTTAATTATCTGGTGAGCCTTCATCACCTCCGCGGGATCTGGATGTGGCCAAGGTCGGATACGGATTCCATGCCGCCCAACGATGACCCTGCTGGTAGAGCTAGCAATGGTGGTTCTATTAGCAGGATTATCAATGTTGGCGAAGGGATTGGAAGTTAGAGCGGATTGAAAATCGAGGGATCCAGTGAACTGAGTGGCAGTGCGGAAGGGAACCATGTGGAGGTTGTTGGATGAAGTGGAGACGAGAAAGAAGAAGACGAGGCGAGAGAAACGGAAACCAAGGACCAGACTAATGAGACAACAGATGCCATGAAGGATGAGCCAGAAAATAGCAGCTGGGGACTTGATGGGGCCGTCGCCGGAGGAATCTAACTGGGGCGATCCTCGGAAGCTATTGGCGCGGCGGTTGAGGTAGCTCTGCTGCAACGCCGAGAGCTTCATAATGTTGGGGGGACCGAAGAGGCCACCAAGTCAGAAAGAGTCAACTGACGACAACGGTGGAGGTTGATGGAGAGGGCGAGGGGGCTTTGAAATTGGGATTTGATTTGTAAAGAAGATCGCGAGAGAGAAAGAGGGTTACAAGACAACAATCGCAGGAGAAAGGGTCGCAGCTGGTGGTGAGTCTAATCATGACATTTCTTTTGGTTTACGCATTGTTCGGTGTCAGGCTCATTTTTATATGATCTAAATTATCTACAAATTATCGGGATTAAATTGAATTTAGACGGAATTTCGACTTTTAGTTTATAGGAGTATTTTTTAAATGACATATGTATTTTATAAAATTTTCAAAAATTAATTTTTATTTAACATGAGTCCTACGCTTCAAAGCATAACTCACCTCTGTTGTTAAATTAATAAATATGTTTCTAACAAAAAAAATTTCAATTTTTATCGTGTTCAAATTTATTTCACCCCTCTCTTCTTTCTTAACATGTCGATAAATAGAGAAATAGAGGTAAAACTTAGAAACATAATTAATAACTCTTTTGGTGATTTGTACTATACACAGATAATTATTCTAGAAGATGTCTTATCTTATGTAGTGTTAGTTAAATTAAAATTAATAAAATATGGAAAATAAAATAATATTAAGATTTGAATAAACCAAATTCATGTGAATCGTCTAGTGTGAATTATGAAATATAGGGAAAATTTCAGAAAAATATAATTAAAAAGGAAAAAAAATAAATTGATGTTGCAAATTTATAAAATCTCGTATCAGAATTAAGGTAGGAATTTAGAATTTCCAATTATGATCAAATTGGCCTTATTTTAATTGTGAAACATGAAAATAAAATCATTAATGTAAAATCTGATGTTATTATTAACCCTTGAAACTTGTAAATTGAATTAAGCACATTTTGATCATTTGGTCTTAATTAAAAATCTTAGATTCCTATTTTAGTTTTGACATAAAATTTGATAAATTTGTAGAACTAATGTGTTTTTTCTCATTTTTAAATTAATTTTTCTGAAATTTTCCCGACAACTTAGTGTAATCTATCTATATGTGATATGAGATTATAAGAAGAAAATAAAAAATAAAATAATAAGAAAAACCCAACTCGTCTTTATCTCAAGGAAAAAGTTAAGGGCTCAGGGCAAGGTATAAATACTTAACATTATTGGCAATTTTTTTTTTTAATAGCAGAAAAAGAGAGCGCGTGTGAGAGAGAGAATGTCTGTGACATTATGAACGAAATTAGTGCCAGTATTTATAAATTCGCATGAAATATAAAAAGAAGGGCATAGTTCACAACTAAAATTAAAATAATAAATAATACGATTCCTGCCAATTTTGTATTTTACATGAATTGATGTTGACTCAATACGAGAGATCTTCAGTTTCCTTGATTGTATTTTCGTGAGTAACTTGTAGTGCTACTGAAAAGTAAAATAATGATAACACCACATATGTGGAGCACGAAGGAGAGACGTTGAGGACGATGGCTCACCTAGTCACCAATCATGGAACCGAACAGCCTAATTCGGTCAACGGGCAAAGGGTACCCGTCAGTACTTTTTTGGCCCAAGTGAAGCTCTATCATACTCGCATCCCTTTGGTCTAATGTATTTTTGTTATTTTCATGTATTTTCTCGTCAAACAAACATGTTGTAAAACGTTACTATTTTTCTGGCAAGATCGAAACAAGATATATATATCATCCGGAGGGGAAAAGATTATCTTGACCCACTAAATCAAATACTAATACGTGTCATAGATATTATATGTATTTAATTTAATGATTGGAGAGGTAGGGAAACATAAGAATCTTATCTGTATTTATTTACCAAATCCGTGCGTTGTCCCATTTCCACTCCCGTAATACTAAATCCAACAATAATTATGTCAGGACAATACATTATTGACTGTATTTAGTGCAAATACATTAATTTGATGTCAAATTTGGACAATGATTCCTCCTCCAACATGAATCGCAGGTACAGCAATACATGGAATAGATTACTGTAAATAACCAAAGAGGTTGGATATGGCACGCTTGGTAAAATTAGAAAAGGAGAAACTAAAGCACAAGTTTGATGGAGAGGGGTTAGGTAGAGGATTGGGTTGGTGAGTTGCTTCACTCATTAGAAACCCGGACTCATCAAACTCGTTGCCTTCTATTATTGCATAGCATGCTTTCCTTCAAAATACTGCCACCAAAAAACTAAACGGGTTTCTCATTTTTTCTGTTCATTCATGCAACACATAAAAGTGAAAATGGGAAGAAGTGTTACATATTTTAGATCAGTATGTGAAAGAAAGAAGAGATGCTGTTGGGAGGTTGAAGCTTATGCATCAGAAAAGGGTAGTGCTTAGGAACAAAGGAATGGTAGCGTGTGATGACCCAACCATCAAGTGACAGGGACGTGGAGGGTTCATAATTATATTATTGCATATATTGTTATTAGGTAGATGCTGTTGATTGGCTTTGATTGCAACATTTCACCATTTATGAACAGTTATAACAAACCCCCTTTTCTAATTCCTAATTATTAACATCAATCTGCACACAAATAACATGTTTTGTCATTTATATTAGGTAGGTGTTTTTGTTTCAAGCGTCCACTTTTTTTGATTCCACTCTTTTGGGTAGGATAGCCTTTCAGACAAAACCACAATCAGAGAGCCCACTTCAACTTGTGGGCTCAGTCTCAGATCCTACCCCCACCACCTAATCAACTAATTCATTGAATTTTTCTACCCAGAAAAAACTAATTCATTAAATTAACCAATGAGGAGCTGACTCTAATACAAAAGGTTAATCTCTCACAACATGTGAAACCAATATTTAAATTTTCGTTAGTGGAAATCCCCTTAGAGCCTAACTGTACTATTACCAATCTCACTTTCAATATGAGAATATTTTGTGCCATATGTAAGTGCGAACCTTAAAAGCCACCCACTGTTATTACATAACTTGTCTATCTTTACGGTACAAACTAAACCAAAAAAAAAAAATCATACATCCATATATTTATTTATATATGCTATACAAAACTTATATAAGAGATACCAGCTCTTATTCTTAGTATAAAATCTTGTTTGTTTTATGCAATAAATGAGATTGTGTATTGAGGACCGGAACTGGTAGTATTCACAAGTTTTAAATATGCTCATGTTTTCCAAACAATAAGCTTAAAGTATAAGTCCATGATCAGCGATCTACATATATTTGTTTAACATTATTAACTTTCTATATTTAAAAAATGTCAGTGAAATCCATTTAATATTTACAGAATGAATGAACAAAGTTATTCTTATATCTAATAATCCCACAGAAAGTCATGGCATATGAATGGTGTTATGATCTGGCATATTTTAGTTGTATTAAACTCCATTTTTCTTGTTATTTTCTTATTAGATTTAGTAATACGAGACTCATTTTTATTTTATAATTTCAGGCCGTCATCTATTTCTTATAAATATCATAAAACAATCATGAAATCATTAGAGTTTTGTGAAATAACTAGCTCGTCGCAATTAAATTTCACGGTGCCTCCCAACTTATGGCATCAGCATCACTATAGGGTATATTTGTTTTAGTGGTTAGATTGCTTATAAGTTATTTTTCACGTAAATCGAGACACAACTTCTTTCACATACTTATCTCGTATAAGCATTACAATCGTTAATCCAAACTAACACTATATCTCAACATGGCAACACAAGTTAAGCTTGGGGCAATTAGGATCCCCAATGGGCCGTCCTTTTGAAAATGGAGGAATAAAAAGAGAAATTGGGCCTATGGGCCTTGATTGCTCCACTAGTAATTAAACCTTTATTAACTATTAATAACTGAAAACAATCTCGCCCCAGGGAGCAAAGGGGAAAAAGTCTGCGTCGAGAAACCGATTAGTGTGAAAATTGTACTGATCATTTGTTAATGTACTGGAAATGTATTAGATTTAGTAATTTAGGTATATATTAGGATAAAAATGACTTAAGTCAATTTGATAGAATCTACTACTCATTTCGATTCTAAATATAAGATAAAGTTGACTTTTTTGGAAAGATTAAGGAATTTAATTAAATTTCTTTAAAGTATTTATATTTTTTTTCTCCAAACTAATTAGTTTGACTAATAAATTAATATATAATCTAAGAATACACAACATATAATATAATTAAGTAACTTATTTAGATTCCTCAATCTGTCAAAAAACAAAAAAATTCAACTCTGTTTTATATTTAAGACCGGAAGAAATATTATGTTATATACCTTCACTTAAATATGTATGTAATTAATTTAAGGCTTTTCTTGATGTATTCTAATACAATGAAGATGAAGAATTAGGATTTTCATGCAACATGAACTTGGATTTAAGACCTTATTTTACAAATTATTCGCCACATGCAAATTTTTTAAAAAAAAGTATGAGGTATTTTAAAAAAAATATTAGGAGATATGGGAGCATTGTCATTTGTTGACCAAGCAAGAGCTGGCTAGAAAATGAGTTTCTCCACCTCAAACCAATCACCAAGTTGAATGTTGTCTCTCTTCACGTAGCCCCTCAAGATTTGCATTCCAATAATATTGTTTTTTTTTTGTTAATAATTAGTAATTGATCAATAATAACTAAATAGTTTATCATGGTCAGCACAATCAGCAAGACTTTAAGGAAGAGCAAGCACCGAATCTTTGTTTTTCGGTCTTCTTTGCTTATTGGTCCATTTTTTATAAATTAGCTAGCTACCCCGTTTCTTCCTTTCTTTTTATATTCGGTCAGCTTGCTTATAATTAATAATGATCTGTGGGCTGTGGTTGCCAATTAGGTATGATCACTCCGCTCAAATTAAATTAAAATATCTATATATGACAAGCAACTATGCCAAGCCAAACAACTATTCTACTTTGATTTTATTTTTTTTTAAAAAAAACATAACACTTAAAATTATCGATAATGCATGTCTCCATCACGTTGCTATTAGAACGTAAACTTGGTTACTTCACCGTGTTCAGACCTGCCGCATCTAATCAGATCATTAAAAATAATTGATCCAAAACGACAAGTGGGAATTAAGAGAGTATAGTCCAATATCGTACTGGCGTGGAGATCTCCCCATGGACACGCTGAGCAAATGAATTGAGGAATAAAAAACAATCGTAAGGTGTGAATTGTCTCTCTAAAAAACCAACCTCACGTATTATATTCACACTCGTATCTGAAATCAAAATATTCCCCTGGAAATCTGAAGTCGTTTTGACCACTTCCCAAATCCAACATGCAAAAACTTTTATTATAAGAGTGGACACTGCAATGACAGGAATTAGCTTGGGCGCTAACCACTTTGATAAGCATCTGTGTTGGTTTGGGTAACCCCAAACTACGGTTTCAAAAGTTTTTTTTTTCACGAACGGAAACAAAACTCCTTTCACATACTTACCTCGTAAATCGTAAAATCTATTCTCTAAAAGTTAATCCAAACATAAACATTAAATTCGGATTTACTTTTCCTAATTTTTTTAAAAAATCATCTTAGTGTTTGTTTGGGATAGTTTATTTTTAACTTATAAATACTTATAAATCATAATTTAAGATATACAGAATAAATATGTGAAAAGAATTTTATCTCAACTCACATAATAAATATTTATTATCCAAAAATAAACTATCCCAACTCGGCATGAAACCTGTACTCCCACTCTATTTTTATGACATATATTGAATTTGTGGGTAGAAAAGGGGGAGAAGAAAAGAAGTCTGACACGTATTCCATATCAATATGAGTGAGGCGCTAAACGTCAATGTTTGCGTCTGTTGACTTTTGGAAGCCTCTCTCGTCTTTCCACGGACGCCCACAAATAAATTCAATCCATTACTCTATGTTCCTTTTATTGCACAATCAACTGTTGAGATGGGAGGATTACGTTGAGATACACAAAAAAAATTAATATTATTGAGTTTTTAAAATTAAAGAGGCTTTTATATAGGTAAAAATAAATTAACTCTAATTCTAAAATTTATCATAATATAATCTAATTAAATCAAATCATAATATCTTTTAGATATATTTTTAAAATATAATATTCATATTTAATACTAATAAATACTAAAAGATATCCCACATAATGATAATTACTAATTAATGCTTATAAACTTAATATTCTGAATAAAAAAAACCCTTACCCCCTTCTTCTCTTTTTATTAGTCCCATTTTAGTTGTGAATGGTGGTTTTTTCCGCCTTGTCAAATCAAATACTAATTCGGCGTTGTTTTGGGTATGTCCACTTCAATGCAATTAAAGTCTTGTATCACATCAAGTACGGTTTGGCGCCCTCCACCTGTCAGGATGATTAAAGTTAATACAGATGAACTCAAGAATAACACATCAGGATGCTGTACATGTGGTGGGGTAATAACGGATGAACAAAGCGGATTTGTCCAGGAATTTATGTTTAGGATTGGACGCGGGTCGGTGATCACAGCAAAAACCTAAGGAATTTTGTGGGTTATGAAATTAGCTTGAGAAGGAGGATTTAGGAATATTATTGTTGAAAGTGACTGTAGCGAAGTATTGGATCTTATTCAAGGAGTTGTATCCAATGAACATCATGATGCTACTGTAATCTTGGAAATTCAATAGATGCTAGAATGCGAGTGGGATGTGGAGCTACTATATTGTTGTAGGGAGGTGAATAGGGTGGCTGATTACTTGACAAGAAGAGTATGGGATATGACAGTGAATTTTTTTGTAGTTGACAGAGAACTTGCTGAAGTTAAAGGTCTACGAATAGATGCTGTGAACCAACATATTTATATTGAGTTAGTAGAGTAGAGACCGTATCACAACTACTTCTCTTTTTCTATCGAAAAAGAAAAAAAAATCAAATACTATGATTAAACATTTTGAATGGCCGAGTGTAAGTTCGTGAAATTGTTTGGTAAATGTCAGTTGGTTTTGATCTTTGAATTCCATAAAGAACAAATAATCATCATTCCCGTGTCAGATATGTGGGCATTGACTGTGAAAAGTGGGATACACTTTACTCTATAATGCCTTCCCTCTAATTAACCACCCATACCTATCATTAGTGCTGCTCAACATAATTTGCTTTACTACATGCATCCTGCACCTCCATAACCCTTCGCTTTTTTCAGTGACCATAATAATTATCACTACTACTAAATTAGGTTGGTGCTTGTAGCTTTCTTCATCCTATTAAGATGCCTATCTGCCTATCCTCACATCACCTTTTTGCTCATAAACACCGAGTTAATATAAAATGATTGATGACTTCAAATAATTCCCCCAAAAACTTGCATTGCAGCAACTTTCTATATAGAAATGATGTGCTCATTGACGGCTTGAGGCTTTATCGAATCACATACCATCTTTGACTTTGAAATTTTATCGAATCACATACCATTTTTTATTTTAAAATTTAGGATACTGCTAGCTAATTTATACATAAGATATTGGTTCAAATTAGTTTTTTATTAAAGGGCTAGTGTTGTTGTTGGCTCTTATAATTTAGCTGAATTTTAGCTCTTGGTGCTTATAGTTTCAAGTTGTTGATCTTTCTCCCTATGGTTCATAAAATATTGGTTAGAGGTTAACGATCTGTTATTATAATTTTATCGAGTTTTGATTTTCATCTCTATTCTTGAAGTTATATCAAATTCTTGTAAAATTATATGATCTAAGACAAAAGATTTGAAAATAAGGGGACCAAAACCAAAAGTCATTAAGCTATAGGGATCGACATTGATAACCAAGGGTATTTGATCTAATGGTGGACTAACTATATTACAAAGTGGATGAACGGAGTTCATATCCCATCTTATTCAAAAAAAAAAAAAAACCCCATTGGGTGAGGTATCATAGTCACAAAACCTCAATCCAGATTAATTGACTGCTCAGATACTTGATAATAAAATCAACGATGAAATTAATCATTTATTCAAGTTGTCTCCAGGCTTAATTTTTTCAACAATAGTACGTCCCTGATTTATCTTTCCGTGAGTCCTTTTTACAATTTAGGAAAAAAAAAATTTCTTGTGTTTTATGGGAGGATTTACAATTAGGGCTGCGATTAAAAAATTAATTAATGCTTATTTTTTCTTTTTTATATATATTGCTTTTTCACATTTTTTTAACAATATAATTATATTTATTTAATTGTCTATTAGATTATTACATCTGTATGAGATTCATTCAGGAAAGCTGTAGGGAGCAAACTTCAAAGTGGCAATTCAACTAATGCTTGGTGGGATTTATGAACTAGTCATGATCAACCGCTTATGTACTATGTCAATAGAAACCATAACTTAATTAATCCAGAGGAAGTGGTTAGCCAATTCGTCGGCCCAAACAGAGGATGGGACTTACATAAATGGGGTATGTTCTTGCCGTGGTGGGTGATAGAAAAGATTAAGAAAATCTCTCCTCCTTCCCTAACAAGTGATGACACATTTTGGTGGAGGGAATCTTCTGATGGAAACTTCAGCGTTAAATCCGCCTATTCCATGATCTATTCATCGCATTCGGAGACTTCAGATCCTTTTTGGCAACGTATCTGGAGATGGCCTATTATTGAGAAAGTCAAATTCTTTATGTGGCGATTGTTCCAAGAAAGAGTTCCTACAAACTCAATTCGCATTAAGAGGGGTGTGAGGATAAACACTGAGTGTCCATTTGAGTGCAACTGTGAGGAAACAACAATTCATACTTTGAGAGACTGTGAGTTGAGAGACTGTAAGTTTGCAAGTAATGTGTGGCTTTCTTATATTAACACAATTTATTACTCTACTTTTTTCTCTGGCAATTTGCAAGTTGGGATCAAATGGAATATGCAATACTCACCTGGCGGCCGTAAAGTGTCTCAGTGATCTTGGCTAAGGGTCTTCGGCTCACTGTGCTGGCTCATTTGAAATAATAGATGTAAAAGAACTTTTGAAGGAACCAGCCATCGCCCACATCAACTACTACACAGAGTATTACACTTTCTTCATTAAAGTATAGAAGAGGGACGGCTCAGGCACAAAATATTTAGAGTTCCACATAGAGCTTCAAAAAGATGGATTGCACCACCAGATGGATATGTTTGGGTCGACATTGATATTGCAGTAGACGAGTATAGACAATATGCTGTAGGAGGAGTGGTTTGTGATAGTTCAGGAGCATGGATATGTGGTTTTCAACAGAACACAGGCTTCACATTCAGCTCAACAACTTCTGAGATTCAAGCTATCAAGATTGGGCTACAAATATGCAAATCCATGAATTTTACAAAGGTTAAATTATACACTGGCTTAACGGAAGCAATTCAATTGTTATTTCAGTCAAGTGGACAATTCAATCCTCTACACAACAAGTTAGAGGAAATTAGGCATTTAATCTACCTGGATTGGGATCTAGAGATTTATCACTCGCATAGGGGAACTCTTGCATGTGTTGATTTTCTTGGCAAAATTGGCTTTAGATTCGAGCAATGATCTGTCAACATTGCAACATCCTCCAGGTTTTTGTTAGATCTAAATATTAGTTTATCCAAGCTAAAATTTGGTTTTATTAGTTGTCTGCCATCTGTAGATCTATTGTAAAGGTCCGTCGTGTCCCTCAAGAGAACTTTACTCTTGTCCCTGTAACTAAAAAAAAAAAAAAAACCCAATCAATTAATATAGTAATATTATTTAATTCAATATTGTACGATTGCGATTGAAGAAAAATAGCACCCCTAGTATTGAATAGGTATTTATAAATTATAGGAGTAGTATTTGGGTGAAGAATAATTTCGGGAGGAACTGCGTGTATCTTCATCCATAAAGAAGGATAAAATAATAGAGTATATAATTTTATAAATATATATAGAGATTATTACTAGAGGTATTTTAAAGGTGTAATTTTAGCTGGAAGTTTTTTGAGGATCAATTTTGTTCTGAAAATATCAAAAAGGGAATAATTTTATCTTAGGCATTATCTTAATTAATTTTAACTATTAGTTGATTAAATATACTGAGTTAACCATCTACATATCATCCATATTATTATTTTGTAATGTGAAAATTTGCGGCTAAAATTTTAAATATAACTTTAAAAAAATAATATGATGACAAATGAACTACCTATTCAATATATTTAATAAATTAATAATTAATATTAACAAGAATGACTATCATCACTAAAATATTATGTTTTTAACATTATCAAAACAAAATTGCCTTCCAAAGAAAAATTAGAGACAAAATTACCCCTCAACTTAGAAAAAAAATGATCGAACATTGACGAATTTGAGGAGGTGAGAAAACAGGCGGACAAACGGACAACCTATGAGAGAGAATGGAGGGTAAGGTGTCAAAGCAAGTCAACCAAAGCATGTGGAAGCAAGCAAGGGATTGGAGCCCATTTTCAAACACGGGCGGCTCCAACATTAGTTTGACCTTTTTAGCTTATGGCCCCCTCAACTTCCCTTACATCCCTCCTGTTAATAATTCCCATGGGTCCCACCCCTAAGAAAGGTCAAAATCCCCCCGTTCACTCCCCCAAAATACCCCTCCTACATCCCGCCCTTTCCCACCTACATTTGACGGTAACAGTGCCTTCTCACCCTTGTTTGTTTCGCTACCGTCACAGTTCGGTGACCTTGCCCATCAAATCACCCACTCCTCCTCATTCTCTTTTTAATTTTCAGAAAAAAAAAAAAAAACCTTTCTTTATTTTTTTAGTCTAAGGCCGATCCAATCTATTTGACCAGGTTTCTCTCTTTATCATTACCATTACATTTTTTCTCTCTGCCTCTTTCATCTTCTCTGTTCCTCTCTGCCTCTTTCATGGTTGTGTGAGTATGGCCGTGGAGCTCATGATGGGTTACAGGAACAATAGCTTCGCGGCCAAAATGGATGATAATGTTGTTCAGGAAGCTGCCTCTGGCCTCGAGAGCGTCGAGAAGCTCATCAGGTTACTTTCTCAGACTCAGCAACAATTCCACTCTTCTTCTCCTACCGCTTCTAAGTCTTCCCTCGATATCGAGATGGACTGTAAAGCCGTCGCCGACGTCGCCGTTTCCAAGTTCAAGAGGGTTATTTCTCTTCTGGGTCGAACCAGAACCGGTCATGCTCGATTTAGACGAGCCCCTCTGCCGCAACCTCCACCTCCTCCTCCTCCTCCTGCCGTTAATCAAAACCCCGAGCCACAGCCTTCTGAGCCCAAAGTTTATTATGCGACGCCGTTGCAGCAGATCCCACCGGCCCTTCTTCAACACCAATCTCTCGGCGAACAACATCCCCTGATCCCCAAAAATGTGGTGATTGAGAGGAAGGACTCGTTTAAAACCATTAATTTCTCGTATTCCTCTGCCGCGACTTCGTTTATGTCGTCTCTTACTGGCGATACTGATAGTAAACACGCGTCATCGTCATCGCCGGCGACCGCTTTTCAGATCACGAATCTGTCTCAGGTCTCCTCAGCGGGAAAGCCTCCTCTTTCTACTTCTTCGTTGAAGAGAAAGTGTAGCTCCGAGAACTTGGGTTCCGGCAAGTGCGGCAGTTCCTCTAGTCGTTGCCATTGTTCTAAAAAGAGGTAAGCGATGGGTCTTTCTCTAAACTCAATCCTTGTTCCTTAAGAATGTGAAAAGTCAAAATCTTTGAGATGTTTTTTGTTGTTAAATGTTCTGTTTTCAATTGATGCTCTGTAGCAGAAAAATGCGGTTGAAGAGAGTAGTGAGGGTGCCCGCAATAAGCTTGAAGATGGCTGATATTCCACCTGATGATTATTCATGGAGGAAGTACGGACAGAAACCCATTAAAGGCTCCCCGCATCCTAGGTACATAAACTCTATCACAGAGCTCTGGTTTCAATTCAAATTAAGCGTTTGACCTCTGTATTTGAAATTATAGAAAGGACCCATATTTGTGATGGAAGAAGCTATTTGGAATTTTTTTTTTTATAAAGTTTCCTTTTTCAATGATTCGCTAATTTTAGAAAACCCAGAATGGTCTTTGTTCTTTATACTCTATTCTGAGTTAATACTAGATCTCATACTGATAAAGCTGTTTGGGGAACAGGGGATACTACAAGTGCAGTAGTGTTAGAGGGTGTCCAGCACGCAAACACGTAGAGCGAGCTCTGGACGATCCATCCATGTTAGTAGTCACCTATGAAGGCGATCATAATCACTCACTTTCAGCCACCGATTCAACGAATCTCATATTGGAATCTTCTTAGCCGAAGCAGAGCTCCCCAAGATATTTGAGTTTTATGGGTCAAGTTAAGTTCAACAATTCAAAGGAGCAGTGGGCACTTTGTAGAAGTAATGCTTAATTAATCTCGAAGGAGATTAGTGGGTTACTCACTTACTCCCTTTCTTTTGTACAATATTGGATTCCTTTTTATCTTTCCTGTTCACTCTCTTGAAGACTGAGACGCTGTGAATCCATTAGCCATTATTATAAAATTAAAACAAAAAAGAAAAGTGAAAGAAGGTGGATTTGGTAACGGGTTTCAACATGATGGAAAGAAAGAGAGAAAGTGGAGGAGGTGGTGGGGGGTTTATTCCTTCCCAATTTTCTATTTCATTGCTTTTTTTTCACCTTTGCCTTGTTGGTGCTTACCTTGGATGCTCCTCCACTCTCAACTTTTATCATCGAGATACTGTCACGATGTCCGAATCCTCTCTGTTTTCTTAGTTGTCTGAATTTCCAATGTATGCATTGAAATTTGAAACAGTAGAGAGAGAGAGAGAGAGAGGGGAAATAAAGAAGCAAGGAAAGGGACCGAGTCAAGGGATTGGACAGAAATGTAGGGACACGACATGTCGTGCAGAGGATGGTTGACCATAAGAAAGAAACAGAGGGTGGCAGTTGCCAGATGGGGACGGCCAAATTAGTGAACGAAAGCTTAGAGGCAAAAAGCCAAAAATGAAAAAAGAAAAAAAAAACCAGAGGGAGAGAGAGTTCTTTTCTTTGAATGCAAATGTTATTTGGACCGTTCGAGGAGTAGGCAAATAATAGCTGGCAGTATTTGGTGAAACAGAATAATGAAGGGGTGGTGATGTAGAAAATAGGGGGAGAAAAAAAAAAGTTTTGTTGGGGGAAAAAAGAAGGCAAAAGTCAAAAAGGGTGGGTGTAGAATTGATTGCCATGTTGGGAGCACTAGAAGGGGCCTTCCTTGTTCCCAAATTTGTTGTCTTGCTCACTTTGCCTTTGCCTTTGCCTTAACGCCAACTTTGTTGTGCACATTGAACCCTCCCTTCTTCATCATCATCATATTAATTATTATCATCCACTTCGTTCCTTATTCGCACCCCACGCTACTACTGGCTTCCTCACTCGTCCATATTAATAAATACTCTTCTTTTGTTTCTTTTCTCCTCCACTCACATGCCCTCCTTGCAGTCCAAGTCAAACTTTTTATTTGGATTCATTTAATTCCTGTTCAAACACAGCCCCCTTCAATTAAGTTTTGTGCTTCTTTCATCTTTCTTGTTCACACTTCACACCACTGCTTTGGTCGCTTCGAGGATTTGACCCACCTTATATATAGATATCGTTAAATTATTCCCTGATATTTGCGTTCCACATCTTTAACGGTCATATTATAAATATAAACACAAAAGGAGAAAACCTATTTAATTCAGAGTATGTACTAAAACGATGCCATGATAGATAGATATATATGAAAATGTTCGGCTGAATCTGAAGTTTTTTAAAATCTGGCTAACTATTGTGAACTGCTAATTTCTGGCATGTGAACGTAAACTTTGAGAAGGACGAAGTTAATGGATAAGGTACATGCGAGTAGTTTCCTAGGTTAGCTGTAGTTATAAATAAACAATAATCGAAACACGTTCGATTACAAACAAGATCTAGATATCAACGAAGTTGGTGGTGACCTTGCTAACTAGATGCTCGCCATACACGGCTCTTTTGAACTTGTTGGGACCATTCGCTCTCGTTTTAAATGTATCCAAAGGCTCCACTGCCGTATCGAAGTTTGTCTGTTCCATCACATGTGCACCACAACCACACCCCATATTAGCTACCAAACAATCCAAAACAAGAAGCAGCTCAGAGATAAGCTCGCAGAAGATTGCTTATCACCTCGTAAAAATATACCACGCTGACTCTGTATCTTTCTGAGTTGTTTATCACTCGATGCAGAGTTGACTCATACAAACCATTGGAATATATCTGCACTGTCAATCCCGTTACTCATAGAATCCCAGAAAGTAAAAAGATTGTGATTTATCGTGTACGAAATAAGTATATGAATCGACTTTTGTTTTGGTTTACATGAACATGCTTATAATAAGTCAATCCAATATCCAAACAAGCCCTTAATGAATGAAAAGATGAAGTTCAACGTTTGTGTACCTTTAGCATGTCACCGATGTTGCACACAAATGCTCCAGGAACCGGAGGTGCTGATATCCATTCCCCGGACAGGTTTTTCACCTTCAACAATATGAATTTCAAGATGAGTGATTGGTTTCCTGAAGAATCCCAGAAAATGAATGTAATATCCATCGTTGTGCCCTTACAGGACTGATCTGAGTGAAGTGCATACCTGGAGTGCATTTATATCGTCATCCTGATTAAGCAATGTCAATAAGCCTGTCAAGCAAACAGACCAAGATGACTGAGAGTGATTTGCCAAGCATTCTAGGTTTCTAACAATTTTAAGGTCAGCAAGATGTACCGTAATCAGTGTGAGCTCCACTGGATTAGTTATGGAGAAGTAAGAGGAACAAAATGTGAAAGACATCAGTCATGTAATGCTCAATGATAGCAATAGAAGGGCAAACCCCAAGAACTGCAATTTTCCATTACCATCCAATGTCATTTTTGACATCAGCTTTTCCATTTGCAGCAGATGCCCCTGGATAACCAATGAGTCTCATAACCCAAAATGGATCCCCAGCTCTCTGACCTTCAAATTCATCTGGTGATCCTCCCAATGCTAAAGCAATTCCCCTCATGATTTTTCTTGCAAGCCCTGCGGGTACCAAGAAATCACGTAAGAAAACAGAAGTTCAACCATAAGAAGCCTATTTATATGAAGTACGAGCAACAGAAGTGAGGGAGACCAAAACACGCCTGTGCAAATACTAATATACTCCTCCATAAGAGCTTTGAAGTTTGGAGGATTTTGTGGCCTGCACAATTGACCGAAATAAAATCGGAAGTGAGTCCAAACTTCATGATCATGAGTTCCAAAACACATTTACTTACTATAAAAACCTCTGCTCAATGATAATTCTCCATCATACAACCCAAATCCTTCCTCACTAACCCACGCCTAGTGAATCTAACAAGGGTATTTATATTTATTTACTCTCATGAGCATCATACTCAGCCAAACGTTGCGGGGGGGAAGGGGGGAATACAGGCATCAATTAAAGATTTCACATACCACTGGTTGCATCCTTCCATGGGTTTTCCAAGCGTTCCATACATCCCCTCTGTCACT
Source organism: Inga oerstediana (assembly GCA_963210345.1). NCBI lineage: Eukaryota > Viridiplantae > Streptophyta > Magnoliopsida > Fabales > Fabaceae > Inga > Inga oerstediana. The sequence goes on from OY723409.1 coordinate 62,048,605, forward strand.
TCCTTATAGCACTGTTACAGGACAAGGAGTTGTTGGTTAACTTATTAAGCCGGTTATGCTGGTCTCCAATCGCAGAATAAAAGAACAAAACAAATTATGAGAGGTTTCTCTACATTCCGCATCATCAAGTTGATTTTGATATTTCTAATGTACAAAATACATTAGATCACAGAGAGAAGAGTTTGAGGGAAGATCAGATGGTTGTCTTCAATGTATGTAGTTTTGTCACGTAAGCTAGTGACAAAGCATTGAAACAGGAATAATTACTTTGTGTCGAAAGGAAAAAATTAAGACCTACATCTATAGCTTCATGCATATCAGGTACGTCTTTAGTTATGTTTTCTCCAATCCTCTGATATCCTCTGCATTCAATTCAGAAGTTAAATAGATGGCTAACTCTGATGTAGAAAACGCACAAATGATCTACATGTAATAATTTGTGATGCAGGGAATCTATGTGCAGTGAAACAAACCTGTAACCAGTACCCGCAGTCATTTTAATCTTCGTCTTTTCTTCGTATGGAAGTTGAAAGAATCTGCGTGTTACATCTTTAACCTCTCTGAGAAGAGTATCAGGAATACCATGACCTTTCTGATCAATGAGGAAGAATCGAAAACACCAACCACTTTAATGGCCATAGTCTTGCTTTGAAACATGCAGAAAAAATGTAACTTCACAGAAATGACCCATTGGGAGATGGCAATAAATTTCCTAGAAGCCATATACAGGTAACTTTGTCTAATTTACAAGACAAATGCAAGTCAAACGCATATATCTCCTCAGTTACTGCGGGCTCCTTCTTCCATTTTTCCCCTTTTGCAAATTGCAATTACGTTTACATTTCAATTACTGCTGATTTTAGTAACTAACTATCACAAGTGACATGAACATTATCCCCCCCCCCCCCCCCCCCAAAAAAAAAAGAATCTGCAAGAAAGTAATAATATCGCATATGCTGATAGGGGTGCTGGTGGACCCACTGTGTAGAAAACTTCCTCCAGTCATAGTGAACTACGTCACTGATGTCAAGAAAAGTTGCTAAAGATGGTATTTCTTCTTAAATTCGTCTCAAATTGGAATCATTTTTAGAATTATCATAATAAATGGATACTCTTTAGCATTCCACAACATTGCTTACAGTTTAGACCAGCAGAACTCTTCACTAAGTTAATAGAGAGCGAAGGAAGCAACTGAATAGGCCTTATGTCCCAGAAAACAAGGGAAAAATAAACAGATTGTAGAATTGCAGAATGTAATGATTCTTCCCAATCTCCAAAAATAAAATTGTGCTATTTTTCCTCCAGCCAGAATACTAACTAAACCAAGGGAGAGAGTAATAGAAACAAATGTCAAAAGATACAGAGAATCGATGGGAAAGTACCACGTAGAAGAACCCTGCCTCTCTACATGCCTGATCCAATTGTCTGACAACCTCAGAGACAGCAGGGTCCTCAGCAATATTTGGGTCATCGGACTTAGCTATAAGGGCGCTAATATCTGCGTTCAAGAAAGAAACAGTGATATAAGAAACAAAGCACACAACGCGGGACTCCTCGACTCTAGAAGATTTTACTCGATACTTCTTCACTCATGAACTACAAGCATAAAATTTTTTCAATTGTAACTGGTAAGCATTAAAATTCACCTGCAAAATCAATTACATAACGTGTTATTGAAAAAATGTAGAGTTCAAGTGAAGAAAAGAACCGAAGGGTATCAAAATTTGAGGATAATCAGATTCCTAGTACGAGAAGATTGCGGAACTGGATGCGGAGTTTACCAATGATGGGGATGCAACTAAAGTCGCTGGCCATCGGTTGCCGGGATTATCTCTCTCTGTTCGGAAGGAGGCTCGGCGGAGGCTGCGATTGTATTGAAAGTCGAATTTTCCTACATCAAGTGAAGTGGATCGGCCGAGCTGGTGATGTATGATATTCGAATTAAGTGTATGAGAGTAGATTTATTTCGATTGAAAAATAACTTATAAATAATCTCATCATCAAGATAAATATGTCCGGTTTCACACTTTCACGAGGGACCTTAACTCGTCAAGACGAACCACATGATGATTCTGAGTCATAAAACCATAATAAAACATCAATTATAAGATACGATCTCCTTTTCCTGACCATCCAAAGAGATCCATCCCTTTTAGCCAATTTTCTAATTTCTATTTTGTTTTGATTCTTGGAGTTATGATGCCATCGAATTTATTTTAAAAAATAAAAAACATATATTTTTGTTTTGAACTTGTGGTCGGGTGATCAGGTTGAAGAATGATGCCAACCAATTAATCAATAATCAATAGCATCACCGTACTTAGCAATTTGCATACGGTTTGTGACGAAGTCTTCCTTCCATGATTTATGAATAATTAGCTAGATTTGTTACAAATTTGTAGTAATATGTTGAAGATTTAAATCCTTGAAGCGCTCTTTATAAGTACTATGTTATGATGTAATCTTACTAGCAAAGTGAATGAATGACATAAATAAGGGCCTGTTTGGGATGATAGTGCGAAAGAAAAAAAGTCGCATTTTTAACTTAAAAAGCTTCTTTTAGTCTAAAGTAGTGTTTGGGTTTATGTTGGAAGTCATTGGGCTTTTAATCTAAAAGTGGCTTCTGAGCAAAAGCCCGAAATGCTAGCTTCTTTGGAAAAAAAGTCACTTTTATTACCGTCAATCCAAACACAAATCACGGGTATGTTTGTTTCAGCGATTCGATTGCTTATAAGTTGCTTTTTAATAGTGATTTACGGTATACGAAGTAAGTATGTGAGAGGAGTTGTGTCTCGATTTACGTAAAAAGCAACTTATAAGCAAAAAAAAGCTCAACCAAACATGCTTGTGACATCTACAATTTGACTTTTTTTCTATCTGACTTTTCCAAAATCCCATCAGTAAAAAAAGCTCATTTTTCATTGCTAATCTAAACAGGCACTAAGTGAGTGTTTGGGTAACACTAAAACCACAGTTTCAAAAATCTTTTTTCGTAAGTTGAGACAAAACTCATCTTACATACTTACCTCGTAAATCATAAAAGCTATTTTTCAAAAACTAATCCAAACACACACTAAGTTTTGAAAAGGGTAAAAATACCCATAAATAATTTAAAATGGTACAGATTCACCAGGGCTGTTAAATCTCATCAAACATCAATGAGATTTAACGATCCTAGTGAATCGACGTTTGATGAGATCTAATGACCATGATGAATCTCTATTATTTTAAATTGTTTGTTAGCATTTTTTCCTATTCCAAAACTTATTTGTGTCATCGGAAAAACTTTATAAGTAAAATTGTACTTTAACATTTTCTTATTCAATAGGTAATAAGTACAGTACTATTTATTCCTGTAGTATCTAAAATCTATTTGTATTAATCCCTTTGGGGTAAACTATGTTAACATGTTTGTTAATTCACATGCAGTATTTATGTTAATATTTACATTCAGCCTTCTTAATATTTAATAAGCATTTAGTGGTCTCCTCATCATCATCAGGTTTAATTTCTATACATGAGATGGGTTATGATTTCATCCTTTATATGATATTAAAAATTATTCCATCGAAGGCTTATTTTAAACACGAAACAACCGTTTTCTTTCTAACTCCTTGTGCGTAAAAAAAATGTAATAGTTGGTACATAAACAAAACAAGCTGTATATGTAGTTCCTTTTAAAATATACTACTACTATATCACTTGTCAATTTAGAAAGTTTTAAAATATTTTGGTACACGTAAAGTGGGTAGCAAATAGCTTTCAAGCCACCTATATGCGTTGCTTCACTACTAAGCTCATTTGTTGGAGTGTGAAACAACTTGACGCAGTAGATATATATAGCCAAGTCAAGGAAAGAAACACGAAGTTGACTTCGAAGACTTCGCTATAACATTCATGTACCATTGTACCACCTGTGGCAGGTAAGCTTAAACCGACAGAATTAGGTTAAAAATAAAAAGTAAATTAGAAAAGAAAAAAAATTATCCTAATCTGATAAATTGTGGTAGGTTACAACTTCTCCAAAGTGACGTTGAATTTAAAGCCGGGTAAGTATTAGTTTTTGATTACATAACTAATGCACCACCTAATGCATAATAATTTGAAGTGGAGAAGGAACGTAACCTACCAATAATGGATTAATATATAGCTGCGCAACCTCCGAATATTGTAAATACGTATTTCTTATTTTCTCGTGAAGAGCCTGCAAATTAAATAATATTGGATTTCACTCTGGTCTGTGACTTCCAATTGTTTTTCTGTGCCAGTACTTTAGAGGTCTTTGTTCCCCACTTCCCCCCACTAAACTACTCAACCAGTATCTCCTTTCCCCTGGCTAATATATCAATCGAAAGTAACTATGAAGTCTGCTTTTAGGATTCGAAGGAAGGTTAATTAGGATTCATCGAAAAATAAAAGAAATAGCAGACAATGAAATGGAAGGGAAGAAGTTCTTTTACAATCCTCAGCGCTAGCCAAGAACATGGATGGAGCAAAATGAGAGGAAGGATCATAAATAACGAGACAGAGGTGTTTGTGATGAGACTATGTTTGTTTAGAAGTGTACATGATGATAATGTGAACTTAGACGCAATCAACTAAGAAGAACAAGAAGGTGATCGATCATCACGACGGCGGCGACGATGAAGTCTGATTCTTACAATACTGGAAGCTATTCTCATCCATCCTTTCTAACACGTAATGGCCCAAATTGCCGGTAGCGTCCACCAGATTTTCCTCGCACAGAAATTTACCCCCACATACTTTCTCCACTTCCCCTGAGAAATCGTGCACGAACACGTGCGTTTTAGGGTTTCCTCCCTTCTTGCTTCTTGCCAGCACGCCGGCGGTGAATATCGCCGACATCCTCCCCGGCGCGTCAGGCCAGTTCCCGCGAGGCCCGTCCACCAAAATCACATCCCAATCCACGTCATACACGTGATTCGGTAGGTCGTTAATCCCTAGTTTACATTCCGAAAATAACAGATTCTGCACCGGCCTGCACTCGTTCCTCACCTGCTCTTTCGCCGACGCAATCAGCTCCTTCATGTCGCGCCTCTTTGTCGCGTACTGCACATCGTACGCGTCGATTTCTGGATGCTTCTCTTCAATGTACGCCGCGTAGTACCGGTTCTCGTCGATGAACACGGTCCTGCCATTGTGATTCAGGGCCTTCCACAACAGAGTTTCGTGGGTGAGACCGAAGACGAGGAGATTACAAGGCGGCGAGCATTTCCGAAGCGTATCGGAGATGGGCTTGAGGTCAGAGTAGGACATGTGGTAGGTGTCGTTGGATTTGGAGGCGTAATGGAGGAGCGTGTTGACGACGGTCGGCGGCAAGGGGCCGGCGTTGTTGATCGCTGAAACAGAGGGGGCAATGACGGAGGGCTCTGCAGGGGCCGTCGCAGAAATCGATTCTCTAGTGTAAATGAGGGTGAGGAGGAAGGCGATGGTGAGGATTGATATGAAAGCGAGAAGCCACAGGCGATTGGAGCTTCCTTGTTTTGGAATGTAAGGATGGAGTAGGATGAGCTTCGTGTTGTTGTTATTGTTTGGGTTCTTCATGGTGGTTTTGGGGTTTAGAACAGAACAGAATCTCTGTGGTTTCTAGCAGAGACTCTGAGCTCGGAGAGAGAACTGGAGAAGAAGAAGAAGAAGGCTTTGATTTTAAACAAGTGTTAGAGAGAATTGAAGCAATGGGGAGGCAAGACAATGGGAGTCCTTGGAGGATGACCTCGCAATGGCTCTGCTTTTAATCAACACTATATTTAAAAAAACAAAATAGATCATGTTCTAAACGGTTTTTTTTTATAATTTGTCACAATCAGACACGGGTATGGGTTGGTACTTGGACATGACTAATTGCTGATACGCATATAAGATTAAATAATTAGGGAAGGATGGTGAATAATACTGTGCAGCAGGCTTGGGGGTGGTTGAGGCAGAGACACAGAGAGACAATAGCTGCAGCGAGCGACTCAATAACTAATGACAAGCCATGAGTCGCTTTTCCTTCATGTATCGTGTCCTATTTCCCACGTAACCCCCACCTTAGAATATTGCATATTCCCTAACCCCGTAGCTGCCTCTGATCAAGACCATGTACCTGCCATTATTCCTATCCTTCATCCACATTTTTTTTTTATTGTCGTTTGTATCACCTCTACTCCCCATCTAGACATACAATTTTATGCACACAATTCACTTGAGCAATTAGGAGTATTTTTTTTTCTCTAAATATATGTATCTTTCTATTGGAGGTAATCCTATTCGAGGTACTGTCGGACACTAAATGTGGACATCTTTCCCAATAAAGATTCGAACCTTAGTTCGTTATATTGTGAGAGACTATCCCCTTCAGCTAGATTCAACTTTGTTAGTCACTTGAGCAATTATTTCTTTTTAGTTATAAGGCGGGAAAATACCTAAGCCCAACAACGAGGATAATTGGGCTCAAACATTAAACAAGTTCATGTTTCCGTCCGTGTTAACTATTGTTATACAGAAAGGTCCTTGATTCATAAGGCCCAATCCGTTACGTAGCGGCACAAACACAAACTGCGTAAAAATTTAGGCTTTAGAGCTACCCCAAGTCTTGCATTTTTTGTCAACGACACCAAAGCGCCAAACCCTTTTTAATTATTAAGGCTTCTTAATTTGCATGGTTGATGGCTTTAATTAAAATGTCTTCATCCGAAAATTGACCCATTACGTGGAGTCAGTACACTTTGAAATTCTGAAAGAGAAGGGCAAAAGGAGGTAAAATGGAGGGACCTGCATGAGATAAAGGTCCAATTATAGAAGACACGTAGGAATTTCCTTTTGGAAAAAGAAAAAAGACAAATTGGAGTGCTCCCTCTGGAATCACCATTTGGTTGCATCTCATCATTCATCAACTCCAAATAGCAGAGGCAATTTGCGGCCACGCACGTTCCCCAAGAGCTTAGATTTCCAAAATGGTGACCGTAATTATGATTTTAAGAACTAAGATAAGATTGTGTTGATTACCAACACAACACGACTCTTTGCACTATTCTTCATCTTGTCTTAATTTCACCTACGTACTGCTCAATCTTTCACATTAACGAATGATTAAAGTTAATAGGGACATTCTTTTGTGTCGTGCCCCACATAATGGTTAATGGCTCTTTCTTTTGTTCAATCTCTTGTGTCTTTTCTTTATTTTTATACGACGAAACTTGTCTTTTCCAACTCCTTGGTGCATGATAAACCCACCTCAGAACAACTTTTTGCTGAACTCTGGTTCTACCGAATCAAAGATCTATCAACAGAGTTTAAGCGGTTTCCTTTTAACAATACTGTAGTTTTTTTATTGGCTCTCGCACCGAATAAAAAGAAGTGATGGTCAAAAATATAATACTGAATGTTGAAAGAGGTGGGTGTCGTGATTATTAGGGGGACAATGAGGGAATTGCACAACATGTTTTTTTATGGTGATGCAGAATGACGTCAACCATGGCAATTCACTCACATTAGATAAGATTGCATTATGAATGAGTGGACAAAAGAACTTCATTGCTTGCACTATTCATGCGGGGCATTACCCACGTGGAGCATTCACAAAAGCAACTCATGAGGTCACTGTGGCTGCTTTGCAAGAGGACTGATAAGTGCCCAGGGTTTAAAAACCTCGTTGAACTGGAAGATCCCATATGTACTGTTTAACCAAAAATGATAAATTAAAAAGTGGTATTTCCAATTAACGCCCAATATACGTTTAAACAGTTCGTCTCATTGATTTGTCATCTTTCTGGGTCACCAACTCACAACGTCTCCGGGCCACATGGGAATGATAGAAATTTATTGAGGGAAACGAAAAGACAGGCGTTTGATAGCTATTCATATGTCCAGTGTTAAATAGTTGATGAATACAGACGAATTTTTCTCGTCGACATAATACTTTGTTGTTGTTGTTAGGTTGTTGATCAATTTTTCGATAAGGTCTTTTCGTCTTGATCTGAGTAAATAGGGATGAAAAATCCAGTCCCAAAAATTTTGGGATCGGAAATGTGATTTTGGGATCGAGATAAAGTCGGAACGGGGTATAGGACTTCCTCATCCCGACTTTTTCCCAATCCTGAATATATTCATATACTTTTTTAAAAAAATATTTAAGAAAATAAGACCAAATATAAAATAAAATGTGAAAATTTCTAACACCCTTAAGGTAATATCTATTTTTTTAGTTTATTTAGTTAATTTTATTTATTATTTATTAAATAATTTTAAATTTTTTTTCTTGTCTTTATTCTTTTTGCAGCTGAATCGACAACTTTAAGCATTTATTAGACTAATTATATATTTGTATTAGACTTATTCGGTATAATATGATATTAGGCAAATTATATATTTGTACTATATTAAAGGAAATACAACAAAAAATTCAATATAAAGATTTTGTTTTTTTAAAAAAGGAAATCCGAGATCGGGAAATTTCTAATCCCGATCTCAAAAATTTTCTGATTTTCGGGATTGGGAAATTTTCTAGACCTGAGTCAAGAATGAAATTCCTTCCCGAACACTTTTCGAAATCGGGAATGGCATTTCCCGATCCCCAACAACCCTAGTTGCTGTCATGAGTTAGTTTATAAACTGGTGTTTAGTATTGTACAATATAGTTAAGACATGAACATGGAGCAATATTGCCCATTTCTATTAAAAGATTAATGATCAATATTAATTTTTTAATAGAATAAGACAGCATTGTTATGTTTTAAAGTTTTTAGGTAACATTAAACCTGAAAAAACTTCCAGCTCAACATTATTCAAAGTAAAAACTTCCAAATTTATGTGTGTGTTTGGAAAAGCTTATTTTTGTCCAAAACGTGCTTATAATTCGTGATTCACGGTATACGAGGTAAGTATGTGAGAGGAATTTTTTCTCGGCTTGCGTAATAAGTGCGTTTTTACTGTACAAAAAGCTTAAACAAACACGCACTATATTTGAACCTTTGTACAGTAGGTTAAAGTTTCTTTTTTGTTATGGGAAAAGAGGAGGCATAGATGTGAGAATAGACGAATGAAGTTAAGGGAGGGAAAGACAACAAAATGAGGAAAGAGAGAAGAGAGGGATTTGATTTGGGAGGAAACTAAAGGCCGTTTCCCAACAACAAGAAAGGCACGTGACATCCTTCGCCAGCTGCTTCCCACTCTCCCCTCCAAAATCCCCACTATTCTTGTACGCCCAAGGCCAAGGTGAGGTGATTTCTAGGTTCTAACCATGTTTTGTTACTGAATTAACCATTAACCAGTCTAATTTAATACAACTACTAATTTACAAGTTTCCATTAATAATTTACAATGAACTTTTGCAATGAAGTTATACTCATTGTTGCAATAAAATTGTTGCCAGATCTCAACCATTGTCAGGAGAGATGGCTTTAGAGGAAAAAAAAAAAGAGGTGCCTTTGAAAAATAATGCAATATGGTGAAGCATCTAGCATTCACAAATTTTAAGTTGGCCCTATGGACTAATTAGAAATTAGTTGAATGTATCAACTTAATTTGATATTTTCTTGTTTCACATATTAATTTGAATGGACTTTTTTTTTCCTGAAAAACAAAAAAAAATGCCAGAAAATCTCATCACAATAATAAGAAATTAATTGCTCATCAAATGATAAATTCATTTTTAATTTATGATTTTTTAAATGATAAATTTCATTTTTATGAAAAATTAGAGAAATAAGATTAACTTTATTTTTAATTTTGAATATAGTAAAATAAAAATTTATATAAAATTAAATTAATAGTGAAAATGATAACGAACACATTTATGCTCCCCACTGGCAAGTGGCAAGTGGCAAGAGGCTACTCAGACCTGAATCCCAAAAAGTTGTCTTCTTAGTGTGTGTTTGGAAGAACTTATTTTTGGGCAATAAGTGCTTATAATTCGTGATTCACGGTATACGAGGTAAGTATGTGAGAGGAGTTTTTTCTCGGCTTGCGTAAATTGGGCTTATTTCCTGTACAAAACGGGATACCAAACATGCACTTATATTCCACTCACAAGCTCAGCTCAAACTCTGTTGTGTTCTCGCCATGCCTCCTCCCCAAACACCCTTCCTTGTCCTTTTCTTCTTCTCCCTCCTTCTATCTTCCGCCGCCTCCTCCACCATCGACTTGCTCCTCCCTTCCGACGCCGTTTCCCTGCTCTCCTTCAAATCCAAAGCCGACACTGACAACAAGCTCCTTTACGCCCTCAACGAGCGCTACGACTATTGCCAATGGCAGGGCGTCAAATGCGCCCATGGCAGAGTCTTTCGCTTCGTCCTTCAGAGCTTCGGCCTCCGTGGCGTCTTCCCTCCCGATACCTTGTCTCGTCTCGACCAGCTTCGAGTTCTCAGTCTTCGCAACAATTCACTCTCTGGTCCCATTCCCGATCTCTCCTCCCTCCTCAATCTCAAATCCCTCTTTCTCGACCATAATTCCTTCTCTGGTTCTTTCCCCCCTTCCATTCTCTTCCTTCATCGCCTTCTGACTCTTTCTCTCTCCCACAACAACCTCACCGGCTCTATCCCCTCTGGTTTAACTCTCCTGGACCGATTGATTTCTCTTCGCCTCGATTCCAACTGGTTTAACGGAACTATTCCTCCCTTGAACCAGTCCTCGCTTCAAATATTCAATGTGTCCGGAAACAATTTGACTGGGCCGGTTCCCATGACGCCTACACTCAGTCGTTTTTCCCCGGCGTCGTTTTCTGGGAACCAGGGTCTCTGTGGGGAGGTCATTCACTTGGCGTGTAATTCTCGGTCTCCGTTCTTCAGTCCCTCTAATGCCTCCACCTCCGCCACGCCACTTGGGCAAAGCGCGGAATCGCAGGGAATCGTGGTCGTTCCTTCACATTCATCTACTAAAGAGAAGCATAAGAACACTGCCTTGATTCTAGGATTTACCATTGGGTTCTCGGTGCTCATTGCGTCCATCCTGTTCGCAATTGCATTGTTTAGGAAACGAAGAAGTTCTACAAGACCAGAGAGCCCCAAAATACAAGAGTCTTTGGAAACCAAAGAAGTAAATGCGCTGCCTCCTTCATCTTTAGCTGTCGAAACAGAAATAGAGCAAAATAGGGAATGGAGTGAGAAGGCAAAGAAGATAGAGAAAATAAGAGAAGCACATAAGAGTGGGAATTTGGTGTTCTGCAGCGGGGAGCCACAGTTGTGTACAATAGAGCAGTTGATGAGAGCTTCGGCGGAGTTGCTGGGTAGGGGTAACATAGGAACAACGTACAAGGCGGTGTTGGATGGTCATCTCATAATGACAGTGAAGAGGCTGGATGCTGTTAAAACAGCAATAACGAGTAGCCCAGAATTCGAGCATCACATGGAAATGGTGGGTGAGCTTCGGCATCCGAATTTGGTGCCCGTTAGAGCTTATTTCCAGGCAAAGGGAGAGAGGCTGGTGATCTATGATTATCAACCTAATGGCAGCCTCTTTAACCTCATACATGGTAAGTCCAATCTACACCAATAATCCTCTTTAACTCAGTGGGTTAACTCACTAATTCAGTAGTTCTAGTAGTTTTGTACCATAATTCAGCTGAATTAGATCATGGCTGATGTTGGACAGTTAGAGTTAATGGTGCAATAGTTGGGAGTCGAGTTGGTGCGACTCGTGGGACCTATTTGTGAACTTAGAAATTCAGGCTTGACGTGTTTTGCTGCTTTCGGTGAATGGTGGTGTGCAATTGGCAAATTGGATCTCCTAGATGCAGTGGTCGGTGGAAGTGAAAAGTGGAATCCGATCTGTGATTCAGATACTTTTTCCGGGTGCCGATCTGGAGAATATTTTCCCTTTTTCCTTTTCGTTTCTCTGCCTTCTGGCTTGGGCACCTCCGGCATATGGATCCCCTGTTTCGCATCGATCTTCTCCATTGCCGACAATCACGAGATCGGACTATTTAATGTGTATTTTTTTGGGTCCACGGGTTGGAATATTTGAAGTGCTCTTTTAAATACCAGGGTCGGAGTCCGACTATTCAATTTGACAGCATGCTGACAATCTGACTGTGATGCATTCAATGGACCCATTGAAATTTCATTGCTTGCTCAGAAAATTAACAGCGGGACCCTCGTTTGTTCTTTTTTTTTTTTTTTTGGACGATAATTTCCTGATTAGAATAGCATACAATCTCTGCAGGTTCGAAATCAACGAGAGCGAAGCCTCTTCACTGGACTTCATGCTTAAAGATAGCTGAAGATGTCGCCCATGGAGTCGCCTATATGCATCAAGCCTCGAGATTAATCCATGGCAATCTGAAGTCGACTAATGTCCTTCTTGGCGTGGACTTTGAAGCTTGTGTCACAGACTATGGCTTGGCCCTTCTTGCAGATTTTTCATCAACTGAAGACCCTGACTCTGCAGCTTATAAAGCACCGGAGACTCGCAACTCTAGCCTCCGAGCCACTCCCAAGTCCGACGTATATGCCTTTGGGGTGCTTCTATTAGAGCTAATTACGGGTAAACATCCTTCTCAACATCCTTTCCTTGCACCCGCGGATATGCAACATTGGGTTAGAGCAATGAGGGATGACGACGGTGCTGATGAACATAATGGGCTTGGAATGCTCACAGAAGTCGCTAGTATTTGCAGTGCAACGTCGCCTGAGCAGAGGCCAGCAATGTGGCAAGTCTTGAAGATGATACAGGAGATAAAGGACAGTGTAACGATGGAGGATACAACTGCTAGTGTTTCATAATTTCTGTCAAGAACTTTAATGATTGGATGTAGTCATGTTGAGGAGGGATAAGCAAGAGACTGTGAACTCTGATTGTCGAAAAATGAAGGGGCATTCCACGAGAAGCTCAGAAGAGTATTTTTGCTGTTCAAGTTTCTTCGACCAATTTTGTAAGAATCTTCATGAATACACAAGTACACGCAAATATCATACGATATGATTTATAGTCAATGCAGGAATCGCTGCGTAGTTCAATGTATTCGACCAATTTTTAGAATATTTAATGAATACACAAGTAGTATACAATGCAAGATTGATGTTTTCTGATGCTTCAATGCAAGTATTATTATTATTATTATTATAGAAGGCAAGCACTGTCCACGCAATGGGACCTGAACCTCGTGCTTCAATGCACGTATTATGAGAATATAACTGCACAGTTGCCAAACGAATCATTGACAGGATGTAGAAGACAACTGCAAAATACACAATCTAGTTTGGAGCAGTCTGGAGAACTGTTACATATGTACAGAACACATCCAAATACCTAAAGGGAAAATGTTTGTTTTTCTTGTACGCTTTGAATCTCCGGCACAGCACAACCATCGCTCAGCAGGAGATCCAAAGAGGAGCTGCGTCACCACCAATCGTAGCTTCCTCCATATTTGCAGTGTGGTGCACCATTCTTTCAAGTTTCAACCTTCTCAAAACTATACTTTACTGCGAAATTTGTCCGTGTCACCAAATGCCTTCATAGATGGTCGCAGCCTGCACTTAAAACCAAGGCAAAATTCTCTCTACAACAAGCCAACCACATCTTGCCAAAAGAACTCGAGACAGAGGAAGACAAGAAACTCATTACCAACTTACACCATGCCTGCAAACGGAAAGCAAATTGTAAGAAACAACCACACTGCAATCTTGTGATGGTTGTTACTCATTGTAAAAGATTTATCAGCGATCTTGTGATGAAGGATTCTCATCTGTCAGTACGAGACATCTTTTGGAGAAATATATCATCGCATGCACACAACTTAGTGGAAAATTACGGCTGTTTGATTTCTATTTAGTCACAGAATCTAATTCGGTCAGATTATTTTGTATTAACAGTTTATCACAGTACTTTATTTTGGGTAACAAACCTCTCGCCCAATACAATTTGTTTAGCAGAGCTGGGCTGTCTAACTCGTTTTTAATTAACTGCTTTGTGCTCAAAAACATAATATGCTGTTGTGATAAACAAACAAATTAATGATGTAAAGATTACCTGCTATTAATTGGACTCTCGCCAAACCATGTGTTTTAATACATGGCAGTCAATATGGTGATAACTTCAAGAGAATTTGTCCTTGATCTAAGACATTACATCAATTGAAGCAAGTGCTCGAGGCCTTGACCGCATGATTGTCTCATCACTGTGCTTGATCCATTCTGAGAGCTTCCATGGTTTCTGCCACTTCCATTTGAACTGCAGCAACCATTGATGATGACTTCTCTTCCACCTCCAAAGTTTTCCAGCTTGCCCTACTGCTGCTAGCTTCTTTGTTGACAACTGTCCCATGGGTATCATCTGAATATAAAAACATTACTACTTAACTGGAAAAAAGAAATAAGATCATTATATATATATAAGAGCATGAAGGGGCATATTAACCTTTCGAGTTTCATCTAGAAATGCAGCCGATTCCCTGACTGACCCATTAACAATCCCAGACGTGAATTTGAGTTGCTTTGGTGCAGGAAGTGACATGGGAGACAATGGACCACTCATTTCATCAGCAAAGTGTTTCAGTGATCGCGAATTTGCCTGTTGGTTCCAGTCAGAAACTCAACATGTAAATGGATGAAATAAATTGAAACAGTTCTACATGTGATCAAGAGAACATTTTGAATGCCAGTTTAGAATCTAAACTAGATTTGGACAAGCCAAGAGCACCCAATAAGGACCCAATGGAATTCTCACCGATGCAGATGTGCTCAATGCAATGGCAACAGTTTGTTCCCTCATTTTTTGCTCCTCCACAAGTTCTCTTCGCTGTATTTCACTTTGCTGTAGGAGCATTACAAGCTCATTTAGTTGCTCTTTCATGTCGTTAAGTTCCATATTCTTTTCCCACAATTGGCACCTGTTTAGGATTATAAGCACTACTGTTACTTGGAATAGGAAACGGCTGAGTCTCTACAATTAAACACAATTGGCATTTCAAAAAGCAAGTTAGAAGAAAAGATTTTTGTTGCACAACCCCTATGTGGCACATCTTTCATGGACTACAAAGATTTTCCTTAAGGGCTGTGCAAAGATTTTCATTGGACTATTCGCACAACTAGCATGAATAGAAAGAACACTGAAAATCTTATTCAGATCTTCATAAGATGTGTGAGCACCTGGCTTCCGCTGCGGCATTAAACAAACTCTGAAGCATGTTCTTTGCATCTCCGATTGAGCGGCACTGGTTCCAACGTCCACGATTGTTTAATGTCCGTTCCCTTTCTTCTGCATCACTGAGTTGTGATGCCATGCTTTTTAAAGAAACTGAAGACATGCCAAGCATGTTCTCAAGAGAAGCTATTCTCGCCATTCTTACATCTGGTGCCATGGATAACAGTCTATCCAAGGGGGAGATCAAGGAAAAAGGGCAAATTAAAGATTTATTGAATTGCTCAAAAATACCAGCAGAAAGACTTCCACATTAATATGAATGGAAGAATATAATTCAGATTCGACATATGTACCTGGAATATCCGTTCTTTCCTTTAAGGATACTTAGTCCATCAGGCAACTGATCTACTTGTTTCAGTATAGCCAACTCTTCTTCCAGTGCGGATCGTCTAAAATAACATTTTTCAATCAATAATGAGAAAGAGAATAGGGAAAATAACAGAAAAATACCATTTGAACTTCAAAATACCGCTAACAAGAAGAGTAATGGGATTGACAACACAAATTTTTGTCAAAAGATTAATTTAGGATTTTAAAGTCCAAGTGGTATTTTTCTGTCATTCTTCCAAGAGAATATATCCGTGAATGTGACAATTTTCACCCTAGAAAAAGAGAATTGGAGAAACAAAAAAGGATTAAACACATACACATGGTTTTGCTTATCATATTCAGCACGAACTTCATGCACATGGACCATGACCTCAAGCTCATGATCAAGCCACCTCTGGAAAGATTTCTCATTCATCTACATATAAATCAGGTTATAACTGGTCAATGCAAATTTATTCTCAGATCAAACATCATAGTTAAAACATAAGGAAGCATGAGGATAACATGACTTCAGTTGTGTGGTTCATAAAACATCCGAGTTTTTTGGTTTGTTGGGCCATTATGCATATAAATTGTTTAGTTATATATAAGAAAATGACTGATAATTACCTGCCCAGGCTGTAGATGCCCATTTGAATTAACTGAAATATAGAGCAAATAATTAGTAATATAGAATATCTAGATAAACAAGATAATAGTAAACAATGTTTACCTGAATTGTCACGTGGAGAAGATTTGCGGGTTTCCAACAATTCTTTAAGCCTTTTTGTAGCCATTGCTGCTTCCTCTGTCTTCCTCTGAAGAACCTGCAAGTAAAAACTAATGAGTGACAAGCTTAACAGCAGTCAGTGTTTTTCACTTTTCATGCGCTCATTTTCATGGCCACATCTAAACTCATCCATTCAGAATCTCCAGTCTCCAGTTTACAGTCCATACCATCGAGTTCAGATTAATGTTTTCCTTTGCCCCCTGTTTGCTGAATAGTTGCAACATTACCAAATCGTACATTTTAGCCTCATTACCCCTTAACATAAATTTGTCGCTCATGAGAGCAGAAAAAGAGGCATAGCCTGATGCGTGGTTATTATACAAGAGAAATCCTTCTGGAAAACATAAAAGAACAATGTAGCAGCTAACATCCAATTTATATCGGGTACTCTTAAGGAATCAAGAAATGTCAAGGTAGACACCATAAACAACAAATTATCAGATTTTCAACTTACCATTTTTTGCCGCTGGTTTAGAGCCTCAAGTTTATGTCTTTCATATTCATTCTTCCTCCCCTCTTTTTTCAGCTGTTCAGGAGTAAAACCAAGATTTAAAATTGCAGCTGTATGCACGGTATTAAGAAATGAACCAAACATTTCATTGAACAAAATAAGGAATGGATTGAACCAGTTGGTTGAACCGAAAAATTGGTGAACGAATCTTCAATCTCAATCAGGTTCAGATAACCATTGGTAAAGAAAGACTAATAATCAAATGGCCAAGAAATATATATAACATAAATTCATAAGTTTTAAAATAAGTATATGCATTATAAATATATCACATATCGTAATTATTCCAATTTTATTTTTTAAATTATACAATATTTATCAAAATTTTAAAATTTTATTTTTACTTCTGAATTCTGATCTTTACATTATTTTTTTTAAATTTCATTGTGTCTTGTTTATTTGAAATAATTTTTAATTATATTTATCTTTCTTATTCAAAATAGTTAGTAACTTGACATATATTTAAAATTAAATATTTATTAATTTAATAATGACTAGTTCGGTCATGGTTTAACCACTGAATCATGAATCAATGCCTTGATCAAGCTCAATGGTCCAGTTTAGTTTTTAATAACTTAATTGTATGAGAATAGAAAATATTAACCAAAATTTTAATTACTATCATGGCATTGTTAAATTTATTGCTTCCATGACCAAATTTGTCACCCATAGTTTCAAATAAATGCTTAGGGATTTTAAACGAAATCTGCAAACTTAGATTCCATGACCAATACAAGGCCTTTGAAAGGCATATATTGACATGTCCATGTCAAAGCAATAGCTTGAAAGTGTCAGTCAATCACAATTGGCAACATAGAATTTCAAAGTAGAATACATGAAAATTCAAGCATAATATATTTATATGAGAAAGGAAACAACCTGAAGTAACTCCTTCTCACGCGAGGCCTTCCACTGTCGAAATTGCTCGGCCTCATGCTTCATTTTATGTTGCAACTGAACCTGCATTGTAAAGGAGTATGAATGAGATCCAAAACAAGAACTGTAGTTAGTTAAGTGGGCGGGAAAACAATAAAAGAAAGGAAAGTAACCTTTTGAGCCTTAATATATTGTATTTCAGCTTGCAGCCTTTTTGCTGCTTCTTCACTTTTCTCCTTTTGCTTTAGAAGCTGAACCTGGTTTTCCTGTTTCTTCTTAAGATCTAAAATCTGCAGTTTGATATTTATAAAATCAATATACTGACGACCAACAACAGTAACTTGTGACTTCAGAATGACATCAAGTTAAGTAAAATTATCACCTGTGCTTCCAATGACTTCAATTTTTGGGCTCTAATATCTTGATTTTTATGTGCTTGTCCTTCCGAATTAGCGGCACGATTTTCTACTTCAGCTAACAAATGGTCCCTTTCTTTCTGCCCATTGTTAAACCAAAATCAGTAACTAATGTAAGTATGGAAACAGAAACTTCATGTTGGATTCAAAATATATTTTAAATGCAAGTATTTCTAGCGAAACCTGCACTTTTCTTTTCTCTTCTTCAAGTTCCATAATTTTTCTTCCAAAATGCTGACTGAGTGTTTCCACGTCAATTCCTCCAATGAGTTTCATCTCAGACTGCAAAATATAAAAAGGATAAATATAAATGTTCAGTTGGAGTTGCAATTCCTGCTCATTACTTGAATCATATCAGAAAACCGCACAGAAAAGAAGTCAATAGTGTCAACAGAAGTCGCCAAAAGATCAGAATGCATCAACAGAAATAATGTTGGGTAGTGCTGTAATCTTAGTGCCCATGCGCAATTTATATCAAAATCTCCCATTGACATAAGGGAATCAAATAATTCAGATGAAGAACAGAAGATTAGCATTCATTCAAATAACTAACTAAATCACCCAGGATCACGTAAGTTTAATTTTTCCTTTCTGCAACTGAGTTTCTCAAAGGATATGACCTTGCTGGTGCTTGATCTATTTAGTAGAGAACCCTCTTTGAGAGAGAGAAGGACAGACACACATGCAAAGACATGTTAAATTAGCTATAGAACATAGAAGTTGACACCAGAGGTCCACATTTGTGCCGCTGGATGCGATATTTACTGCATAAACAAAATCTGTTGACAGCAGTAGCACAAAACAACAAAATCTTTTGTGGTTATAGGTTCCTTGGAAAATTATTAGAGGTGCCACAACTAAGGTAGCACATAAGGAATAAAAAGCCGTTATTTTGCTTGCACCAAAAAATTTAAGCCATTTAAATGCATTGGGAATTCACAGACTCCAAAACGTTGGAAATGATAATCAGATGCATCATCAATTTACTGTTTGTACAATTAGATTAGATGCACAACAGCACAGGTAAAAGTTTTAAAGATGAAACCTCTTTCTGCTCCAAGCGATTATTCAACTCCTTCATCTCTTTATCCATCGTATTTTGCAAGAGTGCATGCTCCAACTCTTTTGTTGCTTCATCAGATTCTATAGAATTTTCCCCTGCAAAATAAGACACAATGGCCCAACATTGAAGACCGGGACAGTATTATAAGAGCCATGAAACAAAACATATTCAAACACATGATACAACAATAAAAACCCTAAGCAGTGCTTACTCCCCCATCACTGTTGGCGACGTCCCTACCACAATGAAATATATTGGTTTGATATAAATGCACCTTCCACAAAGAATGTAGTGAAATCTTGCTTGCGTAAGAAAAGAACTAAAACCCATATATTCTTCCAGAGATATGGAAGAAACAAGTCATCTGGTCCCTCTTTTGCACCTGTCCCCCTTTTCCTCTTTTATACATTATAACCAACAAAGTTACTATTTTTTTTTTTTATTAAAAAGAACAAATAAAATAATATCCACCTGATATGCTTTCAGCCATTTTGTGGTCAGATGAAGCTAGGCTCTGAAGGCCACTCTCAAGTCCATCAATCACAGGACAAATATCCCCATCCTGAGAGCAAAGAAAAGGGAATACAAGACAAATACCAATTCAATGGTTATTCTACAATTAAAGTAAAATTAACATGGGTTTAACCATAACCATAAATATTCAACGGTTCT
This sequence comes from Inga oerstediana, assembly GCA_963210345.1. Taxonomy (NCBI): domain Eukaryota; kingdom Viridiplantae; phylum Streptophyta; class Magnoliopsida; order Fabales; family Fabaceae; genus Inga; species Inga oerstediana. The sequence continues at coordinate 62,068,380 of OY723409.1, forward strand.
CTTTGTATGTACATACTTGTGTGCCAGTTGCACATCTACTGCGATACTCATGAAGTTCCCGACAGAGGTCCTCATTAGTTGCTTCAAGCCAAGCAACCCTTTCCTTAAGAACCTGTGCAACAGTAACATAGAGCCAAATGCCAAAGTTCCAACTCAATTTATCTAATGTTCATTCGCAATGAAAATTTAAGCAATCATATATACCCGCACTTCATCAGTAGGAGATGCACCACGAGCACAAAGTTCCGCCTGCAAGAACTTCAACTGCTGGCGAAGTTGCTGCATCTCATTGGACAGTAAATCTCTATTAACCTACAAAGGAAATAACAAAATATTGCAATATCTCAGAATCAGGAAATTTCACCACATCAAGTTTCCTCATTGGCCAAAGGCAGAGAGTGAGCTTGAAAGTAAAAGGCCACGGAAACTTACAACAGGCTTATTCTGAATATTGCGTGCACGATTTGCATATTTAAGAGTGTTAAGACTTTCCTCGGCATTGATGTCAGCAGGACTGATACAAGCTGGAAAAAGTGCGCCAATTGTGAGGCAATAAAGTTACAGTAACTAAGCTTTTATCCAAAAAAAAAAACACAATTTTATAGTTATTCTGTGCACATTTTCTGCAATATGCTACCTTGACTGAAACAGAATGCACTAAACAAAGGAACATTCAACAATTAGTACACAAGAATCAGATTTCAGAAACTACCTATCATGACAGTTTTGCTGTTTCCACCAAGTGAATCCTGCACCCAAAAAGGAAAAACAAGAAGACCAGAAGTTGCTCTAGATTAGAAGACACTGAGATAGACAAGAAGAAACCAGCAGATTTCACAATTTACATCTTAAATATGAAAGACAAATTAGGTACCAACATCAATATTGACCTTTTCCTACCTCATCTCAGTTGCTTAGCACCCATATCAAAAACTGATTTTAATTATTCAATTCTATATAATGTGTTTGCGCTCTTTATTCAATAACAATAATTTTTAAAGCACAGCCACTTAATTGCTAATACTGGTAAGTTAGACTAAGGGAAAATACATTTAGAAATCCTCGAACAGCGTGATGTTAATCTAACCTGCAAAAGTCGGGTGAGTTTGCTATCCCTGTAAGGGACGTGCACACCTTCTTTCCGCTTTTTTTCATCTCCCAGTGCACTAATGACATTACCAAGTGCAAGAAGACCTCTATTAATGTGAATACCTGGCAACAATAAATATAGGTATTGTCACTGACATCCTTGTAATCATTTTTAATGTTACTAAAACGTTGTGGCTCATAAATATTGAAACAAATTCACAGGTCTGCAAGGTATATGACCCACCTTCTCTTAATCGAAGACCATCAGATCCTGTTCTTTTAGCTCGTTCAGATCCAGCTAGATCCACCAAATGGAGCTTTGCACAAAGATATTCTTCACCCATATCCTCGTCTGAAGAGTCGCCGCCGGAAGAATTTGAATGGAGTTTGTGCATCTGTTCCAATGTAATTGTGAAGATGGCATGCGACCGGCTGATTCAAAGAGAAGCAAAACCATGAGTCACTTGTATATTAAGATTCAATCTACAGTAATTCATTAAGCAATCTCTTTCCACAGTTCAAATTTGTTGTTTGATTCAATAATCCAAAAGAAACCATAAAGAAAACAAAACTTCAATCTTTACTTTAGCATAAAAGTGGTAATGACACAAATAACAATTTCCATTCTCAATCAAAATCAGCACTTAGCGAAAGCAATTTAAATAAATGACAATTGACAGAGCGCCCTTTTAGTCAGACAACAAAGAATGGGGGCTCACGAATTACCTGGACTGGTTGTTCATATTTGTACTTCCTGTTGCCCTGCTTAATGAACCCTGCTCCAAGAAAGCGGCCATTTCTTGTAAAGTACTAACAGAAACTTCAGTTGAACCTGCCAGTGTTATCACTCCATTTGACGTTTCACGAATCTGTATCGATGACCTCCCAGGAACAGTTAGTTTTCCAGAATGACCATTAGACGTTTCTGATTTGCCCGTGGATGATGTATCTAACAAATCTCTCACCTCCTCCTTCAGAATCTTCAAAATAAAAAATACTTAAAAAATTAGTTACATAAATATAAGAATTTGTGGAAATGAAATTTTGCCAGAGTTAACAGCTGGAAAATTCTCATTGGTTCAAGCCATACTAATATAATGAATGTCAATTTCTAATAATCAAGAACTGTGATCTGCTAATGTTTTCTGCATGTAGATCATATAGTAATTTTAGTTATAGCAAGCCAGAAGCTTAAATAATAAATCAATATATCTTGAACATTTAATTTCAACGTATACATGGATGCACCTCAATGAATGAGACGTGCAACTGAAATTCTGTTTGATGCTTTAATGTCTCAATCTTGCTGAACAAGGCATCCATAACTTGAGGAATTATTCCAGTTCGGCAATTGTCACTATAGCCAGTTCCCATCGTATAAGTTTTCCCAGATCCCGTCTGTGGCATGTATGTACATAAAAAATTAATATTATTATTATTAATTAATAAATAACACGATCTTGTTCAACTTTGAGTAGAAGACATGCAAGATTGACATTACCTGACCATAAGCAAGAACAGTAGCATTGTATCCTTGAAACAAACCATCAACCAATGGAACAACGCATTCTTCAAACATAGCAAACGAAGGAGATCCACCATTTCCATAAACATGATCGAATGTAAAGGAATGTGATCCTATTTGAGCCTGGGTCAGTGTAAACTGTAATCAGATCCTCGAGATATAAAACCACAAAAACCATGCTGCAGACTATTAAATATTAAGTCACATTTCTATAGCATCTTGAATACCATTTGCAAGTTACAGGGAGAGAAAAAGCGGGTTTCTAATCTCACTCCACATACATTAGTTAATACGGGAAAGGTTTTTTTTTTTTTTTAACAGCAATAGAAATAAAATCATGAGTGTTTAATTACTGAATCACTTGCCAACGGTATGTTCCAGGTTCGTTCCTATAATGAAAATAAGATTCTAGATAATGAAAATATAGATTCTAGGTGGGATATAATGAAAGCAAATACGGTATCAATATGCCTTTATGCTTTTGGGGATTAAGTCCATATTAGTACGGCAATGATAAAAACAAGAGAGCTTCATATTTTCCTTTTTCCTAAGATTTGCTACAACTCTACAACAAGATTACCTTATCTCCATGGTTTTTGTTTGTATGGAGATGTCTAGTTATACTGGGGTGCTCTGGTAGCTAATTTCCAAAACCTTATCGTATAAACACCCAAAAATGTGCTGAAGGCTATGGGATTAATAAGCATTGAAAATTTTCAACTCCATCCTTCAATTTAAAATTCAGTTAGAAAATAATGCTACAAGTAAAACATTAGGCACCGCGTGGGAGAAGACCACACAACAGATAAGGAGGAAATGTCTTGGTTTTGTGGACCTGAAGATCAATTTCCTCACCAAATATAAATATTTGATGACGAAATTGATCATTCACCCAGCAGCTATTCCTAAGCTTACAAGTCAATGGATTGGTTGAAACACCAACCCGAATTTTATAACTACGTTAAGAAGATATCTTTATCGTGAAGCATAAGCTCGCGCAAAGGAGGCAATAAATGCATTGATAACACTCGGGCTGTTTTTTTTTTTAACTTTTTGGGCAAACACTGAACTTTGAATCTGGATATTTAATCTTTTGGATTGAGTGTAGAGAAAATATAAAAATTGAGTAATCACAAAAGAGTTGCTTGCAAGTTACAGAGGATAAATTTTAACGTCTCAGACGAAAAAACAAAGAAAGAAAACAGGCCTCTGTGCCTCTGGTCTAAATTTATTAGACACTGTTTGGAAAACTCGTGTAGTGGGGAGTTAAACCAAGAACGAATCTCTCAAGAGATATAGCCAATCCCGTTAAAAAAGAGTACATTATTCATTAACCAATCCTCCGTGAGATGAAAAAATATGGGTAAAATCTAGCGGTCAAGAAATTTATATGAAACTATTCAAGAAAGGTGCAAAAGGAAGCAGCTCAAAGTCCAAGAATCCCAGTTCTTGAATATGGGGAAGAGCTGAGTACCTGGGGCTTTCCGTGAGTGACGCTAACACATTCTCTACAGCCTTGTTGCCGTTCATCAGCAATGAGAGGACGAATATGCAGAGCAACCTTCACGCAACAATTCTCAGATGTCTCCATCGGGTAAGAGTTCAAAGGCCAAAAGATAAAAAAAGAGAGGAGTAAAGGGGGAAAAAACAGAGATGAGTGGGAATGGACGTGTATGGGAAATTGATAGAAGCACGTAACCAAGAATCCGGAGAAATTAACACAAGCTTCTGATCAGTTAGGATTAGAGTCGAGAAAATCAATACAGGAGCGAGAGAAGAAGGAGATAGAGAGAGAGAGAGGTGGTTGTTGGATGATAATGGAAAGGGGCAAAAAAAAAGCGCGAGTTGTGAGGAATTTGAAGGCGGGAAGTCCAGAAAAGAAGAGATAGCTGCACTCGGCAGGGATGATGAATGTTAACTGCAACAACCACCACCACCGTCACTTGGTCACTTTCCTTGTTCTTCACTTCTCCTATAACTCTGATACCTCCCACCCTTGGAACGATGCTTTCTACTCTCCAGTCTCTCTCCCCATAACAACCTCCTCTTTTACCATCACGCATTTTCCCGTTTTGCCCCTTCATACCGCATACGCCACGCCTCTACGGCATCTCCCAAAACCATACCTCTCCTCTCTCTTTTACTTTTACAAAATCTCTCTCTCTCTGTCTCTGTCTCTGTCTCTCTCTCTCTCTTCTATGTATTTTTTCGCCTTATTTTGCTCTGATTCCTCGTTGCAAGTTTCAGCGTCCCACTGTCCCACCCTCTTGTCAGTCGCCTTTGTCTCCTTTTATACTATTATTTTCTTCTTTCCTTTCTTGTCTTTTAAGAAGCAAGAAAAGCCTCGAAGTCCATGGAGACAAAATAACCAGCATACATATGTATATATATATTGGCAGTATATGTATATGTCCCAATCTGAATAGTAGAATACGCCTTTTTTTACTATACCGTTACATTACATATTGTGATTGAAAATAGATGCTTTTGGGTTTTTTGGACGTAGTGTGCATTGAATGCTGCGATGCCCAGACCTTGTCGTTGACTGATGACTTATAACTGGATCCCATCTCTATTTATCATGTGATTTAATAATTTAACAACAATACAAAATTTAGCTCGTCTAATATGGGGACGATGGCTTCTGCTATTTTTGCATACACATCACAATTCAATGTGAACAGACTGAACAGAAGTTGGATGCGATTGCTAAGCCACGAACTAGTGATTACATTTCTTAAATATTACTGCACAACTTAACATAAAAAGTGATCGCTGTATACTGAACTTTGGACTTAAAGTTTTGTTTTGGCCAACAAAAATATTACGTGTAGCATCTTTTGAAGTTCCATTCTTAATTTGCTCCCAAGTAAGATATCCAATGCTTAGCCTCAATGAACCTTTGTTTCCAGGAAACGCCGTCCACGAAATAAAATCACCGTTCGTAAAGTTTATGCAAAAGGGCCTATACAGTACACGTCAATTTATCTTATAAGTAACATATTTTTCTCCCTGAAATTGCCCATAATATCCTCTCATAAGCTAAAATTAAAACAATTGTCCACTGTCCAGAGTAATACTGTATTGGTTTGGAACAACGGTTGGAATGCTTAAAAGCAGCTTTTCAATAGTGATTTACGGTATACGAGGTAAGTACGTAAGATGAGTTTTGTTTCGATTTACGTCAAAGGCAGCTTATAAATTAGCAATCTCAACGGCAAAACAAACATGCCAAAAACTGAGGGAAAATCGGCATAACATTACATATTTCCTCCGGTCAATAATATATGACACTTCAGCTATATGACAAGAAATAACAAATGACATTTAGGTCATTTAATATGTCATAAGATGTAAATTTTTTCACTTTTATCCTTTTTAAGAACTGTGTTTGCACTGAAGTATTATTTTAAAGAGAGGAAGGAGATATAATGAATGAGCAAAGTTGAAAAGTGGGTATTAATTATAAGGACAAAATAGGAAAAAAAACACTAATTAAACTAAAAATGACTTATATTCCGAACCATATATTCCTTCTAGAAGCACCCTATATTATGAAACCTATGTTGTGGATTGGAAGGAGTATATATTTTATATCAGAAGTTTCGAAGCAAAACAGGAGAAAGATTCGAGCTCAGCAACAAACCTTCAGTAACAATCTTTACTCCTGCGAAGTAAGCTAGTTATAATTCAGTAATAACAATTATATAATTGCTTTGTTATTTTCAACAATTAATAGTTTTTCTATCATACAAAATTTGAAAAAAAAAACATGGTTTGATATCGACAGAACAAAAATATTCCTTCTGATTCTAAATATAAGATAAAGTTAATTTTTTTTTAGAAATTAAATAAATTAAATCACTTTAAAATATTTATATATATCATTTTTTCTTTAAACTATTTTGCTTGATTTATAAACTAATATATAATCTAATGATATACAACATATAATATGATTAAAAAACTTATTTAACCTTCTTAAATGTGTGTATGGATTAGCTTTTGGAGAATAATTTTTACGATTTACGATATACGTATGTGGGAGGAGTTTTGTTTTAATTTGCAAAAAAGGGTTTCTGAAATTGTAGTTTTGGTTTTACCCAAACATCTATTTAATCTTTTTAAAAAAATCAATTATATTTCATATTTAAGACCAAAAGAAATAACTAACTCCTATATTGTGAGCAAGTATTTGATGATAAAAAACACGGAAGACTCAACAAAGTAACATTAAGGGTTAAGAGATAAGACTCGATGGTAATTTCGTGACACGTGAAAAGAGAAAATGGATGAATGATTTATGATGGCATCTATGACCGTAAAAGAAACGTAGGGGAAATGACTTGCAAAGGATTTTTTACCTAAAACTCTTTTTTTTTTTCCATTTTCGTTAAAAATATAGGTAGAAAACAGTTTGGGGCAGATTGGGAAAGAAAAGGACAGGGTGGAGAAAAAAAGAAGGGAAAGCGATGGGCATGAGCCAGCTTTGCAATGAAACGTAGGGAAAGGGCAATGATGCTTTGCTGCAGCTTTGGTGTTGGGTCCCTCCCTCACGTGTCCCATGCCATTTCCCCCTAATCCCATTTTCCTCTATTTTTTCACATGAAAGCGTATCTAGCCTTCTACGTATAATGCTATTATTATATATAAAGTCACTTCATTTACCGTTCACTACAAATTATACATTATTTATATTATCTGTGGTAAATATAAGGTATAATTGATTTTATTTTTTATATTAAATAAATTAAAAAAATTATTTAATTATATCATATGTTGTGCATGATTAAATTATATATTAATTTATAAGTCAAACAAATTAGTTTAAAGAAAAAATAATAAATATAAATATTCTAAGATAATTTAATAAACTTCCTTAATCTTCTTAAAAAATTAATTATATTTTATATTCAGGAAATCAAACACACACACACACACAACCCCAACCCCCCCCCCCCCCCCCCCCCCTAAAAAAAACTCGAGGCATATTATTTCGGACAAATAGGGTTATTTAGACTTTATTGTTGGATTCCATAGCAGAGCATCTGTGAGCATACAGGAAATAAAACACAAGGTTGAGTTTGGCCTTTTGGGAGTAAGGACACTGTCAGACTTGCATGCACTGGGATTCCTCTACCACCAACTGTTCCAAAACTGCCCACCATTTTGTGTTTCTACTGTGCCACGTAAGAGTTTTCCTCAACAAAAAGAAAAACGGCTTGTATATAAAAATAAGTATAAATTGTGAGGCTTAAATATATATAAACGAAATAGAGCATGGATTGGTTGGGTCATAATCATGTGAAATATAAGTGGAGTAATGACTTGGGGTCACTGACTTTGATTTTGATGCAAGTTTTTGGCTTTTATATATTCGGCCTGGTCTTACGGGGCGGAAGGTGGCTGGCGAAGCAAGTATAACAGATGTCTCTATTTTGATATACTCCATTTAATTTTAAATATAAGAGAAAATTTATTTTTTTTAAGAGATTAATGAAATTAATTAAATTATTTTAGAATATTTATATTTTTTATTTTTCCTCCAAACTAATTAATTTGACTAATAAACTGCTATATAATCTAAAAATATAAAATATATTATATAATTAAATAAATTATTTAATTTTCTTACTCTCTTCAAAAAAAATAGGGTTAATATAATTTTTGGTCCCTGAAGTTTGATCCAATTTTGGTTTTGATCCCTCAAGTTTGAAATAGGTGGTTTTGGTCCCTGAAGTTTCACTCGATTTTGGTTTTGGTCCCTGAAGTTTGAAATCGGTGGTTTTGGTCCCTGAAGTTTCACCCGATTTTGGTTTTGGTCCCTCAAGTTTGAAAAAGGACTTGGTTTTTTTTTCCGGGTCGAGTCGGGTTTTTTAATTGGGTCGCCAAGTCCTTTTCAAACTTGAGGGACCAAAACCAAAATCGGGTGAAACTTCAGGGACCAAAACCACAAATTTCAAACTTCAGGGACCAAAACCACATATTTCAAACTTCAGGGACCAAAACCAAAATCGGATCAAACTTTAGGGACCAAAAGTTATATTAACCCAAAAAAATAATAGAATGAGTAATATAATATAATTTAATTTCTCTTTCATCACCTAACTCTTTATATCATTGGATTCTTCCAAAGTCCACTCTTGCATTGCACCAGCGCCAAGTAACCCCATCTGGACCCCACCATTTAGATAAGGGGCCGGGTTTGGTTTCTTCTTAGTTCTTAGGATGCCCCGTAGGCTTCTGCCTAATTATTTTATCTTATTCATTTTTCATAACAGTAATATTCAGTTTTTAATCATCTTCATAAATTTCTTGTCAAAATTTAAGGATGCATTTATAGTATATCATTTGAGCACCTTGACTAACTATTTTGTTTATACACTCAAAATTTAGATGAGTTGAATCTTAAGGTTCGTCAGGGTCTAAGAGCATCTGGACTATATATGATGAATGAATTTGATAAAACTAGTAGTTTAATGTAAGCAACAGGAACAATTAGATTGAGAACACACGGTAGTGTATAAAAATTAAATTCATTTTTTAAATGGATAATTAAAATTAAAAAATAATGACATAAGGACTAACGCAGATTTGAGAAATAATTGAATACGTGTGTGGGGGTCACTAGTACAAAAAAGGTGTTTTAGACCGGCCCATTTAGACCGGTTGTAATGGATGCAGGTTTAAAAGAAATGCGCGGTGGCATTTTCGTTATTATAAACAAGTTGGGAGACCGGTTATTATAATAACCGGTCTAAAAAAGATTATTTAGACCGGTTCTATTCTAACCGGTCTAAAAAAAATTAGAGATTTTATTTTTTAGACCGGTTACTAAGAGAACCGGTCTAAAATATATTTTTTTAGGACGGTTAAGAGGATAAATGGTAAAAAAAAAAATGTTTTTAAGACCGGTTGCCTAACAACCGGTCTTAAAAGTGGACTTTTAAGACCGGTTGTTAGGAAACCGGTCTTAAAAGTCCACTTTTAAGACCGGTTGCCTAGCAACCGGTCTTAAAAGTGTTCCCAATTTAATTTCTTTCCAGCGCCGTGCCTCAGCTCACACTCCCGCCTTTGCCAATCTCATTTCGGTCCCTTCCATTCTGAATCACCCAAGCAAGTTTGTTCCCAATCTTTTCTCTCCTCAGCGCGAGTCCCCATCCCTTACCTTATCCCATTCTGAATCGAGTCCGTCGTCGCTCTTCGGCCGTTGTACTGTCGTGGGTGCTCGTGGGTGCTGTCGACGAACATACCTCATACATTGCTTCAGCTGGTCGTGGGTGCTGTCGTCACTGGATTTCTGGGAAATCTTCGTCTTCAATCTCTATTTTGAGGTATGTTCCTCGTCTGTTCTGAGAAAACACCATTATATATGTTCCTCCTCTGTTCTATTGTTGAATGTGAATGCACATTAGATGTTTGATAAATTGTTTGAAAGGAGAAATTGAAGACATTAGGTCAGTTGTTGGGAACTGTTGTCATGGATTTAGCAAAACGAAAGAAGTTTGCATAATTTCAAATCCTCTATATATCATTTATCCTAACCTCCTAGCAAAATGCTCCACCAAAAAACAAAACCTGAGCACTCATGACTGACAGCCTTGAATGCTAGTAATATGTTTTATGGTAGGTAATTGGGATGAATTGAGAGGATGTTTTATGGTAGGTAATTGGGAAGAAATGGTGGTTTCTTTGCAAAATTTGGTTACTCGTGGTTAAATGGAGATAATTAGAGGGTGCTATAAGAAATGTGTTAGTGATTGACAAAAAAAAAATGCAAGTTGCGTATGGGAAGATACAAAGGGAAGGAAGGTAGGAAAGAAAGGAGTAAATGAAATGAAAGGGGAAAATATTAAAAGCAGGTAGCAACTATAAAAAAGCAAAATGGATAGTGAATGGATCCTACCAACCGTCCAGATTTTTATCTGCCACCATTAATTCAGGGTCATGTCATGTCCTCCTTACTCATACTCACTACCACTATTCCTTCCTTAGATTATTAATTTGTGGATGTTACCTCAACCTAATACCATTATATATTTATGTTTGTATTAATCACATCAACATATACACAATAATCCTTCCTACTAATATTTTTTTGGGGGGCAATTTCCATGACTGACAGCCTTGAATGCTACCCTTTGTCCACTTGGTAAGGCAAGTTGTGACTCGGGACTTCTGGAGCACTCATGTTGAGGCCTTCTCTTCAATTTTGATTGAGAGGAAGCTTCTTCTGGGATCTCATTGTCACATTTTTCAATTCAGTAACATTCGTTTAACATAATTAGATTGAAGATAGTATATTATCACTAAATCAAACACCTTACACATTCTTAACATATATTGTTAAATGGGGATGACTCTGCGTGTATCTATTGCTTCCATACATCGATCTCCCAAAGACATCACAACAACTCGAAATAAACACCACCTTAAAATCACAGCAAGCCTCACGATACATAAATATATTACTCTATTGTTTATACCTTTTTATTTTGTTTATACCTTTCCAAACATGACGGGGTAATTAGGATATATATGCGTTTAGTGAATTTTTCTTTATAAGGTTGGAATTGTAGGAAGCCATGCAAATGGTCCCCCATTAACTTAGTGACATGCACTTCTTTTCAAATAAGCAAAAAAGTCAACACTCTTGTTTATGCTTGAAGAAAAAAGATGACCCATTCTCATCATACTCCTACCTTTTCCAGGGGAAAAAGTATAAAACAAAAAAAAAAGGTGTCGGAATATATGGATCGTAGTTGGATACAAGCTAAACGGACGAGTGTTGAATATGATATTGGGGTGAGGGGTTTTTTAGACTTTGCAAAAAGAAATGCCGATGATGATAGTGGGATGTTTTATTGCCCTTGTGTAAAATGTTTGAATGAGAAGCGATTAAGTGCTGCAGATATATATACACATTTAATTTGTGAAGGGTTTTGTAAGACGTATGTAGTATGGGTATGGCATGGTGAACAATTAGAAATGCCAAGTGCATCTCAACAGGGGGAAGTGACTTGTGATGATAATGACACGGATATGGATGATCGGATAGAGGACATTATTTGTGATGTAGGAGAAGAGGCTTTTGAACAATCACATGCATATGGTAATATGTGCAGTGATGCTGAGAAGCCGTTGTACCCGGGGTGTAAAAAATACCAATTGCTGAATGCTGTATTGAAATTGGTAAGCTTGAAAGCACGGCATGGATGGAGCGACAAGAGTTTTTCAGAAACACTTGAGGCCTTTAAAGATATGCTTCCTAATGATAATGTGTTACCTTGTCGATACTATGATGCTAAGAAAATACTGTGTCCACTAGGGATGCAGTATAAAAAGATCCATGCTTGCCCTAATGATTGCATATTGTATAGAAAAGATCATAAAGAGAAGGAGCAATGTCCGATATGTGAAACTCCGAGGTATAAATCAAATAAGGGCCCTGCAAAAGTGTTATGGTATCTTCCAATCATTCCAAGGTTCAAGCGCCTGTTTGCTAATGAAATTGATGCCAAAAATTTGAGATGGCACGCAGATGAGCGGATTTCTGATGGAAAGCTTCGGCATCCAGCTGATTCTTCTCAATGGCAGAAAATCGATCAATTATTTCCTAGCTTCGGTGAAGAACCTAGGAATCTCAGGCTTGGGCTTAGCACAGATGGTATGAATCCTTATGGTAGCCTAAGCAGTATACATAGTTCATGGCCTGTTCTGTTGGTAATTTACAACTTATCTCCTTTGTTATGTATGAAACGAAAGTACATAATGTTGTCTATGTTGATTTCGGGACCAAAGCAACCCGGAAATGACATAGATGTTTACCTACAACCCTTTATCGAAGACTTGAAAGAGTTGTGGGATAAAGGTGTCGATGTTTTTGATGCGAACAAGAAGGAGACTTTTAATATGCAAGCAATGATCTTTTGTACTATAAATGACTTCCCTGCATATGGGAACTTGTCAGGATATAGCGTTAAAGGCCACAAAGCTTGTCCGATATGTGAAGAAGGCACATGCTACCATCAACTTCAACATGGAAGAAAGACGGTTTACCTTGGCCATAGGCGATTTCTAAGACGAAGCCACCCTTATCGTAGATTAAAAAAAGCTTTTTTCGGTGGCCAAGAGTTTGAAGATGCTCCAGAGGCATTGACTGGGGAGAAAATTTATGAAAAGGTGAAAAATATCAATACTATGTTTGGTAAGTCATCAAAAAGTAGAAATGAGAAAAATATATGGAAAAAAAGGTCCGTCTTCTTCGATCTTCCATATTGGCGCAATCTTGACGTTAGACACTGTATTGATTTCATGCATGTGGAGAAGAACGTATGTGATAGTATTGTTGGGACACTGCTCAACATACAGGGAAGTTCTAAGGATGGCGTGAAGGCAAGATTAGACTTGCAAGAAATGGGAATACGAGAAGATTTACATCCAAGGTCATACGGTAATAGAACTTTTTGTCCTCCAGCTGCTCATACTTTGTCTAAGGTTGAGAAAAGAAGCTTTTGTGAGTGTTTACATGGCGCTAAAGTTCCCTCAGGGTATTGTTCAAATTTTAAAAAGCTTGTATCGATGAAAGACTTGAAGTTAATAGGGCTAAAGTCTCATGATTGTCATGTCTTAATGCAACAACTACTCCCAGTAGCTATTCGAGGCATTGCCGAATATGATCTTCAACACATATTGACTAGACTTTGTTTCTTCTTCAATGCCATTTGTTGTAAAGTCATTGACACGGAAAGATTGGAGGAATTGGAAAATGAAGGATACATTATCTTATGCCAGCTTGAGAAGCTTTTTCTTCCGTCCTTTTTTGATATCATGGTACACTTGGTTGTTCATCTAGTGAGGGAGATAAAGTTGTGTGGCCCTATCTATTTCCGGTGGATGTACCCGATCGAAAGAACTATGAAAATACTAAAAGGGTATGTGAAGAACCCCAATTGGCCTGAAGCATCTATTGTTCAAAAATATGTTTCTGAAGAAGCTATGGAATTTTGTCAACAGTATTTGTCAAATGTACGACATATTGGCCTTCCTAAGCGTCATGATCAAGAAGGGGGTAGACGCGGGGCAACAGTAAAGAGCATAGATGCTGATGAATTGCAACAAGTCCACCTGTACATCTTGAACAATGTTGATGAAGTTCAATATTACATGAATGCCCATAAAGAAATTGTACGGAAACAAAATAGTCGAATGAGCGAACAAAGGTTAATCAGGGAGCATAACAGAACTCAAGACCCGGTTGAGCAAGATGAAAGAGGAAATGATAGTGTTTATGAGCTCAAGACAAGATACCAGTGCTCCCCCTCCACAATCGATTGATCCTAATAAGCAGAGCACTAAAGGTAGTTGTTGCAACATCGGGCAGTCATCAGAGGGTCCTAACCTGCAAATTACTGGGCTTTGTGATCTTTTTGTCGAGGATCCTCTGAGACGGTTAGTTGCACGGGGTAGTGTGCATAACCTGGGATCAACTGTCCACCACCGACAAATGGAAGGTGATCAAGTCCGAGTGTCAGTTGACGAGGTGATTATTGCGGATGCACCTGTCCCTATCCCTTCTGATGAATTCAAGGTCGTTAGCGATGTCTTGGGCACATTCATCTTGTGGCCAACGAACCTTGTTTCTGGTCGAGCCGAGGATAGTCCGTTCAAAGGCCCACCACCAAGTCCGATCAAAGCCCCACCAAGTCCAGCTCCCTTCACTCAGCAAGAAGTTTCACAGCCTCCATTGAATATCATGCAGCAAGTGATTCTGATGGCATATGATACATCCTTCAAAACAAGAGAGTGGCCTACGAATTCAGTTGTTGGACAGTCAGGAGTGACATGCTATCTTGAGAGGGATGATTTGATGTCCCTGGTAGCTCTTGGACAAAATCTTACGATTGGGATTGTCCAACTGTTCTTAATGTAAGTAGCTTCTACAATTCAAAGTAAATATTTTAAAAGTTTCACCGTTTACCTTTTATTTATGTGCTTGCGTTATTGTAGGTACATACATCGTAGGTTGGTCTCCTCTGGCAAAAGCGAAAAATTTGGATTCTTATGCCCCCATCACATCCAAGAGAAAGGGACCACTGCTGCTACTAGACATGCATACTTGTCACATAGGCTTAGTGAAACTGGAACCGAGTGTTTCTTGGCTCCATATGTGCATAGGTAAGAAACAAATTGATAGTTTATAATTTATATAATGTTTTATGTTTGCTTATTAATATTCTTCTGTTTTTTTCAGTGATCATTGGCAGTTGCTTCTTCTATGCAAGAGTAGTTACACTGTCATCCTCTTATGTTCCCTCCACTTCAAACCAGGGAATGATTTGAAAAAGACCATTAATTCGTTAGTTTTCTTGCATTCTTACCTTTTGTATGCAAAGTTTATGGAATTTGTGTAAAACCAATAACCTTTGTCATTGTGATGATCATAGGGCTATGCGGACATTCCTACACAGTGCTTGTGGTAAGCATGTTCGTGACTTAAAGGACCCTACATGGATCATGCCAAAGGTTAGTACATATGGATTTGTTTAAAGAATGTAATAAGACATGCCTTTATATTTTTTTTAATGATATCATGTTTTTTCTCAGAGCCGTCGGCAAACAAAGGGGTCCAACTTATGTGGTTTTTATGTTTTGAGACACATTTACAATATTATCACTCTAGGCACAACTGATTTTACTCAAGAGGTAAATTTATATTTCTGAACTTTTGTTTTAATTACTTTATTGTTTTTAAGTTACTAAGTCAATGTTTCGTCTGGTTTTGGTGTTACAGATGTTTGATCTTGCTGATCCCTTTCCTGAAGAAGATATTGATTTCATTCGCACATGTTGTGCTGAATTCATCCATGAGCTATTACAAAAATAGTGAGTTTTTGAATCCAAAGTTCATTGTACATTATTGTAATTTATTATGATAACGCTGGTCTGATGTTGTTCTAGTTATGGTATGAATGAATCAGGTTTTGTTTTACTGTTGTCATTTGGTGATTGTTAATTGCATATACCTAGCTTATATATAGGGATGTGATTGGAGATTATATGGAGAATGTTGAGGTGTTGTATATGTATGAGTGATTGAGTTCAGAGAAACTTCTGTCCATCAAATTGCTTACAAGTATAAGATTCTTGCAGGTGGATTTTGTGGGAGGACGAGAAACGCTGGACTGCCTCATGTTATTAAGGTGTTTAGTAATAAGCCTTTAGTTGACTAGAATTTGCAGTTTTGTATGCAAACTTGTTGATTACTATACTTTGCGCTTAGTTGTTCTTCTGCTTCAATGGCTTTGCCTGCACTTCTGCAAAATCACAAAATAGTTTGAACTTTCTGAGATGAGATTTGGAAATGCTGAAAATTTTAGTGACTTACCATAACACACACACACGTGATGTGTGTTTTATGACATTTCTTAATCTTAGTTTGGTATTTTTCCACCCATAACTAGGCGAGTTCAATGAATGCATGGGAAAGATGGGATGGTGATTGTTATGTATTGCTGTTTAAAATTGGAGCATTCTGTGCGTGTACATATAATAAAAGGGACGTTTTTTTAAAAAAAATGAAGCTTTAAGACCGGTTGTAGTCACAACCGGTCTTAAAAAGTACTTTAAGACCGGTTGTGGGAACAACCGGTCTTAAATATGAGACATTTAAGACCGGTTGCTCCCACAGCTGGTCTTAAATGTCTCATCTTTAAGACCGGTTGTGGTACAACCGGTCTTAAATGTCTCATATTTAAGACCTGTTGCTCCCACAACCGGTCTTAAATGTCTCATCTTTAAGACCGGTTGTGGGAGCAACCGGTCTTAAAACCGGTCTTAAATGTGGAGTTTTAGACCGGTTGTGGGTACAACAGGTCTTAAAAGTTTGACTTTTAAGACCGGTTCTAACAACCGGTCTAAAAAATAACAGACTTTTTAGACCGGCTGTATCAAGACCTAATACAGAACCGGTCTAAAAAGTCATTTTTAACCGGTCTTAAAAGTCATTTTTCTACTGGTGGGTGTTTTGAATATGAGATTCTCGAAACATTAGCGGTGCACGCCGACAGAGAATAGAAAACCTTAACTCCCAAAAGGAGGATTATATACATGGGATGAGACTTGGGACCAATATTAAATTAACGAAACCCACTTTTCTTTTGAGCGAAAAAAAAAAAAAAAAACCCACTTTCTTAATGCCCTGACCACTGTTTTGTCATCTTGGGTGAGAGCTAGCACGTCTTTTTCATTCGCACCAATGGCAAACCACATCCTTCATGCCCATGTGATTCTTCCTTTTGGGTTCCATATATCTCTTCCTTTATCTACTTCTCACGTACACCAAAGCCTCTTTAATTTTCTCAACGGGTCTTTCATTTTAAATAAATAAATAAAAATTAAAAACGGACAAATTCATACGACCCTTTTATATACCAGAACACGGTAAAATTAAAGGGTGGGTGAGTATAAATGTATAGGGTCTGCGTCCTATAATGAAAATGGTAAGTTAATGCTTTTTTTAACGTAAGAGACTTAATTTGCATGTAATCCCGCTTCAGTGTACTAGCTCGATCCAAGCCGGTGAAATGTGATTATGTTATTTACTGTGTCTGAATTGTTCTGATTGAGAGGAGGACAAGACCATAAAGGTGAAAAAGTTCTTAAAAGATTACTGCAGAAAAGTGGAACAGAACTTTAAAGTTTTACCTCGTAGTCCTTTTTTTAAAAAAATAAATAAATAATGTTTATCCGCTGTTCTTTTTCCCCCCGCCCCAACCCCAAAGAAAATGGAATAAATTATAGTAGTACGTTGTTTCACCAGTTCAGACAGAGTCGAATGAATTTTTTAAATACAAATAGCACAAAACACAGCGTAAACTGTTCTAATTTTATATAATATAATGATGAGTTCAGGTATTGATGAAAATATGGATCGTAGATGCGAAACATTTAAAACAATAAAAGTAAATCTTTGCTTTTATAAGATATACGATAAATATGGATTGATCACAGAAATGTTTTGAAGGAGCAGATTTTTGAAGGAAGTGGGCTGTGAATATATAGTCAATATCCTTCGTCAGAATGATAAGGCAGCCAAGGTGAAAAACAGAAAAAGAATTTTGAAACTATAAAATCCTAAATTAAATTTATTATTAATAGTTGATAAGAGAATAACGAAATTTGATAAGTAATTTGTAATTTATTTTTTTAAAAATATTTTATTTAAAATTTTACAATTTTAAAATTATTTTCTATCTTTTTCCGTAAAAAATAAATCAAAATAACCTGTTATGCGGAAAAAAGTTATTCCATATTTGTTTGGCCATGCTAGATCATCCAATGGTAGCCTTACGATCTGTTTGGTGTGAGAGATTTGGAGGGGAAGAGAGAAGAGGAAAAATTTTTATGAGTTGAATTTTAAAAAATTGAAGAAGTGGGGTAATAAAATTTTAATAAACAGAATATATAAGATAAAAGACTAAGAAAAATTAATTAAAAATTTTAACCGCACTTCTCTAATTTTTTTAAATTCAACTCAAAACAATTTTCCCTCCACTCACTTTCTCTCCCCTTCCCTCATACCAAACAAGCCCTTCAAGTTTTCCTGAATCTAAAAATTTGAGACTACTGATAAAGATTCAACTCTTTTTTTTCCAACTACTGATGGCACAGCTCATCAGTGCATGTTAGCTTTGTTTTGTTACGTTGCTTTTGTGGTCGTTCCAAACTCAACACAAATTAGTTAGAATTTAACGTAACAAAATAATCAAATCGTTTTACTCAGTTATAATCTGCACTCCGCACTTGATCCTTTTTTTATTATATTTGATCAAGGGTTTTGCCCCCTCAAGATTTAGTGCCTTAGAAGGCAAAACTAAGGATTTTCATCTCTCTCGACAAATTTTGCAGGATTTAAAGTTGTACTATCTTTTTTATGGGGACAAGGTCCCTTACCACCTCAATCAACAAATTTATTGTTACTTGATCCTATTTATTGGTATCCAACCTATAATACTAAAAACTCAATCTCAAGCCTTTTAAGTTTTAACTGATTGAGATTAGTTGAGGAAGTAAAGATGCGGTGAAATGCAGGTGACATCCATAATTTAAACCGTGTTAGTATAACCAAAATCTATATATTTTAGAATTTATAATACTACTCATAATAAGACCGTTAAATTCCATTTTGTTTTTAAGTAACACCGTTAATTTTGTTAAGTGACACCATTTTATTTTATATTCCTTCATAATTGGATTTTGTTTTATCTCCATAAATCAAGCAGTTATCATAATTTCAAATTATATATTTTTTCCAAAAAAACATAATAAATACTAGGGGATTTAATTGGTCCATTAATCAATAAACATAATTTATTGATAATTATTTTATAATATTTCCCCAAAAACATAATAAATACTAGGGGATTTATTTTGTATCCATTAATCAATAAATATAATTTATTTTTAAATTTTTTTATATTCCTAATTTGGTTCTAATTTGTTTTTATTATGTTTTTGCATTATTTTAATTCATTATAGGCATTTAAACTTGAGTGCAAAAATATTAATTTAAATTTAAAGAATTTCAAGATCTTTGAAAAATTCTCTTTCTCGTTTAACATTGTATGCTCTTAGAAAAATATGAGTGAACAAAATAAAAAAAGGCATATATAAATGCATACACCTATAACCGACTTCATACAACTTAATTGAGGCGTCACATATATATGAACTTCGTACAATGCATGGGCACCAATACTTATTGACAAAATATTTTCAGAAAACATGCAAATAACTATAAAAAGAGAAGACCATTTAAAAAAATTAGGGCAAATAAAATCCATGAAAGTTATGGGTAATCAATATTATGTTTTTTTTTTCAAACTTCACTTAATGTTAAAAAAAATTAATTCAATTTACACCAGGAATGTACACGTTTGGTTAGGTAGACCCACCGAATGTGCTTCACGACAAAGAACATCTCCATTAAAAGTTGTCTCTATTTCTTCTCCATTGCGATGAAACAATAGCGTTTTGATTAAATGGAATCTTAGCTCTTGGTCTAATATTGTTTCTTGGCCGTTAATTGTTAAACTTAGAGAGCTTGCCACAATCAAAAGCTTCTCCCAACTCCTTTTCTAGCGTCGGCTTCCTCCATGGCATCTTCTGTTTCCAAATTTTGCAATTTTTTATGAATTATAGCATTTCTCTAGTCCTCTCTGTCTCTTCTCATGAGTGACTCTATTTTGGTCCACATGATTATAATGTGTGTTTGGTTGAGCTTATTTTTGGATAATAAGTCCTTATTACGCAAGCCGAGATAAAACTACTCTCACATACTTACCTCGTATACCGTGAATCACGATTTATAATCACTTATTACCTAAAAATAAGCTATTCCAAACAAGCACTGTATCTTTCTCTTAAACAGCGCAAAGAATTGGAAATAGGAGGTGCGATGGAGGAAGTCGACGTTGGAAGAGGGTTGGGAGAAGCTTTTGATTATGGCAGGCTCTTTAGATTTAACAATTAATGGCTAAGATACAATATTAAAACAAAGGCCGAGATTCTATTTAATTAAAACAACATCATTTCATCGCAATAGAAAAACAATGGAGATAATGGAGAGGTTGTTTTCCGCTCGTCTTTATGCTTTTATTGGTGTTTTTTGCGCCAGGTGGGCCTCTTCTCACATGCTCCCTTATTACCTTCCTATACTTGTCCTCCCTCGACCACGATTGGTAATACCCAAGAAAAAACGCGCACACATTCGCCAAGTGAAGTTGCCAGATACATACTTGTTTGGAAGAGCTTATTTTTGGATAATAAGTATTTATAAAGAGTGATTTACGATATACGAGATAAGTATGTGAAAGAAGTTTTATCTCGGCTTGCATAATAAAGACTTATCATTCAAAAATAAATGATAACAAACACAGGTTACATAAAATATAAAGTTGCTTTTGACCGATCTTCAAAATTGTGATTTGAGACAAGCTATTCAAACATTATCAAATTTCACATAACTACGGTTTTGACCGAAAACCATGGTTTTAAGATTGGTTTTCCATAAGTTTTTTTTTTTTAATATTTTCAGTAGTTATTTTCCAAAATCAATTTTTTAAAATCATTTTTTTTCTTCAAAAACTATTTTCTAAAAGTTAATCCAAACAACTCTAAAATCAAAAACTAATCCAAAAAATAAGATTGAAATAATTTTTTTTTAAAAAAAAAGATCAAGGGTTTTATTTCATTTTGTCATCATTGAACTTGAGAAATCGAGAAATCAAGGTTGTGGGCGCTGCAACCTGCAAGCCTAATTATTAAAAAGTGGATGGTCAGGAGATAAGAATTAAGGCAGCTTTAATAGCTGTACTGTGGTCCTGTTAGTAGTGTGAAATGATTCATGAGCATCAGAGGCAGCATCGACGAGTGATGCGTTGGATCCAAGCCTCGTGTTCATGTCCAATTAACTCCGTATAGCTCACAGGCTCTTTTTCTGGCCTTGTCAGTCATCAGCATTATAATGTGTGCTCAGCCATCGTGCAAGTGTCATGCACTGTGTGGGGATTCTTTATGAAAAATCACTAATACATACTAAATAGAGAAATTAATGGTTCTCTACGACCTAGAAACACAAGGTACTGAATTATTATTAATATTGAATATAGAAAGACAAAAATGTCCTTAGTAAGTTTTGCAGAAGCAAACGATTAATTTCTTATATCACAGTGGCTTGTTTAGCTCTCTTGTTCGGCGGAGTGCGGTGGTATGCGGCTTCTGTTGTGGCCATCGATCACTATGGAGTCCGCCGGAGGTTGATCATTGTGGAGTCCGCCGGAGGTCAATCACTCTGAAGCCCTTCTTCATATTTCAGTTTTTTATGGAGGTGTTGATTTGTATATTGGTTGTGGAACTTAGTATTGTGTATTGCTGTGTGTGTGAGTAAGGAAATAGTAAATATAACTATGGGTTACTTAGATATTATGAGTTTGACCATTATTGTGAAGTTTTTTATTTTAGTTGATGGGGACTTATATATTGTGTATCGTGTATTGCGTATTGTATATTGTTGCCTGATTGTTGGTGGAAGTAATAATGCTGCAATAGAGATTCACATGTGATAGCCATTATCTGTAATTGATTTTCCATTTTGTGCAATGGATCTTTTCCATATGTGGCCAATGGTCATCCATGATATGTGCAAAGGATGACCCATTATGTGTCAATGATCTTCCGTTGTGTGCAATGGATCTTCCGTATTGGGTATTGTTGCCTGAATGTTGCTGGAAGTAATAATTCTTTTATTTGTTTGGGTAATATTGCTTGCTGGTTTTGATGAAATTGAGTTCAAAAGCATTGTGTAGTGCTGTCTTTGCAGTGTTGAATGTTTTGGAAAAAAATATTCAATGAAGCAGTTCGACTGTACATGTTTTATTGCATATTAGTTTATTTCATATCTTATCTGAGCATAACGACTATAAGGTAGGAAAGTTGTAATGTAATGAACAATTAGATTATATTTCATATATTGTGACATATATAATATCTAGTTACAAAGTTCTTGATTGCATTTGATTTGAATAATAAATAGATTTGAACATGCATGATAGTTGACATCTATTCCTTTCAGACAAACTTACAGTTTTATCAATTGCATGAACTTTTGCTACTTTTGTAGGCACCCTTATTTGGCAGTGGTTCTGAACTTCAGTCAGTTGTGGATATTGGACTGTCTTGTTCAACCTCATTAACTAATAATTGAGAATTCAGACTCTACACATTAGTTTTATTTGTGGTTAGCCTCCAACGGCTTTGTGTGTTTTCACTTG
This sequence comes from Inga oerstediana, assembly GCA_963210345.1. NCBI lineage: Eukaryota > Viridiplantae > Streptophyta > Magnoliopsida > Fabales > Fabaceae > Inga > Inga oerstediana. The sequence goes on from OY723409.1 coordinate 62,090,826, forward strand.
CAAATTCGATTTGAGCCTCTATCTTGAATATTGTAGATGCCTAATTTGATTATTGCGCCGTTTCTTAAGCTGTTTTGTTAAAAATGACTAACTTTACCTAATTCTGAAATTCTTAAGCCTTATCCCTATTTGATAGGATGTGAGTTTAATATCCTCCTGAGGTCAACTTAGCTTGTGCATGTGACCTATCAAGCTTTTTGCACAAGTACCATACTCATGTTTCTCTCTGATTGTGTGTGCTGCTAAGGAATTCGTTCTTGTGTTTTGTTAATGTTCTCGCATAATCTTTAATCTATGAAACTTTGAAGAGTGCAAAATCTTTAGACTTCTTATTGCTGTTGTGAGTGATGAACTCTGGAAATTTTATAGCAATAGGCACAAGTTAGTTTGGTTGAGTCAACATTATATGCCTTGCTTCACTTTTGACTAATATTTTCCATATTTGTGTTGTCGCTTGTATCAGCCCCTCAATTTGGATTGTTGCAATTGTCATTAAATTTATTTCTGTGTGCAATTGATATTTTACTTCTATGTAGATGGAACTATGGCATGTACGTGATATCTTGGCTAAAAATGTGAGAAAATATTAGGAGGCTTGAGTGGAATGGTTTCACAATGCCTAATATGAATAAATTTTTACATTAAATGTTACAATATGATTGGATCTGACTAAAAACATTTTTGTTCGGGAAGACATGGATAAAAAAGGGTGGATGTGGTGTGGTGGCTAGTTACTCATACAGAGAACAAACAACGGGAAGCGATAATGCGTAGCATTAAAGTTTGGAGAGCCAAGAAAAAGAAGAAAAAATAGTTTTTTTTTTCATTTATGGTGTATCTACACTAGTTGGCCGTAAAGTTTTTTTGACATGTTAGGGACGTTTATATGTCGATCTGTAACAAAATACTTTATTTCTATATATAGGACTTTGTTAAACAAGCAGTTGCTGTGCAATTTACGCGTTCTGCAGTAGATTATCCAAATGTTGATAAACTCTTTCATACGTGCAATGAATCTTCTATACGTGCAAACAACCCTCTTTATGTGCAAATGATCATCCACGATATGTGTAAAGGATGATCCATTATGTGGCCATGGTCTTCCGTTGTGTGCAATTGATCATCCATAATATGCAAAGTATCTTCCGTTGTGTGCAATAGATCTTTTCTCTGTGTGCCAGAGGATCATCCACAATATGTGTAAAGGATGGTCCATTATGTTCCAAGGATCTTTCATTGTGTGTAATTGATCTTCCATGATGTGCAAAGAATCTTCCGTCGTGTGCAATGGATCTTTTCCCTATGTGCCATAGGATCATCAACAATATGTGCAAGGGATGATCCTTTATGTGACAAGAATCTTCCGTTTTGTGCAATTGATCTTTCATAATGTGCAAAAGATCTTCCGTTATGTGCATTGGATCTTTTCCCTATGTGCCATAGGATCATCCACGATATATACAAAGGATGATCCTTTATGTGCCAAGGATCTTCAGTTGTGTGCAATTGATCTTCCATGACGAGCAAAGGATTTTTCATGTGTGCGCAATGATCATCCACAATATGTGTAAAGGATTTTCCGTTGTGTGCAATTGATCTTCCACATGTGCAATGTGTCTTCCATGATATGCAAAGGTTGTTCCATCTGTGGCCATTCTCATATGTGGAAAGGATTTGGCTGTTGTGCCAACGCTCTTCCATAATGTGCAATGAATATACCCCTATGTGCAAAAAATCTTCCAAACTCAAAATATCTGACGAACCCACAATAATATTTACTATTTCCTTACTCACACACATAGCAATACACAAAACTGAGGTCCACAACCAATATACAAATCATCACCTTCACCAGAAACTGAAAATGAAAAAGGGCTTCAGGGTGATCGACGGACTCCACAGTGATTGACCTCTGGCGGACTCCACAGTTATCAGTGGCCACAACAGAAGAAGCATTCCACCACACTCCGCTGAACAAGAGAGCTGAACAAGCCACTGTAATATAAGCAATTAATCGTTTGCTTCTGCTTACAGTGTAAGCTTACTAAGGGCATTTTTGTCTTTCTATGTTCAATATTAATAATAGTTCAGTACCTTGTATTTCTAAATGACAAAGAGTAATTAATTTCCCTATTTAGTATTTACTAGCGATTTTCCCATTACTTTATTAAGCGCTTACATTAGCCTGTTTTAGCAACCTCAGAAAATAATGACCCACAAAGCGCAAGCACTCCTCAGAAAATAACTCACATAATAGTTATATTCTTATAGCATGACACGTCTGGAAATTTTTTTTTAAAAAAAAAGTATCATTGTGTGATGAAATTAAAGACTAGAAAAACTAGCTGATACGTCCAGGGTCGGTGGCACTTCCTAGTGGGGCCTTGGTGGGCTTGATAGGGATCATCAACGATAGCTTTTAAAATAAGAAACGGAAATAATTAATGTACTTAGCTTGCTCATTTGACTATAGGAAACAAAAGCAACCGAACTGTCAAAATGATTTATCTCTCAGTAAACCATCCAGCTGCGTTGATTGGGTTTGGTAAAAGTTGTTGGAGAGAGTTACTAATCATCAACATCACCCGCACGGCGATCAGTTTTCAAAACCATCTTCAAGTCACATTAAAGTATGGCAAAATGCACTTGTCTCTTCCACTACGTTCTCATTAGTTCACTATTACTCTGGCGACTATCACTGACTAACCATGGCAGGTGAGATCGCTCATTATCTTTGACTGTTTTGATGACATCGCAAGAATATACTAATTCCAAACAGCCCACTTAATCTCAAACCATCTATCCCAACATAGTAACAGTTTCCTTGGAGGCTCTCCATATATACATGCCATGCCCACTACGATTTGGTGCTTAATTTCCACGGGCAAGTGCTTTGCACACAGTTTTGATTTATATAACTTTGTTTGGATAGAGAGAAAAATGAGGAGAAAACAGGGAAAAGAAAATATTAGGTTTGAAAATTTTCATAAATAATAAATTTTTTTTTACTATTTTTGGTAGCTTTCTCTTCTAACAAGTTTTCTTTCCCCCATAATTTTCTCTCCATCAAAACATTGGGATAGTGTGTAAGTTTGTTCTTGGTAAAGTTCACTCTTTTGGCAGTAACACTTGTTTTTATTAAGTTGTTCAAAAACATATATTCTTTTTATATCACAACATAATTAATAAAAGGGTAAAACACCGAGTATTTCGTTTAAGAGGAGGCTCAAAATCACTATCCATGAGTAAGCTTCAACTCCTCTGTATAGTGTCCTTGGCACTCTTAATTAAATTTGCCCATCCCCCTCCTCTCCGTGCACAAGCAATCCAACAAGTGCATTTGTTTGGATTTCTTTAAGAATCCAATGTTCATTTATCTTATCCAAAAGTGGTTTCATGATGGCTTTGCCCAATTTAACGTGGACAGAGAGTTCAGTATCTGCCATCAGTCTCCTCCTTTTACATAAAAAGGGATATATGCTGGAACTTGGCATGATCACTCTCTTACTTTTCTTCAACCTTAAATAAATCAAAATGAGCTCTCTTTTAGTGCCCTTTGGATTAGAAGCCGAAACTGTTTTTCTAGTGTGATTTATGATATACGAGATAAGTATGTGAGAGGAGTTTTGTTTAGACTTACGTAAACGTACTTTTTAAACATTAAGTGTGTGTTTGGCAACATCCCAAACCATGGTTTGCGTAACCCTAGACAAAACTCCTCTCACACACTTACTTCGTAGATAGTAAAAGCTATTAAAAAAAAATTAATCCAAACACACACTAAGTTAAATAGTCCCTTAGAATATTGATATACACATTCATGATGACAATCAGCGGATACCCGTTGCTCACTTGACATTACATCAAGGTAATTAAACCCGGACCGGTCAGTGAACTGGTCGGGGTACTGGGTCAAGGGTCAGTGGGTCAGACCGGAGTCAAACCGGAACTAAACCGGGACCAAACCGGTGAGAAATAGAATATTTTAGGCTTATAGTATGAAATTCTAAAGGAAAATTTTTTTAAAAAAAAAATAAAAAAGTTGACCCGGACCGGGTCACCAAACTGGACCGGTTTAGTGCCCGGGTCGCCGATTTCCGGGCCGGTTCGACCGGTCCGGTCCGGTTCAAAGAACTATGCATTACATGTGAGTTTCAAACGTCTTAGCTCTTTTTTAGAATTACATCATCATCATGCCATATCATACCCTGCCCTCACCCTTTCTTTTTCTTTTTCTTTTTTTTTGCCAACTGCCCTCACCCTTTCAAAATTTCAAAATTTCTATCATCCCAAATCATTCTCTCTTGTTATTACTAACCCACGTCACCACACCCACATCACCTTTTTTTAAGAAAATTGGTGAAAAATCAGCATTTAAAAATTTTACTTGTTAGAACACCTAAATTTCACTATAGGCACTTTCAATGTACGAAATCATGTAGACTATTGATACTTTTTATATATAAAAAGCATATCAAGTCCTTCCGACCAATAACATTTATAAATACTCCCTCCGGTCCTAAATATAGGATAAAGTTTGTAGTGTAATTTGCACTACAAACTTTATCCTATATTTAGGACCGGAGATAGTAGAAACTTTTCACCGATACCCCTTCCTTTCCTTTCAACATTAAATTGTGGACCGTGTTTTTTGTAGAGTAGACACTGTATTGGTTGTTTTGGGCCAGCATAAAACACATTATTGTTAATCATGTATGGATCATCAATGTTTTTTCCAAATTTTAAATCATATTTTACTTATACGTCGTTTTGGGCCTTTAAGATCGAAGGCCCAATAAAGCGCATGAATTTGTCTGGTAGTCTGGGGATGGAGAGAGGACGCGTCAGCGCCACGTGATGCGGTCCAACCTACGGTGGCGTAGTTCTCACGCGATGTGGGAAAACGAGGGAAGAACATTGACTTTTTTATTCCAAGGAACAGAGAGAAGACAAGGCGGTGTGATTGCTCAAAATAAAATCCGGACCGTACGTTTCTGAGATTCGAACGCAGCATAGAAAGTTCGACATCGATACCGAAAGGCAGAGTCGCAGAACTATCCTCTGCTCTCTGCGTCGCATATTAATATATTTAAAACACAGGAACCGGTGACTCCGCGTGACTTCTTAGGAGCAATATTGAGGGACGCAGTGTTCGTGAGGTAGCAAGGAGAGAGAGATGTCGGGTATTGCTCGTGGACGCCTTGCTGAAGAAAGAAAGGCGTGGCGTAAGAACCATCCCCATGTCCGTACTATCTAACCCCTCCTTGCTGCTTCTGTATCTTTTCAGTTCCGATTCAGTTAATTTCTTACACGGTTCTCGTGTGCTTTTGCTGGATTTGAATCGATGCTGCTGTTTTCTGTGTTCTAGGGTTTTGTTGCGAAGCCGGAGACGCTGCCAGATGGTACGGTGAATTTGATGGTGTGGCATTGTACCATTCCTGGCAAGGCTGGGGTATGTTTTCTTTTCCATCTTTTTATTTGAAATTTATTTCACTTATCGCTGGGAATTGTTTTCTGATTCAAATTGCCGAGCCTTTACATCCTTACTGTGTCATTGTTTTACGATCCTGGCGCTTATCTCCCAACAGTGGAGGAGAATTGAGTAAAACTAGGTATGGAACGATGGCATGCTAATAAAGCTAGAGAACAGTAGTTGGTGTTTTGGGCAGGAATGGGTTGTTATCAAGAAGACCAAATTGGTTGACATGCTACTAATGCGAGTATGAAAGGGAAAGAACCTGTAAGACTTAAATATACCCCAGGGATGATATGTCATATCAGATCCTCGTCTAAGTCCTGTTAATGGAATCATTGATGGCATGGTGTTCTAGAATTGAACACATATCATAGTAATCAAGTCTCAATCCGTATTGCTAATAGGGAAACTGATTTTGATTTGTCAATTTTATTCAATTGTAAGATTTAGCTTGAATTATATCATATAAGTTATACCTACGATAAAGAAGATAAAGGTAAGACGAAAAATGTTCGCATACTGATTTCACCCTTGACCATGCTAATGTTAATGTGATCTTTGAGGTGATTCTGAGTTGCGTGGCAATAAAAGAAGTTCAGAGTTGTGGTCCTACTTAGTGCGTAGTACAGCTGACGGGATTGTGCTAGCTTAACTAGTGGCTTTAGGTTTGATCTCTTAGTATTTGGCTGTGTTTAAATCTCATCAGGAGAGCTTTTCTTTCCTTGTGGTTCTACATGGTTTGATCTAGATGAAGATTTTTGTGATTTTATCCCTTTATTTTCTTTTCAAAAAAGTTTCCTGCATGGTTTCCACTTTTGGTCATGTTGGTTCATTGATGGCCTGACCTCTCCTTGTAACCCACGGGAACCAGGCTGCTGGAATTGCTAGATCAATTTGAATTGTGTTTACGAGCACGACTTGCTTGATTCTGAGAATTCTAGCAGCGGTTTCACTCACCACACAATTTGGATCTCTAATCTGTATTGTTTTTCCTGGGACTTGTGTGTTCCGATTTGGAAATTGTCTGATTTCAACAACTATGGTTGTCTATATGGCTCTTAGTTTAAGTATGGTAAGCGTCTCTTTTAGTTGTATTGTGTTTTGTGTATCAACAAAGGTATCCATCCTGCTTGGCAGTACAAATGTGCCTAGCGTTACACTTTGGGCCTTTTACACCAATGCTTCCAGAATATCTACCTGCTTATCTCCTGGCATATAATTGGAACAGTTTTGCGGTTAAATCAAGTTATTCTAAGAATAATAAGAATGGGGTGCAATAAAGAAGATTAAAAGGGTTAATTGAACCTTTGTTATGTAAGAAATTGCTTTCAAAGGCCTACTAAGGCCTTGAGTTGTTGCAATTGGAGCACCATTCATCATTATCATCATTCTCATGCTTCATTTCTAGAACAGGAAAGTATTGGTTTTGGTGTTGATTTCTTAGCCAACTAGAGAATGTGGATTTAATGTACTTATCTGTTTGCAGATCTTGGATACAGTTGGCATGTTCTAATTCCAACAGGTTTTGATAATATGCTCCTTTTTCTTTGCATGTGATATTAGTGTGGTGTTGAAATGGTTGAGTTCTTGAATGATGCTATAAAGAAAATCTAGTAACATTTGGACTGGGATCAATGCAAGATTTATGCAACCTGCTGCTTTACTATATAAAAAATATATTTCTTTGTGCGCATATGATATTGAAGCAGAGGTCATTTTGGATCATGAGTGACTTAACTTGGCCCTTGAAGAAGGGTGCAGAAAAGTTGAAGAAGACTGCTGATAAATTCAAAAAAAGAAAAAATCTGCAGCAGCAAATCTGTATATATATTCAAAAACTGAGGGGAAGGGGATGTCGTTGCTCTCTTGCATTTAACATGGGTTTTATAGTCGTTGAAAGCAATAAAACGTAGTTTTGAAGTTTTTTTTAATTAACGTATTGGAACATGTTTGCAAACAAGCAGCTTGTTGATATAATAGACACCTGATTATTTATCTTAATGGAAATTCTGCCTTTGAATTGCTGCAGACCGATTGGGAAGGTGGGTATTTTCCTCTGACATTGCACTTCAGTGAAGATTACCCTAGCAAGCCACCAAAGTGTAAATTCCCACAAGGTTTCTTCCACCCTAATGTCTACCCATCTGGAACTGTTTGCTTGTCTATACTTAATGAGGACAGTGTAAGTGTAGATCTCTTGATAAACTCAGGGCTTAACGAGTATAGTTAATGTGGTGTGATTTATACTTTTCTCTGCAAACAGATTCTTATAGTAACTGTTGCATGCAGGGGTGGAGGCCTGCCATAACTGTAAAGCAAATTCTTGTGGGAATCCAAGACTTGCTTGACCAGCCAAATCCTGCTGATCCTGCCCAGACAGAAGGCTATCATCTCTTTATCCAGGTACTTATCGGGGAAGATTCTACAACGTCTATATGAGGTATTGGCATTCATATACTTATTAGAGTCTGAATCTATATCATAATGCTTCATGCAGGATGCGGTGGAGTACAGGCGAAGGGTGCGACAACAGGCAAAACAATACCCGCCCATTGTCTAGCTGATAAATGGGCACAGCTGAAGAATTATTTGTGCTATGGTAGATACTGGTTGCCGTCTTTTGTTCTAAGTTAAAACTGTTACGTGATTGCTGGCTGCCATAATATGCAGACCCTATGGTTTTAACTGATTGTGCTTACTCAGGTCTGGATATAATATTGATACACAACAATGTTAAAGTCAACCCATGATGCTTGTTGATAATTTCGTCAGCAGAAACCTGCTGAGCCTGATGTTTGTTGCTACATTGCTATTGACAATAGATACTTTACTGTGAAGAGTAATATGACTGCTCTCTCTCTGTGTGGAACTGGAACTGGAGGTATTCCTCTATATTCGTGTGCATGAAACTGTAAGCCAATTGGATTTTAAATAGCATAGGCATGATTCCATCATAGCATGGTGCTTAATGCTTATGTTTACATTCTTGACCTCTCTGCAAGAATTCCACAGGCTCCTCGCTTCGTTTACATTGGAAGCTCTGCCTCGGGGAAAGAGTTCCCACCTTAAGTCATGGCGATGCCATTTTTTTAAGCAGGCTTCTTCTTTTTGGTTTTTCAATTTTTGTTTTCCACCTGAATGAAAACATGTAGTAGTAATAATAGTAGCAGCAATTTGTTTTCGTAAAAAAATTATATTAAAGTGGTTAAATTCTAGTTAATTCCTGCTGCAACAAGAATTAGTTTATCCAGAGCTCGTCTTCATAACAATATTAGTTGCAGTTACTGAAGAAAATGTTGATTTTATATGAAATTATATTGTGTAATATAAATCTCAATGTGCATGTAATTGAATTTCATGTAACTCTTCATTAATCTAATTAGATCGAATCAATTATCAATTTAGTTTAAGGAAATTAAGATTGTTTTGATACGGGAAAGGCAAAATAAAATAATATAATAACGATAAAGGTGCAAAATTTGATCGTTTCCGCATCTAGAATGGATTAACTGTCAATTATTCAAGTTACATGTCATATATAAAGATATATCATATATGATATATGTATATTAATTATGCTAAGGGAAGGTGTATAGTGTGTTAGAAATGATATAAAAAATTGTGGGAATCCCTATTAAGTCCAATTAAAATGTTTAAATTCTTATTTAGGCTTGTACTTTTAACAAATTTCTCCCAATCAAGTCCAGTTAAAACATTCAAATGTATATTCAGGCTTATATTTTTAACAAAAGGTTAATCAGGTGCAGAGGCCTTATTAAATGCTTTTGAATCTTGTAATATGACCACTTCTTTAAAACCACGTGTCTTGATCCTCCCCTCTCATCATCTTCAATCAATTTAGGGTCTGTTTGGGAACTCATTTGGATTCAAAAAAAGCCCATCTGGGGGCTAAAAGCTCCAAAAGCTCATTTGATGTGTTTGGAAAAGCTTTTGGGATGACTGGGCTTATGACGCAAATGGAACTTTTATGAGAAGCTCATCCAAGTTACTTCTCTCAACTTTTATGGAAAAAAAAATCACTTCTGACACTGTCAATCCAAACACAAATCATATCTACAAAGCTCCTTTTTTTCTATATGACTTTTCCAAAAGCCCATCTACAAAAAAGCTCCTTCTCTACCGCTAATCCAAACAGGCACTTAGGAATCTGTCATTGAAGCTCCTTGCATGCTCCTTTTCCAAACGTTTGCATTTCTTTAATCCTTGGCTTGTTCAAACATTTTATCATCCCCCTCTCTTCTCCGATGCTACTCTTCTCATAGGTGTCAGAAAAGGGAGTTAGTGTGATTAGTTTTTTAGAATAATTTTTATAATTTACGAAGTAAGTGTGTGAGAGTAGTTTTGTCCCGGGTTGCGCAAACCTAGATTTGGAAGAAACCCAAACACTCATTTAAACAATAACACTATTCCACCTCCGATATGTCTTTCTTGATTTTCACGTCCTCTTTTTTTTTTTTTTTTTACCAGCATTGTCCACAAATAGGCCCCCTAGAATATCTATTCAAAATCTGGATCCATCTAATACGTTGAATTGTAGAGAAAAAAAATATTGTGTACGCAAAAGATGGAAGGATATTGTAATTAGAAACTAGGAAGCTTTTATGATTTTTTTTTCGAGGCATATGTAGACCTATGTGACGCTGCTTAAATAAACAATTAAGAGCTTCTATAATTAAAAGCATATGTTCCATTATCAATTGGTTTAACTTGCAATTTGCTGATTCGAAAATTAGAGTTATTAAAAAAAGAGCTTTCTATCTCGAGTTTTCTCTCCCTGATGCAAAAAAGGGCTTGCGAAAAGAGGGTGCTTTGAAAAAGAAAAGAGTGAGGGGGTGACATGGTCATTTAACAAGATTGAGAAATCCCTAATCAAGCCTCCTTAGTTTATCTAAATATAAGTATTTCATATGGATTTAATTAGGATTTTCTCTAAAAATAATATGTGTGTAAATTGGTTCTGAATTATATATCCTTGTATATGTGAACTTATGTGGATGCTTTCATGGCAATAACTAGATCAAGTTGTACATTATTTTTAAATTTTAATTTATGAATAGTCTGATTTTTTTTATTGAAATTTTTATATTATAACTGGTTATCAAATATTAAGTGAAAAATTAATTTTAAAAAGGGTATTTTCTCAAAGTGAAAGAGAAAATCAATTATAACGTTTAACTTACGTCTTAATTAGTTAATCTTATTTTAAAAATTACATTTTTCTACTGTTTTTTGATATGGACATATCATATTATATAGGATTAAGGGGCATTTTGCCCCGGAAGTTTTTTAAAGGACAATTTTGTCCCGAAAGTTTTAAAACGAGAGTAATTTGATCATGATTATTATCTTAGTTAATTTTGACCATTAGTTGATCAAATATGTTGAGCTGAAAATCCAAATGTCATCTATATTATTTTTGTCAAGATGCAAATTTGCCTTAGAAATCCATGTGTCATCTTCTTCATTTTTTATCAAAGTTATATATAAAACTTTCAGAGTAAATTTACATTTTAACAAAAAGATGTAAATGATATTTGTACTGCTAACTCAATATATCTGATCAATTAACGATCAAAATTAACTGAGATGGATAAAATTGCTCCATTTTTTAAACTTCTTCTTTTAATTAAATTGTTGATTTTGCTATGATAACGCGAATAGCTCTTATAACTTTGTTCTATTAGTAATATTAGCTTTTCTCCCCTATTTTACGTCACTTTTCTTTTCTTTTCTTTTTGCCAACGTTTTCGGTCACTTTTCTCCTAATTCAAATGTAACCTAAATTTTTAAGGAGAAAAAGGGAGAAAAGTCGTGTTAAACATAAGAAGTGAAACATTTTCATGCACAAAAAAGTATTGGCGCTCCACTTTAGATACTTGTAGTAGATGAAATTGGGAAAATTTCACTCAAGTCCTAAGAATAAAGGGAAATAAAAAATAGTCATTTAAAATTATAAAATAAAAAAATGATTACATAAAATTGTCAATGTCCGTTCCTAAAGTTGTCAATGATCTGTTTATGGAGTTATTAATGAGACTATTTTTTTATTTTCCTATTTTTTGGGACTTAACTACAATTTTCCTATAAAATTTTTAATGAAGAAATATTTTCCTCTTTGTGTGTATATATATATATATATATATTTTTTTTTTTTTGGCCAAACCTCCTTGAATATGATTAATTAGATGTTTTTTTAACGTGATAAAACTTAGATTTAGTTTAGAGGGTAATAGGGGAGGGGGGGCAAATAAAAAAGTATCCCGCAGAAGTGCTAGTTTCTTTTTGGCGCACCAAATTGATAGCTCGCAAAAGTTTTGGAGGGATCCTCCTATTCAGAGCTCCAATCCAACCCCATGGACGACATGGCTGCCTACTACGCACAATCCCAATCTTCGACTCATCATACTTTTCCATATTATCAACATCCTCATCCGTCATCGCTAGCGGTGGTGCCACCACCTCCTGGTGCGGCTCCTCCCGGCCCCCACCATCTTCCTTCGCAATATGGGTCCTACCAGCAACCAATGTTTGCTTCTTACGGCCCTCCTAACCCTCCTCAGTATTCCGCCGACGAGGTTCGGACACTCTTCGTTGCCGGCCTTCCCGAGGATGTGAAGCCTCGCGAAATCTACAATTTGTTTCGAGAGTTTCCCGGTTACGAGTCATCACATCTTCGGAGCCCCACTGAATCGTCGCAGGTATTCTGTGTATTTTGTGGCCTCGAATATTTATGCAAGTTTGTTCATGCCTTCCTGATGTAGGACCAGAACAAGAACTCCAGTAGCTCAATAACTCCAATGTAATTTATGACTAAAAATTAAATGTGCCGATGTAACATAGCAAGTAGCCTTTCGATAGGCTAGAAAACAAGTAAAAAGCGACTAAAATCCTACGAACGGATCCCAAACTGGAATAGCTAAGTTCAAAAGTACCAAATCAATTTAAAATGTCATATGGCAAATCTTGAGCCCTAAGTTAAAACCCTAGTCAAATGTGCCTGCATTAAGCATCACCCAGGATTTTAGTTCGTGTTGGTGATACGAAATTCTCCATGCAAGGGCGCTGTTTAAATCTAGTTAACTACAATTTGGGTTCTACCTGTTTCTCTGTCTTCCTTATAGCCGTGACGTTTTAAGCTGTACGGTGTAGACAGATTAACATCATGCAGCATTATAATGGTGAAGTTTCTTAGATACAATGATCTCTGAGCTTTATTTATGATGTTAATGCATATAATACGTTTTGATTAGGGGAAATAGATTCCTGGTTGCTGGCTTGTTCATCGTTCAATGATGATAATCTCAATCTGGTCTATCTTGTCGAATGGATGCTTACGCTTTTCTTCACTTCTTAAATATAATTAACTTGAATAACCCTTTATCTTGTTGTAGCACATGTTATTGTTAAGTATTTTATTCTTAAATTTCTCTGTTCTGATATATTCTTTTCTGTTGATTGTTGACAGGCTTTTGCTTTTGCTGTATTCACTGATCAGCAGTCCGCACTCATGGCAATGCATGCATTAAATGTAAGAGTTTTATAACACATAAATGTTTTTAAGTCAGGAGATATGCTTGGGGCCTTGGAGAACCTGCCAATCAGTTGATTTTCAATGTAAAGGGGGAAACAAATTATTCCATTTGGATGTTAACATATCTTGAGTTTGCTTGGTTCGCAGGGGATGGTCTTTGACCTTGAAGAGGGGTCAACTCTATATATAGATTTAGCAAAATCCAACTCTAGGTCCAAGCGCACAAGAATAGGTCTTTTTCCTTGTCATTTTCAACCTTCAACTGAATTATTTTATCTGTGTATTCTATTTTTCAAGCGCTTCCAAGTTCCAACTGAATTTTTTGGCCTCTGATTGACTACTGTAAGCAGATGATGAAATTGTTGGCTCAGATAAGAAGGCTAGAGGATCTTCTTTTTCAAGGGCAACTCCTGATTCTGGTGAGCGTGTTTTGCTTGGTTGTTCTAGTGTGTAGGGTGCTCTCAACATATGCTACTTGTTTCACATTTTCCAGTTCGCTATCCTGCCATTTTTATGTTAAGTTCAATATCTAATCTCTTGCTCGGAGACCAGTTAATTATTGGTCACACCAAGGACACTTCATCTATGAGCTCACTTTGCACATGTTTTGCACGCTTGGGCACTAGCAGGTGTTGGCAGCATACACATGCCTGGAATGGGTAATTCTGCTTACAACACAAACACGTATGGTTATCCATCTGCACAAAGGTCATATGCACAACTTAAGCACAACTTTGTTATGCGGAAGTGATGTGTCTTGATATAAGGCACATTATTTTTAAGTTACTTGGGAGAGCCTGATTTCTTTTATAAAAGAATTACTAAATGCACTATATTTGAAGTTAGACCATTGGATTTGCCTTTTGAAGTTGTTGCCTTTGTATGTCAAAGTCTCATCTAATGGGATTATTGTTTGTTTGTTTTATATTATTTAGCCAATGGTATGCTGATGATAAAGCTTTTAGTGACAGCGCAGCAGCAAATTTGGTGAGTTTTCTCTTTCAAATTTTCTTCCTTCTTTTGCTTTTCTCAATTTATGATTTGTTAGAGCTGTAATGTCAAATTTGTATTTGATCATGTCTTTTTCTGTACCTTGTCTTAATTTTTTTGAATTACATCATTTTCAAATGGTTATATCTTTAGTGTTCAACAAAAGTACAGAACCAGCACATAGTGCTTTTGACTATAGTATGCCTTAATTACGTACGGTGATCAATAAGCAATAAAATCTCTCTCACTCTTCTGTTGGAAAAAACTTATTTAGAGTGAGATTGCATTTATTTGTTTTGATGTCTGAAGCATAAAAGCCTTGCCTCCTTTTTTGGCCCTTTGTTTATGTATGACCATGTTATAGGGGAAACACCTGTTTCTCTGCTGTCATTGCGCTGCGGTCGTTTCTTCTTCTTAACAAAAGTTAGCTTGTTCTAGACTTTTAAAGGTGTTAGAATGTACGCACTTTATTTTTTTCTGGTTAAATATTGCACTTGTCCTCTTCTTCTGTTGACTTGAGATGTGCAGCTCTAATGCAGTTTCCACTTTATAGTCTGGGGGTAGTTGTTGGCTCTGCTGTGGATTCACTTCAAATATTCACTGTCTTTTTCTATAGTTGGTTGGATTTAGACATCCCTTCCTCTCTTTTTAATCAGGCTTGTTTCCTGCTTTTTTCCATTTTTATCCCTAAACAAAGAAAAACTCATAGTCTCCCTTCCCTTGGATCATTAAAGTACATTAACAACTCCTTCCTTCTTTTTTGAAAAAACGAATTGATACTTTTCTTAAGATTTTGGCCTCATATTAGTTTATTAGTAAAATTAATTAATTTGGAGAAAAACATAAAAATATAAATGCTCTAAAGTAATTTAATTAGCTTCCTTAATTTCTTTAAAAAAGTCAACTTTATCTTATAATTAGGACCGGAGGGAAGTACTATTTATTAGGCAGAGGACAATACTTAACATCATATATTGGGCCGCCTGAGTCCTGAGTTATGTCGTTCAAGGTTCAAGCTATTTACATCATGTATCTATCAACAGTACATTGCTTTAAATCATATATTGGGCCTCTTTAGATGATTTATATCCCTCGAGCTATGCATAGACGCTTGCTCCTAAGGCTTTCCATTAATGGTGTGGGCATCCAGTATTTGTTTTGATTCAGGAGGTTTCTCATCTTTGAATCATTGTGTGTTATCATTTTGTTTGTTTCTTCTTCATATCCCATGAAATTTGAACTCTATGCAACTGTTGCATCCCACTTCATGTAATATTTGTCTTTTTTCTGACAGAATAACTCCTCTCGCATTCCACAAAATGTGAACCCATGTCCAACTTTATTTGTGGCTAACCTGGGGCCATCTTGTACCGAACAAGAGCTAATACAAGTATTTTCCAGGTCAGTATTCGTCTCTTGCAACATTATATTTGAAAAGTGAGTTAATTTTGAGTTTGATTATTTTGTTTATTTGTCAGATGTCCTGGATTTTTGAAACTGAAGATGCAGAGCACATATGGAGCTCCTGTTGCATTTGTTGATTTTCAGGTATTCATTTCATTGTCTTTTCTTGTAGCACTGCATCAATGCCTGCAATGCTGTAATTAATAATGAATTCCTTGGTTGCCCCTTTTTATTATTCATTTGTCAAATTAATAAACAGGTGTAAAATGGGTGCAATGATGATGACGTGAAAACTGATGTGAGGTCGGTCACCCATCAATGCATTAAATTTAGGCTAGTATGAGTTTGTTTTTGGAAGTAATTCATAAAACTTTTATTTCTTCTGTGTTGATGCATAATCTATTTTATTTCTAGCAATTTGGGGCTTGATCCAAATGATCATGTAGAACGTTTTGTGAAGATCTGGATGTTATTTTTCTCTTGTGAAAATGTGCACGGAGTTCTTTTGGATCCTGGCTTCTCTTTGTGTGCTAGCTTTGATATTCCTGATTTGTGTGCAGGATGTTGCCAGTTCAACTGCAGCTCTAAACAGTCTACAAGGCACCGTTCTTTATTCCTCAACTGCTGGCGAGGGAATGCGGTTAGCGTATCCTTTTTTCACTTCTCATTTTAATGCTCAATCTTCTTTCACTGTGAGGAGAAAGGAAATGAGAAAAATTAAACGCAATAAAAAAAAATTTAGCCCTGGGGAAGGAAAATGCGTTTGTCTCGTATCTTAACCTTTCAAATTATCCTCAATTATTCTCCCTAATGTTCTGTTTTGCTTAATAAGAAATCTAGATATGCAAAATCACGGATGGGCATGCGGAAGAAGCCGAAGTAAGATACTTGCTGCAGGAACAATAAAAAAAAAAGGACGATAACGATAAGAGACACGAATGTGTATTAGTCACATTGAGATGCTATCCCTCGAAATTTGCCGGCAGATTGAAGATTGGGGGGGGGGGGGGGGGGGGGGGGTATCGATGCTATGCCTATACCTGACGTCCATTTTTTTCCTGCCTCCTTTGTCGTTCTCAGCGCTTTCCAAATCCTTACTTCAATCATGAAGTACAGAACGGTGAAAGTTCTTTTTTTTTTTTTATCGTTCTAGTGCCCTTTGTTTAAAATCCCCACGTACTTTTTTTTCCCAGCAAAATCCCCTCGTACTGTATTGTAGCATGTGTATATTTTTAATATAAGTGCTCTTCTCAGTTGTCACCTGTTGTATTTGGGGCAATTTTTTTTCCTCTGAATTTGACACGTTTTATATTTTATGATATCATTGATTCTAACCAGTTAAAAACCGATATGCGAAATCAAAACCAAAGGCAAGATTTTTACGCAGCAAATTACGACTTACACGTCGTTTTATGACTGTTTGAACCGTAACGGTGTTTCATGCTTTGACATGTTTCTCTATAAACACCCACGTGAATAAAGTAATGAAGACTCGCCAAATCTCTCTTGTTCCCGATCTTTCTTTTGGATTTTTTAGATAAAAATAATAACTACCGTGATGGTTTTTCGAGAAATTACTATCAAATAATATAGCACTGGTAATATCGCACCCTATAAGTGTAATTTGATGCTTCTATTATATTTCATGAATGACGTAGATCTATATAATTCGACTGATATAATCATCTGTTCATTGCTACATGTCATTGCTATATATAGTTTTAATTTTGCTGAAATAATTATATAATAAAACTATAGTGATGAGAAGATTTTCGAAGTATTGGGGTTACAAAAATTCATTGACATCACTTTTGAAGGATAACATAGCAATATAATTCTTCCCAATTGTAATATTCGATAGCCATGTTCATTAAAAAAAGTTCAAAATCTGAATACGCTTCTTTGTTTATGGGATATAAGGAGCAATCAAAACTAAAGTGGTTTGAACCTGCCCAAGTTCATGTTGTGAATAATAGAAGTCGCAGCAGCCATGAGGAGGGGAGGACGTGTGATGTGCGTCAGCTTTTGAATCCCTCTTTCTGTTCCGTGCTCCGTGTTTTCCTCTTTCTTCGATTCCCAAGTCAGAACTGCAGAACCAACTAAAAAGAGTCCTAAACTGTTATCAGTCAAAGTCAGAGAACCGTGTTCTCTTTTCCTGTACTAGCATATGATTGTTGTGCGCCAAAATTGATGAGGAAAAAGGCTGTATTTAAAACTCGGAGTAATCACTTGGAAAGCGAACTGAGGACTGAGGAGGATCCGATAATGTTGTGTTACATTTACAAATAAACAACCACAAAAGTCAATCACAATAAAAGTCCATTGAATTCCCCTCTTCCATTTTTCACCAAGCTTTGACTTCTGTTTTATCTTCAATCAAAAAAATCTTTCATTGCAAATCCATCCCCAACGTCTCTCGGTCGTACAAACGAGGTATTGGTTCATTGTATGAGGTGACTTTGGTGACAATATTTTCCCACCCGTGTCGTTTCTAACGTTGACTTAACTTACTCAGAAGATAAGTACGTACAACTAATCTATAATATATAATTCCTTTTAAGTGGATGCAGAAATTACTTTATCTCTTTTGGTTAGATTAAGGCAGCTATCAAGATTAATAGGGCACCCCTTCGTGATTGATCCCATCCATGTATTTTTTTGGACAAATCTCATCCATGTATTGAAACACGTTAATTTTTAAATTTATCACCTCCCCTGATTTTAAGCTTAGTTAACTTTGAAAAAAGTGTCCTTGAGAAGAGAAAGAATCGTCGTCTTTGAACCTAATCTATGAAAAAAGATTTAGAGTTTATTGGTTAACGTTTTCAACAAATTTTCTTTGGCTTGTGTTTGGGAGTGTTTCTTGCAAGTCTTGTTAACACAGCACCGTACTCAATGATTGATTATAATGTTGCCTATTTTTAATAATATCGTGTTATGCACATAAAGCTTGCTTAAAGCGTCACAACCAAAATGCCCAAAGATACAAGCTAGCTTTTACGTTTATTTTATAGCACAGCAAAAAAGGCAAGAGGAAAGTTTATCCCTTTTTTCTCTATTTCTTGGCTCTGTTCTCAAAAGTAGCCTCGGCCAGGATAGAAAACATTATTGTGTTTGTAACGTAAATTATTTAAAAAATTCCATAGATTATTAATATAATAGGAGAAAATGAATTAGAGACACCAAAGGCAAAAGGCATGGACATATTTTACAACTATTCTTTTTGTGAGCTGTCATGCAATAGTGTGAGAACTGTCCTTAGTTGCTTGATTATTTTCTTTTTTTTTTAAATTAGACAATTGCTCTGCTCGAACCAAAAATAAGTTACTTTCAACTAATTAAACAATAAAAAAAATAGCGATTAACTCATTAAACATATTTTAAATTGAAAAATGTTTCATTTTTATCCCATATTAAGTTTTGAATGGGAGAAAAATATACAACAAACTACATTTAAACATTAATTATACAAATAAAATCGATAACTAAGAATCAATTACTTTTCCATTTTTTTATATTATAGAATAAAGAAT
Organism: Inga oerstediana; assembly: GCA_963210345.1. NCBI lineage: Eukaryota > Viridiplantae > Streptophyta > Magnoliopsida > Fabales > Fabaceae > Inga > Inga oerstediana. Next base: position 62,109,781 of record OY723409.1, read on the forward strand.
CATTTTAGAAGATGACTTATATTATGGAAAAAGGAACTACTATATTTTACTCTTACATTCAAATTTTGCATTTGATTGGTAATATTATACTTCATCGTTAATTTTATAAACAACTTTTATCTTTATTGTTTAAAATGAATTAACGGTTAAGATTAATTAAAAACAATAAATATATAAAAAATATCTTGTTTCTTCTAAAGTGTGGAAAGTTGCTACTTATTTTTATGAAAAGAACATAGGAGAGAGAATGAATAACAAATATGAGAGAGTATGAGTATAAAATATAAGAGAAAATGTATAATAAATGAGTACATGAAATAGAATTAGTGTGAGTGAGGGATAATTAAAGATGTGTATTTAATAAGGTAAAAAAGAAAAAAGCAAATTAAATTTTAAGACATGAGGAAAAAATTGCTTATAAAAAGGACTAACCTCAACAGAGAGAAAATCGTTTATAAAGAGAACAAGAGGAAGTATTGTATTTAGATCATATACAATATTGGTTTTAGATTTTTTTTTTTTTTTTGCCAACGCATATTGGTTTTGATCTTGATAGGAAAAAACTATACCCATAAGCAATAAATACAGTGCTGATTTAGAATAGCTTATTTTTAGATAATAAGTGTTTATAAATCATGATTCACGATATATAAGATAAGTATGTAAGAGAAGTTTTATCTCAACTTATTTAATAAGAACTTATTATCTAAAAATAAGTGATATAAAACACTCATACAATTTTAGGATAGGACCAAGTATAAAGCTCAATTGGGATTTGGAATCACAAATAAATCATTTTTTATTAAAAAAACATTTTGCGATGTCCTAAACCAATGAAGTGACGTGTTGACTATAGCCAACTAATGGCTATTTTGAAATTATGGAGAATTTTGAATAAATCCAAATGAAATATTAAAATTTAAATTCAGACCTACATTTTTAATAAATTATTAACAAGGTTAACAGATTTAATTAAAAATTTTGAATGTTATTAAAATACTAGAATGCCCTTCCATAATTAAAAAGAAAAATGGGCACAATAATTATTTAAAAAAGCCGCCCCTTAATATGATTAGTGGGGCGCCCGGATTTTACTATGCAGGACATGACATTTTCTAAATTCCCAGAATACCCCCATGGAAGTATCTTTAAGCCAAATAACTCATTACTAAAAGGACAAAATTGCCCCGCTTTCCCTATCGTTATTGCGTGGAGGGAAAGTCAATTCCCAACGGTGTCAATCCACCGACCACCTACCTGCCTCTTCAGTCTCCCCCCCACTTTAGAATTATTAAAAATACATCTTCAACTAATTTTTAGAAACAAATTAAAATTTTAAACTTTATGTTTTTTCCCATCACCAGGCTTTGAATTCCGTTTCACTAACCAGCAAAAGACAACCACCAACGCTCACCCCCCCATAAAGCCGATGTTACGTCATTGGGTAATCCTAATACACACTATATAAAAAAAAAAAAGTATAAAATATCTAATCTTTTTTCAGTTTTTGGCAAGAAAATTCCCCAACAATTCCGAGGAGTTTGGTAAAGAATAAGGAGAGAAAAGCATATACTCGAATAGGCGGGTTTACTCTCTCTAATTCTAAACTTATGAGGAAGGTATAGAGTTTATTTGTATCTTAAACACAAGATCTTGCAAGTTCAAAATCACAACCTCACATTTAAAATAACAACTTAGAGGTCTTATTGTTATTTGGATTAAGGGCAGGGCTTGAAAAAAGCATATTAACTCGATCTTAAATATAAAACCTAAATGATTTTTTTATTTTTGAGAGATAAAAAAACTAAATAAATTATTTTAAAATGTTTTTTTTATTTTTTTAAATTATTTGGATTAACTTATAAATTAATATATAATCTAATGATAAATAATCTATACAATAATTAAATAATTTAATTAATTTTCTTAATTTCTGAAGAAAAAAGAGTCACCAGATTTTATATTTTTGAACCGGAGGAGGGAGTATGGCAAAAGGAGATGAGGAGATGATGTCGGTGAAATGGTTTTGTAAGCTATAATTGGTTGTGACTTTTTTGCGTTTGTTTTTTCCTCCTTTGGGTTTGGGTTTAAAGAAAGGGACGTGGGTGCTCAAGCATATGACAAGCTCAGTGGAGGAGTCCTACGAGGGTGTCTCCAAAAGGCATCACTCTTTGCCCGCTTCGTCTCTCATCTCACTGTCTCCCCATATTCCTCATTCCTCATGAACATTCACTCTCTGTCCCTCCCTTTTGATCAGTCTCGCCGAGAGAGAGGGACGAACGGCAGCGAAGCAGCGGAGAGAGAGATGCCGACCAGGAAAAGAGGGGCCGTTCAACTTGAAGGAGAGAGAAGATACAAAGGGATTAGGATGAGGAAGTGGGGCAAGTGGGTCGCCGAGATTCGAGAGCCCAATAAACGCTCTAGGATTTGGCTCGGTTCCTACTCCACTCCCGTCGCCGCCGCCCGAGCCTACGACACCGCCGTTTTCTGTCTCAGGGGCCCTTCGGCCCGCCTTAATTTCCCTGACCTCTTAGAAGGCGGCGCCGTTGGCGGCTGCAGCTGCGACTGCGACATGTCGGCGGCTTCGATTAGGAAAAAAGCAACCGAGGTCGGTGCCAGAGTCGACGCGATTCAGGCCGCTCTCCACCATCACCACCATGCCTCCGTGGCGCCGGAGATCATCTCACACACCGCAGGCGCCGGAGCAGGCTCTGGGGAGTTTTTGGCGCGGGTTGATCTTAACAAGATACCAGAACCCGAGGATTCGGACTGCGACTGCGAGTGAGATAGGAACGAAGAAGACGCAATATCTATTTTGCAACTCAGTGCTTCCTTCTCCGACGGAAGAGAGGCTAACGTTCAGATGGCCTGAAGAATGATAACCGATGACTACTGATTAAGCCTTCCTCATCCCTGGCCAGTGTTTTCTTCCATTCGGAAGAAATTTTGGCGTCATTAGAAGAGTTAAATGTAAATTACTTAATTAATTAATTAGTCTCTTCTATTTCCACGATGGTTTCAGTCGCTTCTTTGTTGTGTAAAAATTGGTTGGTTGTGTTGAATCTGTGTGAGTTTGAGAATTCGGTGGAAATTAGGATTTGTGGGATGAGAATGAGGGGACAGGAGTGGCCTACGGGGTAGAGAGGGAGCCATGTTAACCACTAAAGTAATAACTACTCAGAGAAGCGATAAGATCGAGAGAGACAGAGAGAGAGAGTCAAGCGTTTGTTTTTGGCGTCCACCATCCCGTGTCATAGACCTACTTTCTTGGAGGATTTATCGGAATCTAGACTAATTTGGATCTGAGTCAGGTTTTTTTTACCGTTCAGTATTTAATATTGCTGTATTTCTGGGTCTCAAAATTCAATGCCTCTAGTTAGTTAAGCTGGTACAACCCTTAACAAAGAACCAATTGAACCAAAGGTTGATGGTGAGTGACAATGGGAGTGGTCGCTGCTTGTGCCTCTGTTTCTCCCTCTTTTGTTGTTCTTCGGGGATAACGATGCCTTCATCGCTTTTGTCGTCCTTTCTCTCTCTAATTTCAGTCAAATCTCAGCACACGCCCTCTCCAATTTGTATCCCACCATTAACATTAACAAACAAAATAGCCAAAAGTACACTTGCTTCGCTTAAAATGGTCCCTTGCTCCATTCATAAATATTTTTAACTGTAGTGACCCGTAAGTACCTCCTAATACTACAACCGTTATTATTATTATTGTCATATGTATATAAGCACTAGTTGATGTGTTGGTAATTAACACTCCCAAGCCCCAACGGACAACGGTGTTTATGTCAGTTGCTACTAATTGCTGATGCGCACATTAACTAAGCACTGCCAACAGAACACTAGAGACCCGCTAAATTAGAAGTCACTGCTCATACTGGACGCATGCATTGCACCTTTAATTCCTTAATATTTGCCTCCGGATCCTCTCTGTAGAATTCGCCAGCTAACCAATAATATATCTTGCAGCGATTTTGTGATTCGGATCTCTGAGCTGTACTCCATAATTTCAAGTTCACAAAGATGTGTGATTAATCCATGATTGGCGGAGATTAAGATAACTTTTTTAACCTTTGTTCGTATCTGAGGGGTGGCTTACCGTCAGAAGTAGGTGTGTCGTTAATCTATTTAAAAGGTCGGCCTCCCAGCAGAAAGAAAAAGATTCCTTCAGGAGTCTGAATCAGCCAAGGCAGAGAGAGAGATCCATTCCAAGGTAAAGATATGTCACGTTATCAACCCAAAAAACTTCAGCTGGAAAATTAAAGGGAAGAGTTATAAGACATTCAAAAGCTGACGGGGAAGCAGGATCCAAATGGCGCTGAAAATGAGCTCTCTTTTTTTTTTCCCTTTAATGACGCACCAGACCATCTATCTGGAATTTAAAAAATTAGCGACTTTGAATTTAAAATATCTCTCTTTATTAATTTTTTCCATGTGTTAAGGTTTAAATCTATCTGGAAACATTCAAAAAATCTCAATGTTGCTATGAAATTTTTTTAATTTCAATGTACCCAACTGATGTTACCCCTAACCATTAACAAAGTTAATTTTAACTAGTAACTCTTTAGTTTGACTGAAATAATACACATGATACTCTTACCTGACACTCCAATACAACACTTAGAACAAAAGATGATGAGGTTGTGTAATAATTAATGAGTGTCAGGAAAGAGTATCAAGTGTATTCTTTCAGTCAAACTAAAGTACTGACAATCAAAATTAACTTTGCTAACAGTCAGGGGAACATTGTTATGTTTTTAAACTTTCAAAATGACATTGAGATTGAAAAAATTTTCAGGATAACATTAAAATTTTTTGAATACTTCCGAAACATATTTGCACTTGAGTGTCCATTTTTTATATATATACAAAATTTGAATCCTCAATCTTAACTAATCTATTTCAATTTTGCTGTTATTTTAGGTCTTATCCTTATTCCAAAACAATTGTTGTTTTAGAATCTTTATAATTAATACCAACTTGTTTATTGTTCTTTTCAACCATGCTCTCATTCAACTATTTATAATTATGTCTCATTCTTTCTAGACTATTGCATTTTAGATTTGGAAGAAAGAAGGGAATCAAGGTCCAGACCAGAACACTTCTCCAACATTCAGTCAAAAAATTAGTTATGAAATCAGTAAATCACATAGTACGAAATGGGCCGAAAAAGTCCAACACTTCAGCCCAACATGTTTAAAAATATCTTTGTGGGGACATAGATTAATGGATTGCAAATCAACTGTTGCATAGCGTCAAGTAAGACTCTTCCACTCATTTGATCGCGACAGTTTTCAGTTTCACGCCAAACATCATGCTGAGGAATTTCATATTTAACTGTAGCAAACAATTGAGTTAATAATATATAGAGGAAATTTACAAGGAGAGTTGGTCCTTAAGTGGTCGTTTGATTCAGAAAATCAGAACTAATATAATGAAATGTAACGATGATTACACGAATTTGTTTGGTTCGTCATTAAAGGATGATGGTGCATATATATAAAGATGTGTTGTTGGATTACATAAAAAAAAGAAAATATATGAAATTAATATAACAATAGACAAAATTATTTTCATCTACATATATATAATGTATATGTAGAGTTCAAAGTTTTTTCTTTTTTTTTTTTTCAATTTGTGATGTATATACGTTAAGTTCATAATAATTTTTTAATATTTAATAGTAGCAATATTATTTAATGAAATATTTTAATAATTTTAATGGTGGAATATCATTTTTTTTAGTGGGGAATTTTTTTATATTTTTATATAATTAATTAATTTTTTAAATATTTAATGGCAGTAATTATTTAATACTCCCTCCAGTCCTAATTATAAGACAAAGTTGACTTTTTTGGAGAAATTAAGGAAGCCAATTAAATTACTTTAGAGTATTTATATTTTTATTTTTTTCTCCAAACTAATTAATTTGACTAATAAACTAATATATAATCTAAGGATACTAAAAATATAAACACTCTAAAGTAATTTAATTGGCTTCTTTAATTTCTCCAAAAAATTCAACTTGTCTTATAATTAGGACCGGAGGGAGTATTTAAGAGTATTTATGGGTGGGCACTTTGGTCAAATTAAAAAATTATAATGACAATAATATCTTTTCACTTGATTACAGGATACATGCATCCTCATTCATCAATCCTAATAATGTAATTCTGATTACATCAAATGATATAATCAGGATTATAAAATGTAATCTTTACATTACATAAGACCAACCAAACACTATAATCAATCTATTGTATTATGATTACATATAATCTTCTTCCATGGAGTCAAATCAATCCGGCTATAAATAATTGAATGACGATTGACATTCTTGTAATGGTAAAACAATACTATAATTGATATGCAGGTATATGCATATGCCAAAATTTTAATTCTATTCAAAGCTAGTTTCGTCCGCCAATTCAAACAACAAATGATATGAATGGTCTTCTAAATCGTGTCATGCTTTCTTTTCAATATCTCGCTTAATTTGAAGAGCGGCTCTGACTACATTTCCTCTAGTGATAATCCCGACCTTCAGATCATTAAAAATGGCGCCTTAGAAACCCAAATAAACATGGAGGCCAAGAAAATAAGGAAGATAACGGAACGGAGGAGTCTCTTACCAGCTTACCCTCTGCATCTACAACTGGAAGTCGTCGAAATTTGGTCTCCAGCAATAATCTGAAGATAGAAGGTAGAATTTTCAAAGACATCATTGATTAACAAAAGTAAATCGTAGGTGAAAATACTAGGGGAAGGGGGATGTTAAACTTAAGGTAGCATAAAAAATAACCTAGCAGCGTCCTCAAGATTGGTGGTCTCCCGAACAACCATAGGAGAGGTGGTCATTAATTCACCAATCACCTGCCCATTGGTCTTGCTAAGCAGTTTCTGAACCTCATTGAAAGTCTGCAAGCCATTATAATATTAACAACATCCATCTTTCATAAATTAAACAAATCACCAACCATCTAGACATATAAAATCCTAGAAGCAACGCAATGGATCCGGTTTAGTGCAATCAATGTTAGTTTCCCCTTCTGCCCATCTTTTACCTCAAGTAAATTGAGAAGATTTCAGATCAATTTCAAAAGTGAATGGAAGCTCTTGCCCTTCAATCACATTGGGCAATGAAATTGTAAGGAACAGCTGGAATGCATTTTTATCAATGTGTAATCTCAGAGTGTTACTGTGAGGAAAAGAAAAGGAGTTATTCAAATAAATGTGTTACTGGCATTCCAAGTATGGTACAGAGGAGGGTAGTGAAAGGTAGTGTAGTCAAACTGTTACTATGAAAGAAAAGGAGGAGGAAGATGCATATCATAATTCATGAACACCCCCCCACCACCCATGATGGCATCAACAAATAGAAAGGGCGAAAGGAGGACATGCAGTGAGAGGTAAAACTAGGAATTCAACCAGAATGGACAACTATGGAGTTCCGGACCTGAAAGAGGACGATATATTACAGATTACATGCATCATTGAAAATTAGACAGGCATAAGCTTTACAAACACCTCCTTGAGATAATATTTGAAATTGTTTAGAAATCAAAGCAGGTGTGGAATGTCCAGTTATATGTATATGCAACGCTGGTGGGATGTGGCTATTTCAGGAATTGAAAAGCCCTTCTTAAGCATCTCATCAAACTGCAGAACATACAAATGGAACTACAGTTTAACTACCAATGGGGAGATTTTTTACGTACCTTCCAAGAACTGTCAACTTCAGGAAACATGCTGTTCTCTATTCGTCCATTGCCTGAAATGAGCATTACATCTTATTTGAGCTACTAGAACTTATTAACAAAAATAAACATCATAAATGCCAACAACTCATCTTTCATGTTTTACTGAATCAGTTTACCTGATATAGAGTCCAGTGCCAACAGGTCATAATCTGAAACAACACCAACCTGCAGAGGAAAAGAGAATATTCAGAAATCACTCCATGACAACTAATCCACCAATAATTCGTTCAACTAATCACATATAAGCTTGACTATGTAAAGTGCAGAAAGAATATGCAGCATAAATTATTATCAAACATTTAAGTGGATATTAATGTCTTCTGACGTTTTTAGAGAAAAAATAAATCTGTAAAACTGCCAAATAGTTCTCTTCATCAGTGTAAGGACACAGATTACATCAGCAAAATTTAAATTGATTGGTGAAAATGGGTAGAGATGACTCACTAAGTTCCAATCATCATCTATCACAGGAAAACCAGTTATTCTGTGTTCAACAAGAGTTTCCAGAGCTGTTGCAAAGTGGATGACATGTTAGAAATTTAAATTATAACCTCCTACCCCACACCAGGAAGCAATTTGCAGGATGAGATAAGACGTGTACGTGAGCATGAAAATTACCTTCATTTACAGATGTTGTTGGCTTTACTACATGCAAGTTCTCCCTCCTTGTCATAAAGTCACCAACAGTATAAACACCGCTCCTTGACTGCATGCCATGCCAAATTCAGTCAGTACACGGAACACAATTTTTATAAACGAATTTTATAACAGAGTAAAAGTAGTGAACCTCTGGCATCATCAGGAAAGAAAAAATATTAATTTGGCCTTGATTTCTCTACCTCACGATAAGAAACTTCTCTGTTTGAAACTTCCAGATAAAAAGGTTTTCTTTTAATTGGGCTTGTTCTCTGTCACTCAGAAAGTGGAAGCATCGAAGGAGAAGACAAATAGGGCCATCAAAAAAGCATAGGGATGTGAAATTACTCAATTTTTTTCGCAAAGAATAACAAACAAATAGCCATTAAAATATATGTGCCATGGCTGTCGGAACGATGTTTAGAAATGCTAAAACAAGTCAGGTTCAAAGGTTAAGATTCAGTTTTCCCATTTTTGACCTCTGAACAGCTTAAGAAACACAAATCACCCATAATTAAACTCGTGCATAAAATTGATGCGAGAGGAATTGAGTATAATTCAAGTGACAAAGAGTACAAGAAAGATATACCGAGGCTGAATTAGTCGCGAGGGAGCTGGAAGCGGCCACCGGTGATCCCCGAATCCTCAGAACTCGACGGAAGCGGTGGAAGCACGGAACATTGATGGAGGAGGCACCGTAACACTTCCAAGTGGGCAATGAAAAACGGTATACGCAAGGCCGGTGTTGGTTGGCAGAGAAGCCCGGACCGGGCAGTGGCAGAGTGTCAAGGTGCATGACCGAGTCCATTGACAGCGTTTAGTGCTTCCTAATTCTGGACTCGAAACTCAAATTGAGAACAAGGGGCTTTCCTATGGGCGGTGAGCACCCAGCAGATATTTGCGGGGCAGGTCGATCCGCAGATGGAGACCGCGATTTATTGCTTTTACAGCGAAAGAAAAATCGAACAGAATTATCGAAGTGGCGCCAGTAAATTTCTGGTCGTGGAGATGTAATATCCAGATCGGATAGAGGACCTGCAACGGAATCTACGTGTAGCAATCGGATATCGGAATATCAAGGCCGAAATGAAAATCATGGGTTGGACCCGCATGTATATGCCGGACCAATTTCAATTCAATGTTATGGCCCAGCTGACATGCGTACTTAGGGCCGTTTGGTACAAGGAAAGTTTGGAGGGGAAAGGAATGGAGGGGAAAATTGGAAGGAAACTTAGAGGGATGTTCTGTTTGGTAGACATGGGAATGGAAATGGAAGATGATAATTTCAAAAAAATTAAAACAAAAATATGAAATATGAAATCTCCAAATTACCTCTTAACCTAAAAAAAATGGAAAATTCTAAAAAATTATCATTTGAACTTTAAAATTTCGTTGACAAAAAGTGTAATGGGATTGACAAAAAGAATAATAAGATTGACCATACAAGTTATTGTCAGAACGTTAATTTAGAATTTTGAAATTTAAATGATATTTTTATAAAATTAAAAAAAAAACTCCAACCACCTTCATTTCTCATCATAGCAGACACAACATCCTCAAATAAAAAAAAAAGTTTCGAATCGAATTTGAAAGAGAGGTAGAGCAAGAGGGACGAGAGCGATGAAGGGGATGCAAGGGGTGAGAGCTATAGGGAGAGCGAGACTCGAAAGGGCGTCAAGGCTGAGACGGGCAACGAGGGCAGAGGGGAGTGGTGCGGATCAGTGAGTAGCGGCACGATAACAAGACCCCATGGTTGTGCACGGCTGAAGCGAGGGTGAGAATGGAGAAAGAAGATTAGGAGCCCAATGGGAGTTTTGCAGGAAGGAATATCAGATCCCACCTATATATGAGGGAGCACGTCTTCCCTTTTAGGCTTTGTTTGATTAGAGGTTAGGTTAGGTTGGAGTGGAGTTATCTTTGTTTGGTTGGAGGTTAAGTTAGGTTGGAGTGGAGTTATCTTTGTTTGGTTGGAGGTTAGATTAGGTTGGGGTTGGTTGGAGGTAAAAAAGTAGTGTTTGGTTGGAAGGAGGTTAGGTTAGGTGTTGGATGTTTTTTTGTCTTCTAGTGGTAACCTAACCTAGGTTGTGAACCCTCCAAAATTGGAGTTTTTCCTAGGTGAGAGAATATTTATCTTCAATTATGACTAAATTGCCCATGACAACTTTTTAAAATTCCAACACTGCCCTCCTCTTTAAAACTTGACCTCCTGATTCAACGAACTTTCCAAATAATAATAATTTTATAAATAATTATTTATATGCTTACACGAATAATTATTTTATAAATAATAATTTTATATAAATAATTATTATTAATAAATACATTATAAAAGAAGAAGGAAAATACGTAGAAGGGCATTTTAACCTCCTCTAACCTAACTTAACTTAAATAAACCTCACTTAACCTAACCTTCGTTGAACCAAATAATATTATAACCTCTTATAACCTAACTTAAGTAAACCTTACTTAACCTAACCTTTGTTAAATCAAACAAAGCCTTAGTGTTTGGTGTGAGGGATTTGGAGGAAAAGGGAGGGAGAGAAAATTTTTTGAGTTAAATTTTAAAAGATTGAAGAAGTGGGATAATAAAATTTTAATAAAGATAATATATAAGATAAAAGAGTAAGAAAAATTAATTAAAAATTTTTAACCCACTTCTCTAATTTTTTTTAAATTCAACTCAAAACAATTTTCCCTCCGCTCACTTTCCCTCCCCTCCCCTCAGACCAAACAAGCCCTTAAACATGAAAACATTTCTAGCCGTCTATTAGAAGATTTTGTGTAAATTGTGAAAACAATGATATTTGTCATGTTGCACCAGGCAGTGGCGTGATTACTGGTGTGTGTTATTTGTTTAGAGTCTGAACATGTAAATATAGTTTGTAGAGTGTTTGTAGTGTTATTAGGATAGTTGGGCCTTAAACCCATTAAGGCCCATTAGGGTGTCTATAAGAACAAAGGCCCCTAGTTGTTATGTACTGATGATTTCCAGTATCAGCTTTGTAATTTTGTTATCCTCAAATTAATAAAGTTAAGTATTTTTTCTGGGCCACATGTGAAAAGTTCACATGGTATCAGAGCCAGGTTATTGGGTTGCCTTTATTTGATTCTTGCTAAACAATTGTGCTACGCTAGATTGACGACGATGGATCTTGATATTGGAAGACACGTGGTGCAATCTTGGATGATTACTTTACGGTGATTTGTGAAACCATAATCTATTACTCAAAAGCCATTTTCTCTTTTGACAATCATCGCGATTCTTCACGGGCTTCAATCTATTTTCAAGCCTAGGAAGCGATCAAGCAATGAAGCAATGGTGAGCTAGACCAATTGAAATTGGGATTCAAGTTGCACTGATTTTTTCTTTCTTTCTTCAATGGAAGCAGCAAGATACTCCAATTTGAAGCTATATATCTTTCACGCATTTTGACCTTCGAATGGTGATTGAACCATAGCAGAAATTGGTGGATCTTGAAATTGGGCTTTAGATATGCGAACGTCTTCTTCAACAGAGGAAGCAAGGTATTCTGATTTGAAGCTGCGTATACTTCCTATTCTTCTTTTTGTTTCGACCCTACAACGGTGATTTAAGTGATGGGCGAAACTGGTGGAGGAACACGTTCCGGCACCGGAGATACAAATTCAACGGCGGCCACTCTTGATTTCACCCATCTGCTCTTTCTACATCCTTCGGAGACACAGGGGACCACAATTATTCCGCAAGTATTATCTGGTTCTGAGAATTATAATGTGTGGAGCAAAGCCATGATTATAGCACTCCGTGGGAAGAATAAAATAAGGTTCATAGATGGGACTTGCACAAAGGATTCTCAAACAGAAGGTCTCAAGGCATAATGGGAGAGATGTAATGCAGTAGTCCTTTTCTGGATATTAAATTCTCTATCAAAGGATCTTGCAAATGGAGTTGTGTATTTCCAAAATGCACATTCAGTATGGACTGACCTCAAAGAAAGGTTTGACAAGGTGACTGGTTCTAGAATTTTTTCATTATATAGAGAAATTAACTCTCTCCAGCAGGGAGCCATGAATATTTCTACATATAACTCAAAACTTAAGGAGATGTGGGAGGAGCAATCAGCCCTCACTGGTGCTCCTTTTTGTCAATGTTGCAAGTGTGGTGCTTCTAAAATTCAGTATGATATTATTCAGCAGCAGAAGTTACTGCAGTTTTTAATGGGATTAAACGAAGCATATAATGTAGCTAGGAGCCAAATTTTGTTAATGACTCCTCTACCCACTATCAACCAAGCGTTTGCTATGTTAGTTGAAGATGAGGCACAAAAGAGAATCATTGCATCTCGGAGAAATATATCCGGGGAAGGTATAGCAATAATGGTGCGAGGTAGAGGACGTGCAAGAGATAGAGGAAGGGGAACAAACAACCCTCCTGAATGCACACATTGTGGAAAGAAGTGGCATACTAAAGAAAGATGTTACCAGCTGATTGGTTATCCAGTGGACTTTAAAGGACCTAAACCAAAATCCACTAATGAAGCACACACAAGCCAACAGAGCTTTGATGATGGTAAAGGGAGCGAATTTGCTGCACATACAGGGAGTGTGGTCTCCCCTTCCTTCACGCAAGAACAATATGAGAAGCTTCTTAAGTTAATCAAGCGCGATTTTGGTGAGACGGTTCACGCACTAACCGGTACAGGTTTGCATTCTCTATCCTCCCACAATCACACACCAATCACTTGGGTTATAGATTCTGGTGCTACAACACATTTAGTGAGTGATTTGTCATTACTAGACGATTATGAACAATATGTAGGACCTATTAGAACTATAAAACTGCCTAATGGTGATCGGGTCACTGTGACACATGTAGGGAATGTTAAATTTACAAAAGGGATTAGATTACACAAAGTTTTATATGCGCCCAAATTAAAATTTAACCTTATCTCTGTATCCAAGTTGACAAATGAACAAAATTGTACAATTGCCTTTTATCCTGACATGTGTTTGATGCAGGCCCTTCAGGGTGGAGAGATGAGGGTGACTGGTAAGCTAGTAGGCGGATTATATGTGCTGCAATACATTGAGAATGATACAGCACATGTTGTGGATGCAAATGCTAAGGATGCTATATGTCTGAATTTGAAATTGTTACACCATAGACTAGGATATGCTCCAATTACTGTTTTGAGACATCTTGATGTTGTGGTGGATAAATCTTCGTCATTCAATAAAGTTTGTGATATTTGCTATCAATCCAAACAGACTAAACTTCCCTTTTCCATAGTTACATCAAAAGTAAAGCATGCTTTCATATGTTGCATATGGATGTATGGGGTCCATATAAGACTCCCACACATTCCGGACACCAATACTTTCTCACCATTGTTGATGATTTCTCACGTGGAACTTGGATATTTTTGATGAAGCATAAAACTGAAACGATAATTCATATTCAGATTTTTCTTGCTTACGTGCAAAATCAGTTTAATGTGAGTGTAAAGAGAGTGAGAAGTGATAATGGTACAGAATTTACTAACCATGCTTTGAAGGATTATTTCCTGAAATTCGGTATAGTGCATGAAACCTCTTGCCCATATACCCCAGAACAAAATGGGATTGTGGAGAGAAAACATCGAACTCTTATGCAAGTCTCAAGGAGTTTGATGTTACAATCTAATTTGCCCATTCGGTTTTGGGGTGAGTGTGTAAAAACAGCAGCATATTTGATTAATCGAATTCCTTCTAGAATTTTGGAATTCAAAACACCTTATGAATTAGTGTATGGATGTCAACCAGATTATGTTAACTTGAGAGTGTTTGGATGTTTAGGATATGCCACGGACTTAACTAGCAATGATAAATTCCAATCCAAATTTATTCCTTATGTGTTTTTGGGATATCCCACTAATCAAAAGGGGTATGTGCTATATAATGTGAAGAATGGAACCTTGTTTGTTAGTAGGCATGTTCGTTTCTTGGAGGATTATTTTCCCTTCAAACAAGAAGTTGCCGAGCAAGGGGGAGTAAGCAGGGAGGTAAATGACATGTTTTATTTTGATTTAAATGAACACTTACCAACTATGTAGGAGCATAATAGAGGAGTAACAGACACGGTTGATGAAGGGAATGAACCAACATCAGGTGCAAGCATTCCTCATTCAAATACACAAGTAGAAGGGCATGGACGGCCTAGTAGAGAGAGAAGGGCACCTATATGGTCCAAAGATTACGTGTGCAGCCTAATCTCACAACATAAATTAAACTATGGTGCTGAAGAGCGAGGTAAAAGGCGTTGTAAGTATCCTATAGAAGACTACATATCTTATGAATCAGTCTCCCCATGCCATTTATGCTTTTTGTCCTCCATTGATTCTATGTCTGAACCTCTATATTATCATGAGGCTGTAAAAGATCCTAAGTGGGTCCAGGATATGCAAGCTGAAATAGAAGCACTAGAAAACAATAAGACATGGGACATTACCTTTCTTCCTAAGGGTAAGAAAGCTATAGGTTGTAAGTGGGTCTATAAGATAAAATACAAATCGAATGGTGAGATAGATAAATATAAGGCAAGACTAGTAGCTAAAGGATATCACCAAAGAGAAGGTATTGACTTTCATGAAACTTTTTCCCCCGTAGTGAAAATGTTAACTATAAGAATTGTCCTTAAGCTAGCTGCTGTCAATAATTTGAATCTCTATCAAATGGATGTACACAATGCCTTTTTATAAGGAGACTTAGAAGAAGAAGTGTATATAACTATTCCACAAGGTTTTGACATTAAAGGGAGGGCATGGTGTGCAAGCTTAGAAAGTCGTTGTATGGGCTCAAACAGGCCTCTCGTCAATGGAATCAAAAATTGACATCTGCTTTAATTTGTGGAGGATTTATTCAAAGTAGACGATTATTCTTTGTTTATTAAGAACTATTCCGATGGTTTTGTGTTGATACTGGTTTATGTTGATGATCTTTTGATTACTGGAAGTTCTAAACAAAGAATATGTGAGGTGAAGAAGTTTTTACATAGTCAATTTAAAATTAAAGATTTGGGTGATCTGAAATATTTCCTTGGCATTGAGGTAGCTAGGTCAGATAAAGGAATTATTATCTCACAAAAGAAAATATGTACTAGATCTTTTGTCTGATGCTGGTATGAGTGCTTGTAGGCCACTCTCATTACCTATGAGGCAGAATTTGAGATTGAGAGCCTTTGAGGAAGGCAAAGATAAAGAGCAAGATCTCTTAGGGAACCCGGAAAGGTATCGGCGTTTAGTAGGGAGACTTCTTTACTTAACACTAACTCGACCTGATATTTCCTTTCCGGTTCAGACCTTGAGTCAATTCATGCAACAACCCACAAAAGCTCATATGGCAGCTGCACGAGATGTGGTTCGGTATCTCAAACAAAGTGTAGGTTTTGGTATTATGTTGGATGCTAATGATGATTTAACTCTAGAGTGTTTTTGTGATTCAGATTGGGGGGCATGCCTTTCAACTAGGAGGTCAATCACAGGTTATTTGCTCAAGCTAGGAAACTCACTTGTTATGTGGAAATCAAAGAAGCAGCCCACAGTGTCAAAGTCTTCAGCTGAAGCAGAATACCGAGCGTTGGGATCTGCAGTTTCAGAAGTCGTATAGGTAAAAGGGCTGCTTACAGATCTGAAAATACATGTTGCCAATCCAGTTGCAGTGTATTGTGATAGCAAAGCAGCTATCCATATTGCGTCTAACCCTGTTTTTCATGTGCGTACAAAGCATATCGAGATTGATTGTCACTTTGTGCGAGAAAAACTGCAGGCCGAATTAATCAAACTTCATCATGTTAGATCAGCTGCTCAAGAAGCAGATCTATTGACCAAAGCAGTTAGCAAAGAAGTTCAACGACGTTTATTAGGCAAGTTAGGAACTGTAAACTTGCTCCAGCTCCCAACTTGAGGGGGAGTATTGGAAGATTTTGTGTAAATTGTGAAAACAATGATATTTGTCATGTTGCACCAGGCAGTGGCGTGATTACTGGTGTGTGTTATTTGTTTAGAGTCTGAACATGTAAATATAGTTTGTAGAGTGTTTGTAGTGTTATTAGGATAGTTGGGCCTTAAACCCATTAAGGCCCATTAGGGTGTCTATAAGAACAAAGGCCCTTAGTTGTTATGTACTGACGATTTCCAGTATCAGCTTTGTAATTTTGTTATCCTCAAATTAATAAAGTTAAGTATTTTTTCTGGGCTATATGTGAAAAGTTCACACCGTCGGAACTTGCCTTCATGGAAGATGGTGCATCCAAACAACGCTCTACTATGGAAGATCTAACATCTTCCCTTTTCTTTCCAAACCTTCCATGTACCAGACATGCCCTGAAGCTTTTCCAATGCTGCATCTGATTCTTGATATAAGATCTATTTTATAGTTCAATTTTTTTAGAAATGAATCTTATATTTTTTTATCAAAGAAAAACTTATATTAAAAACATGAGGTAGTATAAAATTTATGAGACACCGTGTTATGAAAATGTGGCTTATATATATTTCCCGTAATTCACAAGGCTCAACCATCGAGCTTTGAAGAAGATACACAAAAAGAGGGATTGGATGCTATCCTCCTCCTCCTCCTCCTCCTCGTCTTTCTAATTTTCTTCTCCCCGTCCCATTTCTAATGGATTGAAAAATAAATAGTTCAGACTCAGTATATTGTAAAATCATTACCTTTTTTTTAGTTTTAAGTAGTATACCATTGAGAATTGTCGAGATCAAGGTCGAATAATTTATTTTTTATGTAATATTATAATATAATTTTATAAGACATTAATTCTCAATCATTCGAAATCTAGTCAGACCGTGGAGATGGGATGAGGAGAATTAAATAAAGAAAGATAAAGGTTGAACTGTTGAAGAGAAAATCCCGATCCGAGCCATTTTTAAGTTTTTTGGGTTGAGTGTAGTGCGGGGATATATTTTTGGAGGAGCAGACAGGAAGGAGCATCCGTCTCAATCAAAACTAATGACTTTTTGTAACAAAAAAAAGACACTAATGAATTTTTATCCTAAATAAAGACAAGCCCAATTATCAATCATGTGCCACAAAAAAAAATCGAAGAACCTCCCTCCAATAAGGCCGCCATGTGAAATATTGCTTTATGGCTTGGGCTTCAAAATTGTGCTGCCTTCCCACCACAAAGCTTTCGGTTTCCATGTCCTTCTCTTCATGGCCCCCTCCCTTATTTATGTACGTTTGTTTAACTGTCACATAAGTTGATAATTTGTTTTTCAAAAAATAAAAAACTAAATAGAAAAAATTCGCAATAATAACTCACAGAATCCAAGCAACCCTCTGTATTGTTAATTTTGGTTTCTTTCCTTTTCAGGAGTGGTTGCTCCACCACTCAAAAGGCTCTTACATGCACTTGTATCATTAAAGGTAAACAGGAAAAAATAATCAACGAAGTTACGCGAAAGTAATAATTTGCGACTAACTCATTACTTTCAAAACTGATCACATTGTTTATATGAGCTGTAATCTCCATACAGTAATTTCTCTAAATGTTGTCGGGGCATTAGTTAAACTTTATCACCCGTGGACGTTTTACCAATTTTGACGTACAGTGGGAAGATGATTCACTCATTATCCTCTTTCTTATGTATCTTCTTATTTAAATTATGAAATGAATGATTTATATTTAATATTTTATAAAATTTTTATTATTATATTTTATAAATTAATATTTATTTATTTATTTATTTTATATTGTAATTATGAATGGTATATATCATATTTTAAGAATTTAAATTTACTTATTTAAGTTTATATAAAAATTTTATGAAAGATTGAATATAAACCATTTACCGTTTTAATTTAATGGTGGATATGAGATTATGAATGTATTCGGATTAGCTTTTAGAGAATAACTTCTGGAGATAAAGTGAAAAATAGCTTCTAGAGAATAGATTATAAGAAAAAAATTATTTTAGTAAAACGATAGTATTTGAGTATTATAGTTAGAATAACTTTTTTTATGGTGTGAAACCCACATAAGGAGAAATGACCAATGTGAGAGAGAGAGGGTGGGGCCCACATAAGAAAAAAAAGAACTTTCCTAAAATAATGGTTTGGCAAAATTTTGGGCGTTTAGCAATCAAACCATGATTTTGAGAGAAGAGCCAAACACACACTATGAAAAAGAGGATAATGAGAAAAACCTGGCCATATAATTTATACATTTATATTCACGTGTCTGTATAGAATAAAATTTAAACAAAACCATCTCATTTACAAAATAAGTACAATACTTCATATCAAGCTTATGCGAAATGATTGAATGTGATAAATTTAAAACACACACACACATTTATAGTATTATATGGTGAAACGGGAGGGAGACAAAATAACAAAGTTGAAAGGTTCATCAAGTTGGCCAAGTTGCGCCTTGGTCGGTGGCTCCGCAGCACGAATCATCTAGGAACCGCAGCTACGCAATAGTGTTGATATATTGTCAGTTTAAATTAGAGTTTAAGAATCACATTCACATAAATCAAAATAAAATTCTTCTCATTTATTTATTTTATACACTTTAAATCATGTCTGAGAAACAATTTCTAAGGCTAACCCAAAAGACATATATTAATATGTACTCTTTCCATCTCGCCCCATAAACAACACACACATACATGCACTCATTTTATTGTATCTCGTTTAAATCAACGGATTGTACTTACTGCTAACCCTTTTTTAAATTATCCCTACCCCATACAAGTTTTTTTTTTTTTTTTTTTAATTAAAGGAGTGGATATTAGGTCTAGGAGACGTTACAATTAGATCAAACCTGCAATCTTTCACTGGCAGCAAAGTTTTTTTTTATGTCAACAGACCATAAAGTTATTAGTATTCCCTGATATTATTTAAATTTAGTATCAATCACAAATACAGCGCTTACTCCAAATATACATGTAAGATATAAGAAACCAGATTACAAAGATAGAAAAAAAAAATTATCTAACATTGATCAAATACAAGAAATATGTAAGAAATATTTTTTCTCTAAATAAACCCTTATTTGTAAAGAGTGCGAGGGAAAAAAGTGAGCACGGGAAAAATAAGAGAGAGCATCTCACAGATGGTAAAAATTAAAAGAGTGAATTAAAATTTTAGACATGTATGGTTTAAGTATAAAAAAGATCAGTCCAGTACAGTCCTAAAAGAAGGTAACTAACTTATATATAAGACCGGAGCAGGCAATGAACTTATAAACACCGCCGCATATTATCACTGTGATGAAATTTAAATTAATTTAAGTTTTTAAAATTATATACAATAGTTTGTTTTAAAAAAATTAGGGCTGTGAAACTATACTTTCTGTTATAACAGAGGAAGCCAGTCAGTGCATAACAAATTTTTATTGAAAGGAAATATCTGGAGAAATATTGTATTTATTTGCAATAGTGATTAAAATGGTTAAAATTAATTTTTTAATTATAATTTATAATATATAAAATAAATATATGAGAGAAATTTTATCTTAATTTACATAAAAAATAATTTATAAACAATATCAACCTAGTAAAAACACACCTATTATTATTGATTCTGCGTAACGCTAGGTTCGAAACGGCCTGGCTTTGATCTTGATATATACTTTCTCCCACAAGGCTCCCTATAAAGAATTAATTAAATGGTGGCGATGGTATATCATTTAAAAAAAGAAGAATGATGTGCCTATGTTTCGATGCCTTACTAGGTAATGGGGACGTTTATATAATTAAAGGAAGAAGATAAGGGTGCGGGGCCGGGGCGAGACATTGAAAGCATAGGATGATATGGGTCCACCCAACCTGCCCCCCTCCACTTGTTGATTTCCGTACCATTTTACTGATGCAAGAATGTGTGGATTATAGGGCTCCACGTATACACATGCAGTACTTTATATATATAAAAAAATAACACTCCATCGTCCTAATTATAAGATAAAGTTGACTTTTTTAGAGAAATTAAGGAAGCCAATTAAATCACTTTAGAATATTTTTATTTTTTTTTAAATTAATTAATTTGACTAATAAACTGATATATAATATAAGAATACTAAAAATATGAATACTTTAAAATGATTTAATTGATTTTTTAATTTCTCAAAAAAAATCAACTTTATTATTAAGATCGTGATTCAGTCTAAATATATATACAAATTCACGGCATTCACGGCTCGGCCCCCCACCGGTCAACAACCTGGATCTGATCACAGTTCCTGTGAAACGCCTCGGAGACCGTCCGATGTTTCGTCTCTCTCGTCAGCTTTTGGTGGCCATGTCCCCGCCTCTTGGTTAGCATATACTGTGGATTTGACCCCATATATTTATTCCCCCCACCAAATCTGAATTCTTTCATGTGACTTGTTTTTTTTTGGAATTCAGTTTAGTCCCGGGAAAAGAAAAAAGAGAAAAGATAGTTTCAAAAAATGTCAAAATTATAGTGAAGTCCTATTGGACTTTTTTGTACTATGTTGCAAATGACAAAAATCTAAAATATCCCTATCAGATAAATGGAGAGAGGGAAGGAAATATTCTATCACACTCAGACGGCAACGTTGGCGTAAAAAATTCATGAAGGTCTGATGATGAGAGAAGATTAAAGCAGAAGGTATGGAATTGATGCCAACATCTCTCTTATCTTTATTATTCTGTTTGATTCATGTTTTCTATTGATAAGTTAAATATATTTTTAGGTTTTCTTGATTCATCTTTATTTTGGCCGAAAAAAATGGAAAAGGCTATTATCTTTTTGTGGGTATTGTCATGCTTTATACTTGTAAACTATAAGGGCTTGTTTAGTCTGAGGGGAGGAGAGGGAAAGTGGGTGGAGGGAAATTTTTTTTGAGTTGAAATTAAAAAAATTATAGAAGTGGGGTTAAAATTTTTTAATTAGTTTTTCTTACTATTTTATCTTATATATTCTCTTTATTAAAATTTTATTACCCCACTTCTTCAATTTTTTAAAATTCAACTCATAAAAATTTTCTCTTCCCTCCCCTCCAAATCCCTCACACCAAACAGACCCTAAAGGCAGACTTAGGTAAATTCAATTTATATGTTTTGGCTATGGTTTCAATGTGTTTAAGTACATTTTAGTATGCTCTGTTTTCTGATTTATTGTGCTTTGTGTTTGCAATAGAAGGGCTAAGAAATGAAGATGAGGGTAAAAGTTTTGTGATTACATCAACTAGTGTGCGAAAGAAAAAATGTGTTGTTAATAGGTGCAGCGATAGTTGTCAATATGTTTGACTTGCGATGTCATGATGTTTAGCAAGAGTTTAAAATGTTTACTATGTTTTTTGGTAGTTTGAGGTATTTTTACTAAAAGAATTAATGAAGATGGTGTGAAAGTTGTAGGGATAGAACTCCTGATATACGAAGTCGTAATGTGTTGTTAATAGAGGCAACGATGGTTGTTGATATAGGTGGTAAACTTGTTAATGACAACTGTATTGTGCAAATGGATAGCGGTGATAGCTAGCACGTTTGGGAAGAATATACTATATTTCCTTTGCGTAGCAGAAAGGTTTGTAGTCAATGAAGACGATGATATAACATATGTTAGGGGATGGTCAGATCAAGAACCATTAATTAAGGAAGAGACAAGTTATAAAGAGTTCAAAAGAATGATATCCTCCATTGTAGAAAAAGATAGTAGCTGGCTTGTTATGAAGTTCATATTAACATTTGACACGACTATATTTATAAACATACTAGATAATGAAGCAAGTGAACATTTAATTAATTCCATTGAACAAAATGGGAATGTATATGTAGATGGAGGACAAACTAAAGATGGTAATACAAGATCATGAGGATTGCACTATGCCTTACTATTCCATAGAAGAACTTTATGAAATGAAGGTTGAGTTCTTACAATGGTTAGTTACTCATCCTCATAATAAACATACGGATAAAGTTATATCTTTGATGCAAGTCATACATAAGAGAAAGAAAACTAATTAGTATGACAACTTGGATTGCACCTTAGATTAGTGGTTAGGCTTGACCTAGTATCCTCTTCCCATTTCATATTGCTTTAGGGCTTCGGCTTCAAAATTGTGCTGCCTTTCTATTCCCACCACAAAGCTTTCGGTTTCCATGTCCTTCTCTTCATGGTCCCCCTCCCTTATTTATGTACGCGCGTTTGTTTAGCTCTCACATAAGTTGATAGTTTGTTTTTCAAAAAATATGAACTAAATAGAAAAAATTCGTAATAATAACTCACAGAATCCAAGCAACCCTCTGTATTGTTAATTTTGGTTTCTTTCCTTTTCAGGAGTGGTTGCTCCACCACTCAAAAGGCTCTTACATGCACTTGTATCATTAAAGGTAAAAAGGAAAAAATAATCAACGAAGTTACGCGAAAGTAACAATTTGCGACTAGCCCATTACTTTCAAAACTGATCACATTGTTTATATGAACTTTAACCTCCATACAGTAATTTCACTAAATATTGTCGGGGCATTAGTTAAACTTTATCACCCATGGACGTTTTACCAATTTTGAGGTATAGAGATGGGAAGAGGATATTGTCACTGTCCTCTTTCTCAGTACCTTTTCGTAATTTTATCTTCATCTTTAAATTATGAAATAAATTATTTATATTTAATATTTTATAAATTAATATTTATTTATGTATTTTAAATTATAATTATGAATGGTATAGATCATATTTTAAGAATTTAAATTTACTTATTTAAGTTTATATAAAAATTTTATAAAATATTGAATATAAATCATTTACCGTTTTAATGTAACGGTGGATATAAGATTATGAAAAAGAGGATAATGAGATAAACCCTACCCATATAATTTATACATTCATATTCGCATGTCTGTCTGTATAGAATAAAATTTAAACAAAACCATTTCATTTACAAAATAAGTACAATATTATTCATATCAAGCTCATGCGAAATGATTGAATGTGATAAATTTAAAAGACATACACATATATAGTATTATATGGTGAAATGGGAGGGAGAAAAGATAACAAAGTTCATCAAGTTGGCCTAGTCGCGCCTTGGTCGGTGGCTCCCCAGCACGAATCATCTAGGAACCGCAGCTACACAATAGTGTTGATATAATGTCTGTTTAAGTTAGGGTTTAAGAAATATATTTATATAAATTGAGATAAAATTTCTTTACACATATTTATTCTATATACTATAAATCATATTTAAAAAATAATTTTTAAGGCTAACCCAAACAAACATACATTAATATGGACTCTTTCCATCTCGCCCCATGAACAACACACATACATGCACTCATTTTATCTCGTTTAAATCAACGGATTGTACTTACTGCTAACCCTTTTTTAAATTATCCTTACCCCATACTCTTTTTTTTAAAAAAAAAAATTAAAGGGGTGGATATTAGGTCTAGGAGACGTTACAATTAGATCAAACCTGCAATCTTTCACTGGCAGCAGAGTTTTTTTCTGTCAACAGACTATAAAGTTATTGGTATTCCTTGATATTATTTAAATTTAGTATGAATCACAAATACAGCGCTTACTCCAAATATACATGTAAGATATAAGTAACCAGATTACAAAGATAGAAAAAAATTATTTAAAATTGATCAAATACAAGGAATATGTAAGAAATATTTTTTCTCAAAATAAACCCTTATTTGTAAAGAGTGCGAGGGAAAAAAGTAGGGAAAATCACTGTCAAGTCCCATGGAAGCAAAATATTGTCAGAAAAGTCTCAGGAAAAACTGAAATATCTGAAAAGTCCCTAGGGACTTTTCTGATATTATTTTCTAAAGCCAAATTACACACATGCCCTTCTTCTATGTCTCCCTCTCTCACGTTTTCAGCTCAGTCTCTGTAACCGTTTCAGATCGCAAATCTCTTCTTAATATTTGCAGATTCGGTTTTTGCAATGGTGGAGGGTGAAGCTTTGAGGTGGTGAAAGATTTGTGGGATGAAAAGTAAGATAGAAGGAAGAAGAAGATGGAAGGAAGGTGGTGGGATTTTTTTGATCTCAAGCTTCCGCCATTTTTAAAGAAGGAAGGGATGAAGGTGATGATGATGATGAATAGTCTAACCTCATTGACAAGTGAAAACGCTGAAATGGGAAAAAATTAAGTTGTTGTTAATTTCCGCAGTAGTAGTTGTTAATATAACTCTAGTAGTTGTTAATACGAAAAATGAGGTTTGGGAGCCATTTTGCTCTGTTGTTGGGAAAGAAAACAGAGGAAGTGGTGTGTTTTAAGTGGTTGGGTGCTATGAAAACGCTGATATGGAAGAAAAATAAGTTGTTGTTAATTCGCACAGTGGAGGTTGTTAATACGGAAAATGACGTTGGACGCCATGGTGCTCTGTTTTTGGGAGAGGAAACAGAGGAAGTGGTGCGTTTGAGGTGGTGGGGTGCTATAAAAATGATGATATGGAAGAAAAATAAGTTGTTGTTAATTCGCACAGTGGAGGTTGTTAATACGGAAAATGACGTTGGACGCCTTGGTGCTCTGTTTTTGGGAGAGGAAACAGAGGAAGTGGTGTGTTTGAGGTGGTGGGGTGCTATGAAAATGATGATATGGAAGAAAAATAAGTTGTTGTTAATTCGCACAGTGGAGGTTGTTAATACGGAAAATGACGTTAGACGCCATGGTGCTCTGTTTTTGGGAGAGGAAACAGAGGAAGTGATGCGTTTGAGGCGGTGGGGTGCTATGAAAATGATGATATGGAAGAAAAATAAGTTGTTGTTAATTCGCACAGTGGAGGTTGTTAATATAACAGTGGAGGTTGTTAATACGGAAAATGACGTTGGACGCCATGGTGCTCTATTTTTGGGAGAGGAAACAGAGGAAGTGGTGTGTTTGAGGTTGTGGGGTGCTATGAAAATGATGATATGGAAGAAAAATAAGTTGTTGTTAATTCGCACAGTAGAGGTTGTTAATATAACAGTGGAGGTTGTTAATACGGAAAATGACGTTGGACGCCATGGTGCTTTGTTTTTGGGAGAGGAAACAGAGGAAGTGGTGTGTTTGAGGTTGTGGGGTGCTATGAAAATGATGATATGGAAGAAAAATAAGTTGTTGTTAATTTGCACAGTGGAGGTTGTTAATATAACAGTAGAGGTTGTTAATACGGAACAACTTGACGGTGTATTTACAACTCATAAAGCGTGTATTAAAAACCTTTTGAGTTCGTTTCACAACGTCCCATACGTTTCTCACTGACACTATGTTTCCTCACGTTAAGTATGACAAATTGAGCTATTTACAACTCGTATAGCGTGTAATAACAACCTGTTCGGTTTGTTTCTCAACCTCCAACACCTTTCTATCTGACACTATTGTTCCTCAAATTAAGTATGACAAATTAAGCTATTTACAACTCATAAAGCGTGTATTAACAACCTTTTGAGTTGTTTTCACAACCTCCAATGACTTTCTCTCTGACACTATATTGCCTTACATTAAATATGACCAATTGAGCAATTTACAGAGCACTTCCTCTATTATATTCCCCAAAAACAGAGCACCCACCAACACTCAACGTCATTTTCCGTATTAACAACCTCCACTGTGCGAATTAACAACAACTTATTTTTCTTCCATATCATCATTTTCATAGCACCCCACAACCTCAAACACACCACTTCCTCTATTTCCTCTCCCAAAAATAGAGCACCATGGCGTCCAACGTCATTTTCCGTATTAACAACCTCCACTGTGCGAATTAACAACAACTTATTTTTCTTCCATATCATCATTTTCATAGCACCCCACCACCTCAAACGCATCACTTCCTCTGTTTCCTCTCCCAAAAACAGAGCACCATGGCGTCTAACGTCATTTTCCGTATTAACAACCTCCACTATGCGAATTAACAACCTCCACTGTGCGAATTAACAACAACTTATTTTTCTTCCATATCATCATTTTCATAGCACCCCACCACCTCAAACACACCACTTCCTCTGTTTCCTCTCCCAAAAACAGAGCACCAAGGCGTCCAACGTCATTTTCCGTATTAACAACCTCCACTGTTATATTAACAACCTCCACTGTGCGAATTAACAACAACTTATTTTTCTTCCATATCATCATTTTCATAGCACCCCACCACCTCAAACGCACCACTTCCTCTGTTTCCTCTCCCAAAAACAGAGCACCATGGCGTCCAACGTCATTTTCCGTATTAACAACCTCCACTGTGCGAATTAACAACCTCCACTGTGCGAATTAACAACAACTTATTTTTCTTCCATATCAGCGTTTTCATAGCACCCAACCACTTAAAACACACCACTTCCTCTGTTTTCTTTCCCAACAACAGAGCAAAATGGCGCCCAAACCTCATTTTTCGTATTAACAACTACTAGAGTTATATTAACAACTACTACTGCGGAAATTAACAACAACTTAATTTTTTCCCATTTCAGCGTTTTCACTTGTCAATGAGGTTAGACTATTCATCATCATCATCACCTTCATCCCTTCCTTCTTTAAAAATGGCGAAAGCTTGAGATCAAAAAAATCCCACCACCTTCCTTCCATCTTCTTCTTCCTTCTATCTTACTTTTCATCCCACAAATCTTTCACCACCTCAAAGCTTCACCCTCCACCATTGCAAAAACCGAATCTGCAAATATTAAGAAGAGATTTGCGATCTGAAACAGTTACAGAGACTGAGCTGAAAACGTGAGAGAGGGAGACATAGAAGAAGGGCATGTGTGTAATTTGGCTTTAGAACATAATATCAGAAAAGTCCCTAGGGACTTTTCAGATATTTCAGTTTTTCCTGGGACTTTTCTGATAATATTTTTCTTCCATGGGACCTGACAGTGATTTTTCCAAAAAAGTAAGCACGGGAAAAAAGAGAGAGAGCATCTCACAGATGATAAAAATTAAAAGAGTGGATTAAAATTTTAGACATGTATGGTTTAAGTATAAAAAAGATCAGTCCAATACAGTCCTAAAAGACGGTAACTTACATATTAGACCGGAGGAGGCAATGAACTTATAAACACCGCATATTTATCACTGTAATGAAATTTAAATTAATTTAAGTTTTTAAAATTATATACAATAGTTTGTTTTAAAAAAATTATAGCTTTGAAACTGTACTTTTTGTTATAACAGAGGAAGCCAGTTTGTGCATAACAAATTTTTATTGAAAGGAAATATTTAGAAAAATATTGTGTTTGTTTGAAATAGTAATTAGAATGTTTAAAAATAATTTTTTAATTATGATTTATAATATACGTGATAAATATATAAAAAAAATTTATCTTAATTTATATAAAATATAATTTATAAATAATCTCAACATCATAATCAACGGTTGTTATTATTGATTCTGCATAACGCTGGGTTAGAAACAGCCTGGCTTTGATCTTGATAGACACTTTCTCCCACAAGGCTTCCTATAAAGAATTAAATGGTGGCGATGGATTTAGGCATTTAGCCGAATAAAAAAAAGCTGATGGTATATTATTTAAAAAAAGAAGAATGATGTGCCTATGTTTCGATGCCTTACTAGGTAATGGGGACGCTTATATAATTAAAGGAAAAAGATAAGGGTGGGGGCGAGACGTAGTAAGCATTGGATGAAATGTGTCCACCCCACCTGCCCATCCTCCACGTGTTGATTTCCGTACCATTTTTTATTAATGCAAGAATGTGTGGATGATAGGGCTCCACGTATACACATGCAATCCTTTATATATATAAAAAAATAATAATTGCTTCAGTCTTTTTTTTTGTTTTTGGACTGAAAATAATTGCTTCAGTCTAAATATATATACAAATTCACGGGATTCACGGCTCCCCCCCTCCCCACCAGTTTACAACCTGGATTTGATCACAGTTCCTGCGAAACGCCTCGTACACCGTCCGATGTTTCTTCTCTCTCATCAGCTTTTGGTGGCCATGTCCCCACCTCTTTATTCACATATACTGTGGATTTGACCCCACTTATTTATTCCCCGCACCAAATCTGAATTCCTTCATGTGACTTGTTTTTTACTTTTTTTAGAAAATTACAGTCAGATCATGAGAAAAGAAAAAAGAGAAAAAATGGTTTCAAAAAATGTCAAAATTATAGTAAAATCTTATGGGATTTTTTTGTAATATGTTGCAAATGACAAAAATTCAAAATACCCCTATCAGATAAATAGAGAGAGGAAAGGAAATATTCTATCACACTCAGACCGGCAACGTTGGCGCAAAAAATTCATGAAGGTCTAATGATGAGAGGGGTTAAAGCAGAAGGTATGGAATTGATATCAACATTTCTCTTATCTTCATTATTCCATTTGATTCATGTTTTCTATTGAGTAGCTAAATAGATTTTTAGGTTTTTTTTTATTCATCTTCGTTTTGGCCGAAAAATGGAAAATGTTGTTATCTTTTTGTGGGTATTGTCGTTATTTATTCTTGTAAACTATAAATACGGACCTAGATAAATACAATTTATATGTTTTGACTATGGTTTCAATGTATTTGAGTACGGTTTAGTATGCTTTGTTTTCTGGTTTTATTGTGCTTTGTTTTTGCAATGGAAGTGCTAAGAAATGAAGATGAAGATGAAAGTTTTGTGGTTATATCAGCTGGTATGCGAAGGAAAAATGTGTTGTTAATAGGTGCAACGATAGTTGTTAATATGTTTGACTTGTGGTGTCATGATGTTCAGCAAGAGTTTGAAATGTTTACTATGTTTTTTGGTAGTTTAAGCTGTTTTTACTAATTAAAAGTGAGAATTAATAAAGATGGTGTGAAAGTTGCAGGGCTGGAACTCCTGATGTACGAAGTAATAATGTGTTGTTAATAGGGGTAGCGATAATTTCTTAATATAGGTGGTAAACTTGTTAATAACAACTGAATTGTGTAAGTGGATAGCGGTGATGGCTAGCACATCTGTGAAGAATTTACTATGTTTCCTTTACGTAGGAGGAAGGTTTGTAGTCAGTGAATACGATGATATAACATATGTTGGGGGAATGGTCAGATCAAGGACCATTAAGAAAGGGACAAGCTATAAAGAGTTCAAAAGAATGATATTCTCCATTGTGGAAAAGAAAGTAGCTGGCTTGTTATGAAGTTCACATTGACATTTGATAGAACTATATTTGTGAACATACTAGATGATGAAATAAGTGAACATTTAATTAATTTCAGTGGACAAAGTGGGAATGTATATGTATATGAAGAACAAACTGAATATGATAATACAAGGTCATGAGGGTTACATCATGCCTTACTATTCCATAAGAGAACTATATGAAATGAAGGTTGGGTTCTTATAGTGGCTTGTTACTCATCCTCATAACAAACATGCGGATAAAATTATGTCTTTGGTGCAAGATATACATAAGAGGAAGAAAACCAATTAGTATGACAACTTGGATTGAACCTTAGCTTAGTGGTTAGGTTTGACCTAGTACATGCTGATTGTATTGACAGAATATTAGTTTTTTGTACTAATCATGTACACACTCATCATATTTATGCTAACTTTTTGGTACTAATCAAGTATAGTCACTTTGTATTGATACGATATTTTTAGTAATGCTCAAGTTCAAATTTGTTGTACTTATAACATTTTTTTTAAATTATGAATTACAAAGTCATTGTCATGACTTAACATTAATGGTTCATTTATATAATGTTGAAATAACGCTCTTTCTTCCACATTGTTTTAGTTCATTAACAACTCCATGTGCCTCACTTGACAGTTCCATCAAGCTTGGTTGACAATTCCAGGGGCCTACCTTTTGACAAGTCCTTGGGCCTCCCTCCACAAGTCAATGAGCCTCTATTAACAAGCAGAGTATTTAAAACTAGACCGAACTACCTAATTTAACCCGTGAACCAGTGAACCGGCGGTCCAATCGGTCCGATCCGGGGATGAACCATACGGACTGGTTGACCCATTTTTTTAAATGGTTTTTTTATTAATTTTACATAGAATTTCATATAAATAAGCCTGAAATCTTTACTCCCTCATCGATTTAGCTCCGGTTTGACTCCTATCTGACCCACTGACCCTTAACTCAGTGGCCCGACCGGTTCAGTATCTAGTTTGGTTTTCAGTACCTTGCTGACAAGTCCAAGGACCTTACTTGATAAGTCAATGGGCATCCAGTAAACCTGTCCACGAGTCTCCATTAATTAGTTCACGGGGCCTACCTTAACAAGTCATTGGGCGTCTACTAATAAGTCATGGGGCCACTATTGATAAGTTAATGGGCGTCTATTGACAAGTTCAAGCGTATCCATTGACAACTCAATGAGCATCTATTGACAAATCAAAGAGGTTCCACTGACAAGTCTAGAAGAGTCCATTGACAAGTCATTGGGTATCCATCGACAAGTCGAGGATACACCATTGACAAGTTTACTACAATCTATTGACAAGTCTTAGGGCCTTCATTGACAAGTCGACAAGGATCCATTTACAAGTCTAGAAGGATCCATTGACATGTCATTGTGCATCTATTGACAAGTCTAGGGCCTCCATTGACAAGTTCATTAGCCTCCTTTAACAACTCCAGGTGCCTCCCTTAAGAAGTCAATGGGTGCTGCTGGACAATTCATGTAATATGTCCATCTAATTAATATTGGATTACAACTACATATGTAATCTATAAATATGCACACATAAAATATCATTTTCCAAGTTGGTCATAACCTCATTGCACTTTCTCCACAAATATGTAAACATAATTGCATATATATTAACAACTGTATGGGCGCCCATTGACAAACCAATGGGCGTCCATTGAGAACTTCATGTCCATACATTGATAATTGAATTTACATCAGATTAAAATTTTCATAAATGAAAGTGGGATACAAAACCATATTATATCCAACCTTCATTCACATCTGAAAATGGATGTACAAGGCACTAATAACAAATTCACAGACACTCCACAAAAAATCAAGTGGTTTGGATTTCTATGTAATGAGATTTACAGAAAATAGTATGACGTGCACTTTCCACTTTCCAAAAACAAAAGACCTAAGCCATTATGATTGATCAGCTTGGATTAGGATTATTGCAAGTCTTTGTAGTATGGCCTGCCTCATTGCCATTTCATTATCATCTTTAGTTTGTCCTTCATCTACATATATATTCCCACTTTCTCCACTGAAATTAATTAAATGTTCACTTGCTTCATCATCTAGTATGTCCACAAATACAGTTGTATCAAATGTTAGTGTGAATTTCATAACAAATTTGCTACTCTCTTTTCCTACAATGGAGGATATCATTTTTTTGAACTATTAATAACTTGTCCCTTCCTTAACGGTTCTTGATTTGAACGTTTCTCCAACATATGTTATATCACCGTCTACACTAACTATAAACCGTCCCTTCCATGAAGGAAATATAGTAGATTCTTCCCAAACATGCTAGCCATCATGGTTGTTCACCTACATAATACAATTGTCATTAAAAAGTTTACCACCTATATTAACAACTATCGCTGCTCTTATTAACAATACATTATGACTTCATACATCAGGAGTTCTAGCCCTACAACTTTCATACCATATTCATTAATTCTCACTTTTAATTAAGAAATCCTAAAAATTTGTTTAGCTACTCAATAGAAAATATGAATCAAATGGAATAATCAATATGAGAAAGGTGTTGGCATCAAGTCCATACCCTCCTCTATAACCTTCTCTCATCATCATACCTTCATGAATTTTTCACGCCCACGTTGCCATTTGAGTGTGATAGAATATTTCCTTTTCTCTTTATATTTATTTGGTGGAGGTATTTTGGACTTTTGTCATTTGCAATATATTATAAAAAAGTCCCATAAGACTTCACCGTAATTTTGACATTTCCTAGGACCATTTTTTTTTTGTATTTTTCCTTTTTTAGGACCTGACTATAATTTTCCTTTTTTTCCCCAAATATTAATATCATAGGGTTTTATATTATGAAACTGGGTTTTTACGGTGTAATCACGCTCAGTTAACTCATGCGTAAAAGTAGGGGTGTACAAATCCGGGACCGGGATCGGGATCCACCACTTCTGGTCCCGATTTTTGGCCGGGATGCAAATTGCATCCCGGTCCCGGTAATCCCGGGCGGGACCGGGATTAAACCTGGAAATCTCGGTTTTTTTTTAAAAAAATTAAATTTAAAATATATTATTATCTTAGTTAAATTTTCTATAATATAGTATTTAAAGTAATTATTTAACATCTAATAAGGCCATAAAAATCACACAAATTGATCTAGAATTGAAGAATAATATTTTATTATTATTATTATTATTATTATTATTATCACCTTCATCATTTTTGTTATTATTTTTATACATTATATAGTATAATTAGTATCACGATATATACAGTTTAACTCAAACTAAATATGTGATACACATTTTTTCAAATGATAACTTAAATTATGGGATAAAAATTATAAAAATAAAACAATAACTTAGTTTTTAAGAAAAAAAATTTTAAAAAAATAAAAAAAACCAGGACCTGGATCACAAGGTGTGTGACCGGTCCCAATCCCGGTCCCGGGTCCCATAGATCTCGGTCCCGGCCGGGACAAAAAATTCTCAGGATCAAAATGTCTGAAATCAAGATCGGGACACTTTAAACACTCCTACTCCTACGGTGGGGGAATAACACTAAAGAAAATGTTGAGTGAATTTTTTTTTTAAAAAAGAAGGCAATAGTGTGTGTATAGTGAGAGATGGTGTCATGGGATTCCCTGGTAGGTCGGGCGTGGATTTCTAAAACTGCCAAATAACATAAGAATCGATTAGGAATGGGCAATTGCTACATATGGGAAGCAACACACGAATGTATATGGCTTTTTTTTTTTTTTTTTTTTTTGTTCCTTGATATTCTAATTCTCTATCGACCATGAAACATCATGTTACCCCCTTTGAATATGTTCTTTTTGCCCATTCCCACGCTAACTCTCTCACTCTTCTCCGCCACACATGCCCCTCCCCTCCACCAATCACTGTCCCTCCCTTTTCCCTTCCTCCTTTATTATCCCCCCCCCCCCCTCTATGTTGTACACCGGAGGGAGTATAATTCACACGGAATGGCGCCCTTATTAAATTATTTTCTGTAGATAATTTAAATGTAGTAATTAGGTGATTAATGAAGTACTCGTAGTAATTTTTGATAAAAGGGGAAATTAGAAATCAATGTTTGGACAGAAGGCGAGGGATTTTATTAGAGGCATGGAAGTGCGATGCAAAATGAGGCTGTGGCCACCCAGATATTTTAGTGGAGACGAGGGGGGGCACACATTATTGAGTGTCCCACTTGAATAAGATCATTCAAGAGGGAGGACCCCTCCCCCATTAAATTAGCTAATAGAAACCCAGAGAGGCATTAACTGAAGCTAAATGACTAATCATACACTCTGACTTGAAGAAGCCCTCGTGGGCCGTATCCTCCTCCAACTACTATACCTATGAACGAGTCAAACAAAAGTTGTGAAGTTTTCTGGGAAAATTACATTATGGTCCTAGACAAGAGAAAATATAAAAAAATGATCATTTCAGATTTTAAAATTACCAATAAGTTTCATTGACAATTTAATAAGCATATCATTAATAAGTCTAAGAACGCTATTAACAAGTTCGTGGGACTTGTTGTTGATTTTAAAATCTCAAGGAACTATTTTTTTATTTTTTTTCTTACTTAGAATCTGAATATAAATTTTCCAAATTTTTCCTTTATGTGCTTTTAAAATAATGATGGTATTAATGGGACATCAAAAGTTGGGTTGGGCACATGGCCTGGGGGTTAAGAGTAGTAAAGTAAGTGGGCCTTGTGGTACACGCTGCACACCGCGGAAGGTGGGCCTGGGCTTGAATAATTGAATTGGGTGGGCCCCACTTGGTTGGGGGTACTGTTTCCAGTTGAGGAAAACATGCCTGTGAAGAGGAGCCTCGTCCCCCTTCCATTATGGGAAGGTTGAGTCTTTTTTCTCTCCCCCCCCCCTCCCCGGGAAGAGCGTAGCTGCGTCCTGCGTGCGACCCCCACTGATTGGCGTGATAAGAGAGAGAGTATATATATATGTGTGTGACTACGAGGATAAGCACGTTCCTAGTTTTTGTGAGGTTGGACTTGATAGCAATTTTGTCTGAGGTGCGTCCTGACGTGGCCTTCTTTATGTTTTCTTTCTTTTTTGACAGCCCCACCTATTCCACTTCTTTTCTTTTGTTTTTTAAGAATTATTATTATTACGGTACTTGCCACTCCTTTCTCTTTTTTTTAAACTATTATGTGGTGTCTATAATTTCCTCAAACGTTCATGATGTCAACCGTGATGATATCTCTCTAATTATCTACGAATCTCTCTCTCAATCTATCGCCCCATGGTTTTGAGTTGGCTTCGACATTCTCACACACGCTTCGCACCCACGCCCCTCAGCCCCCGACTTCCACGCACGCCTTTCTATTTTTATCTCTCTACAATATTTTTTTTTTTTTTTTTGATACATAGGAATACAAAAGGCAAAGAACTCGAACGGAACAAAACAAAAAGAAAACAAAATTAAGTAATGCCTCGTGCCATGAAGAAACTCGTGGTCGAATCTGCAGACATAATTTGAATCCCCAAACTAGCATGTAGTGCTTCCTTTGCGAGCATATCAGCATGCTCATTCTCCAGTCGATCGATAAGTCTAACAGAAGCTTCCCATTCCCGACTTAGTATGTTCTTCACTTCAAGAATCAGATCCCTATCTGCATGTATCTCAAACGAGCTGTTCCCCAGAAGGGACACCACAGTATGCGAGTCACAACGAAGTTCTAATCTTCTGCACCCACAATCCCAAGCACGCCGAAGGCCCCATAAGCACCCCCATAGTTCTGTCGTTAGGCAGTCCTGTGCCTCTATACTGCAAAAGAATGATTCAATAATGCTTCCGTTAGGATGATATAAAATTCCTCCACACCCCGCTGTTCGCATGTCAAAGGTCATTGCCCCATCCACATTCACCACAAACAGGTCCTCTTGCCATCGGTGAGAGACACCAGCATTCGGAAGTCCTCCAGTTCTCATGCGATTGTTCTTCCTCTGGTTAAAAGATTTAGCTTTGATTAGACAATGGACTATTCCTTTGATCTCCGCTAGACCCTCAGTAATTGACGGGGTGGGCCCTAAGTGAACTCTCTCATTACGACGTCGCCACAATACCCAACAAGTAACACCAAACACATCGTTCCAACGTCCTGAGTCTGTCTTCCTACTATTCTTGATATTCATAGAGAACCAATCATTTAAATTACTTCCCCAAAACCTTCTATCTGTTGGAGAAATACCCAGACGTATCCAGAATTCCCGTGCATGGGTACAATCCCGTGAAACATGTAGGGAACTCTCTATCAACTGCTGACACGCACTGCAGAAACCATTCTGGTGAATTCCACGATGCAATAAGGATTCATTGGTGAGCAGCCTATTGTGATGCAACAGCCATAGATAACTTTTACACCTATGTGGCACCTGTAACTTCCATATCTTAGACCAATCTGGGGATTCAGGGGTTTGATCCCCCGCTAAAAGCCTGTATGCTGATGAGACTGAGAAATGGCCACTTCTTTCATGCTTCCATCTCGCCCTGTTTTCCCCATATCTGGTCATCAACTCAATGCCATCCTTAACCTTTGGCCACGTGACTTTAATTCCACTCCATACTCGAGAGCCCGGTCTTTGGGTATCAATTTGGGGTAATAAATCATTTCCACATTTGTATTTGCTCCTAACCACTTTGACCCACAAAGCGTCCTTCCTTGTTACTAGGCCCCAACCCACTTTCATCATGAAAGCACGATTTTGGATAGACGAGTGCCTCAATCCTAACCCACCACAATCCTTCCTGGAACATACTGTATCCCATGCCACTAAATGGACCTTCTTCTTATCCTGAGTAGATCCCCATAGAAAATTGCGAGCACTTCTATCAATTACATCACAACAAGGGGCAGGAATAAGGGATGTCTGCATAACATGATTCGGGATAGCCAGGGCCACCGACTTAATTAGTGTGTTTCTGCCAGCCATAGAGAGAGAATGGCCCTTCCAATTTGCTAATCTTCGACGAACTCTATCAACTACGTAACTGTACGTAGCTTTCGTGACTCTTTCGTGATGGAGAGGTACCCCGAGATACTTTCCAAGGTCAGCTGCCCTTGTAAAACCCAGAGTCTCGCTTAATTGAGCTCGAACATTGTTATTCACATTTCGAGAGAAGAAGACCCTCGTTTTGGCCACGTTCACTTTTTGTCCTGAAGCATCACAGAAAGAATGAAGGCAGTCTCTGATAACGTTAACCTGATCCAACCTAGCTTCTGCAAATAAGACCAGATCATCTGCAAAGAATAGATGAGATAGTAGTGGGCCATCCTTATTAAGCCGTATAGGTCTCCAGAACCCTAGGGAAATTTGATCCTGAATCAGATGGGCAAGCCGCTCCATGCAGATAACAAATAAGTATGGGGAGAGAGGATCCCCTTGCCTAATACCTCGGGATGGATTGAAGGTCTCTGATTTACTTCCATTCCATAAAACCCTCATGCTCGGGGTACATATGCATGCTTCCACCAATTTAATTATATTTTCTGGTAAAGAGAGATTACGAAGACAATCAATGACAAAAGACCACCTGACTCGATCATAGGCCTTTTCAAGATCAATTTTGACTGCCATAAATCCTTTCTTGCCCTTCATGGTCTTCATAGAGTGGATAACTTCTTGGGCCACAATAATATTGTCCGAGCTAAGTCGACCTGGTACAAAGCTACATTGATTCGGGGATATCACACTATCAAGAATAGGTTTAATCCGATTAGCCACAATCTTCGTAATTAATTTGTACATGACATTGCAGAGGCTAATAGGGCGAAAGTCTTTCACCCATTCTGGTCTATCAATCTTTGGTATAAGCACCAAATAGGTCTGGTTTATGCTCTGGATTTCTTGAGGAAAATTAAACACATAAGTAATAAATTTGAAAACCACTGAGCTAACCTGATGCCATTGGGATTGGAAGAATAGTGCATTGAGCCCATCAGGACCCGGAGCTTTCAAAGATCCCATACTCCAAAGGGCATGTTCAACTTCCTCCATTGTAGCTAGTCTTCCCATACTTTGGACGGCTTCTGGCAGTATTGGAGGAAATGAGCACCGAGGATTCAAAACATTCAAATCAACCCCATCTTGAGTAAACAAGTTTGAGTAAAACTCCACTGTACCCTGTTTTATTTTTTCTTGATCAAATATCCATTCACCTTCAGCATTCCTGAGAGCTTCGATCTTATTCCTTTTCCTCCTGGCATTGGCACGCCTATGGAAAAATTTTGAATTTCTATCTCCTAAGGAGAACCAATCACAACGAGCCTTTTGTGCCCATAAGACATCTTCATGTAGTAAAATCTCTTCAAGGTCGCACCATAACTTTTTCTGGAGAGAAAGAAGGCCTGACGATGGACCTTCATTTTGTATGCTTCTATTTAAACCGTCAATCCTATGCAAGATCCGTCTCTTTTGGCGCCCCAAATGACCATATACTTCTTTACTCCATATCCCCACAGCCTCAGTAAACTTCTTTGTATTCTCTTCCCATGTAGCATCGTTGGACCACGTAGCTTTCATGAAGTCCTCAAACTGATCATGTAGGATCCAGGAGGCGACAAATCGAAACGGGCGTTCATGAATGATTGAACTAGAGCAGTCCTCTAATTGAAGTAGAATAGGCCTGTGGTCGGATTTAAACTGATAGAGAACTTTTGCCATTGCCTGGGGATACGAATCCATGAAGGTATCGTTTATAAGGACCCTGTCTAATTTACTTAAACAACCCTCCCTACTCCAGGTGAAAAAAGGACCTACCGTATGAATTTCTGACAGACTTGAATTTTCAAACCATGAGACAAATTCTCGATCCACCCCGGTGCTAGACTGAGCTTGAGAGCATCTTTCATGTTCAAACAGAATACTATTGAAGTCCCCTCCAATACACCATGCCCCATCAACCCTCTCCGCTAACTCAAACAGCTGAGTCCACACCTCGCGACGTTTACTAAATTGTGGGCTAGCATAAACACATGTAAGAAAGATCTTCTCAGTGCCTCGTTGCAGACATAAGTGAATAAACTGACTGGATGAGTCCATTATGTTCACGCTCCATTCCCCTTCATTCCACAAAACCCATATTCCTCCACTATAACCCATAGCATCCACAATATGGAAATTTTGAAAGCCCAATTTAGACGCAATTTTCCTAGCTTTTCCTCCGCTTGCTTTAGTTTCAAATAAAGCTAATAAATCCAATTTGTACAACCTAGCTAACTCCCTAACCAAACTTGGGAAGGTCCTCGCCCCAACTCCTCTACAATTCCAAAAAGTGCAATTCATGGGGAAACCACGTTATGTTGAACTTGGCTTTCAGGGCCTTGACTCCTAATTTCCTCTGTAGGCACAACAGTTTCACTTTGATATACGCCTTGCTTTTCGTCTTCCATATCCATTCCACATTCATGTCCAGACTGGGATATTCCTTGTTCCTCGTCAATATGGGCCAAAGAGTCAAAAGGATTTTTTGAAAGCATAAAACCTCCACCAATCTGATCTTGCTGGGAGGGGCCCACGCAATTATGAAGCACATTAGCTAATTCTACATTATTCTCCTTCCCTCTAGCAATGTGTAACCGTTCCCTCTTTTTAACTTGGTCAACCGGGACCCACTTCTTTGAATTTGTAATTTCCTTCCCAAATTTTCGGGACTCCAGATTTACACCAGACGAAAATTTGACTTTCATGCCATTATGATGATTAGCAAGAGTAATTGATGAGCGAGAATCACGCCGTGGTAATGACCCCAGATTCGGTTTCCCTGGACTGCTCCCAAGGATCTCGCTAGATCCCGTTAATCCTGGAGCAACAGTTGTTCTCCGCGCCGGACGTCGAACCAGGTTCCAAACCCCCATCACCGTCTTATGTTGCAGCTCCCCGCCGCTATCCGTTTCCGGCATGGGTGGCTCTCGTCCCCTCTTCAAAACCATTCTCTCATCCTTCCCTTCTTCTGCACTAAGCTCTTTTCCTTTGCCTTCCTGTTGTTGCGACTGCATAACGTTATCCGCAGAGCTTTCTCCACCCACTGCCACACTCTGTTTTTCTGTCAAGGGTGATTCCGGGCAAACATCGCGGCGGTGACCATATTTTCCACATTGGAAACAAACTAGGTGAAGACCTTCATACTCTACATGTCTCTCTTTTCCAAAAATCCTCACTGCAGGCACCAAACGTTTCATCAAATCGAGTTCCACGCAAAGTCGAGCAAACCTACCTCGTTCCGTCAAGTATGTGATTGAGTCGACCTTCAGGGTGATTCCTACTAGATTACCAATTAGATTCAGACTTTCAGCATTGAAGAACTCCAATGGAAGCAGAGGAATACGAATCCACGCTGCTATACTCCTCTGTTGAGACGCGTTCCAGGGATCGAAGTTGGGTCTCCAACGTTGCACTAGCAGATAGTGATCTGCGATCATCCATGGTCCCTCCAAATAGATATAGTTTAAATCCTCCTCACTGTCAAACGATACAACGAAGTAGCCATTGTCAATGTCTCTCACTGTGTAACGTTGTTTTGTCTTCCAAAGCCGTTGGAGTTTGATCTGTAGGAACCGAAGGTTGATGGTCTTCCCCAGAAGTTTGATTATAAGCGATCTCTTCCAAGGCTTGCACCACCGTTCATATTGCTCTTGTGATATTACTAGGGTAGGAATCGGATCTACATCCTCCGCCGTTTTCCCACTATCAGGCTGCTCCTTCTCATCACCGAAAAAT
This sequence comes from Inga oerstediana, assembly GCA_963210345.1. NCBI lineage: Eukaryota > Viridiplantae > Streptophyta > Magnoliopsida > Fabales > Fabaceae > Inga > Inga oerstediana. The sequence continues at coordinate 62,149,999 of OY723409.1, forward strand.
TCTTGGAGACTCCCAATGTAACCCTTCCACGCCTCATCGAACACGCTGCTTCCTCGGGCATCAACCGAGCATTTTTCCGGTCCTGCCTCCAGTAGAGAAGCCTTATACGAACGTGCCTTGTTCCCCTCTGTGCTCTCTCCCTCGTCGCCTGCTTCTTCATCTACTCCCGTCAAGCCCGCCTTCCACCGCTTGTTCCCTCTCCCAGATATCCCTCCGTCCTCCGTCCTCCGTCGCACCTTCGCTGTCCATTACGTCCCCCGCTCCTCTGTTTTGTTAGTAAGGAGCAGAGGAAAGTCTCAGAGAGAAACTCGTGTCATCTCTCTACAATATAATATAACGGATTTTTGTTTTTCAGCGAACCCAGTTTCTTAAGGCCTGTTTGTTATGCGGAATATAGAGAAGGGAAAGAAAATATTGCAATGTTCATTAGTTTGAAATGCATTTGCCTGCTCAAAGTGCCGGCAATCCATAATTCCTCTAAGATGAATGTTTCTTTAAATAAGGAAAATCGAGTTCCCACAAAAAATGGGATGAACTTTAAAATGTTCCCCGTAATGATAATATGTGGACAAAAATGCCCTTGAAAACATGCACTATGTGTTGAACAACCAGAAAGAAGCAGCAAATGTGTGGGTTAATTTAGTATGAGCTTATAAATTGATATGTTTGTGATGTGGATTGTATTAGATGAACATATGTGAAAGAAAAGCAGAGTCGAAAGCTGAAACGATGACCAGTATCATGAGGAAGACGATGAACAGTGAAGACGAGGTCGGGTTCGAATTGGGGTTATTAAGTTTGATCTAGGTTGTTAAGTTCAAACTAGAATGTTAAGTTCAAACTTGAACTTCTGGTGAGGAAGACAATGAACAGTGAGGTCGAGGTCGAGTTCGAACTGAGGTTATTAAGTTTGATCTGTGTTGTTAAGTTCGAATTAGAATGTTAAGTTCAAATTTGAACTTCTGGTGAAGTTTTTGGGTTATTTTAGGTTTTTCACACAATCTTCCCACTTAAACCACTCTCTTTTCTTCCAATCAAACATCTCATTTTTCCTCAACCTATGTTCCGTTCCCAAATCTATCAAACAACTCACTCTTTTAAATTCCCTCTTAATCTTCCCTTCCTTTCCATTCACTTCCCTTCCTTTCCGTTCCCTCCTAAAATGTTTCTTGTACCAAATAGGCCCTCAGAGGATCCAATTTCTCTGCTCATCCCAATGATGAGCAGGAAAAGTTAGCTTGATTTGGACTGTTTAGTTTAGATATGGACAATCTAGATTTTATTTTTTTTTAATTTTTGTTTTTCAAAAAAAATTATCTTAATAGGTAGAAAAACTAAAATAAAAATAATCTCTTAACTAACATTTTTTCAAAAAATGATTTTTTCTATTTAAAAATCATAATTAAAAAAAATGAAATTTGGATGGTCCAGATCTGATCTAGACCATCTAGATTGGATTAGCTTTCCTTGCTTATTGATTTGATGAGTAGGGAAACTGGATTCATGTCTTAGGAGTTGATAGTTGTAAAAGCATGTTGATGTAAATTGAGATAAAATTTTTCTCACATACTTACCTCATACACCGTAAATCGCATTAGAAAAATAATTTCTACCCTAGCCTAAACAGGCACTTAGGATATATATATATATATATATATAAAATAATAAAATGAAATAAACAAATTCCTTGTTACAGCCCTCCAATTAAACAGTTTATGATACATAATTTTTCATTATAATTTTTCAGGACAGTCTGTTTGTATGTGTTACGAGTACGTAACACATCAGAGGGGAATTTGTAAATATAAGGCATACGTCATAACTCATACGTAAATTAGTACTTGTATTTTATTCGGACCAAAATATAAGTAGCTTTGTTTAAAAAAAAAAAAATCCACGATGACAAGAGTTGACTCTTGAGATATGTCAATTTGACACTACATCAGGAATAAAAAATAATAGGAGTGAAATACCATCAATCAATCTAGTTTTAAATTGGCTAACATTTGATTCGAACAAAAAAATCTAATGGAAAATTAATTAAACTTGGTTTAATGTTTCTTTTGGATAGCTTAATTTTTACTTATAAATACTTATAAATCATGATTTACCGTATATGAGGTAAGTATGTGAAAAATTTTTTATCTTGACTTAAATAATAAATATTTATTTAAAAAAAAACGCTATTCCAAACATAATTTTATTGTTCACCTCTAAGCCAGTCTAGCCAATAATCAGCACACTTAACACTTTTGTAGGAGCATAAATTATCTCAATATCCCAGCTATATAATAATAATGCTCTAGTTTACATGATTTGTCGAGCTGGTGAGTGAGAATGACCATAATCAATGTGTATTTTGATTAGCTTTTGAGAATAGTTTTTACGATTTATGAGGTAAGTGTGTGAGAAGAATTTTATCTTGAGTTACGCAAACCTAAATTTGACAAATTGTCAAATACTCACTCAGACGATAATAAGTGAGTAGCTTTCCTAGAATCGAAGTACGTTTTGATCTTTGTGAAACCTAGCCACTTACTAGTTAACAACCCCATCTTAATAGCCTGAATCTCTGTTGCCGTAGAAATACAAAAGCCAAACTTCTGTTGGAACCTGACTATATATGCACCCGAACTATCATGGCAATTCCACCACATGCTGCTTACTTCTGGACCAAAATATAAATAGCTTTAAACTATTTTATTGGAATTAGAAAACAACTGTAAATAGCGATCTTGCCTCAACCAGGATGAAAACAAAAATTTGAATATGGAGAATACACTTGTTAGGAAGGACTAAGATTCAGTGCTTGCTAAGTTTCAAAAAAGATTCGTATAAAGTCCAATATGACACAGGAATACTATTGATCGGATAAAAAATAGATAGGGGTAAAATTAAAAAATAATAATTAATAGCTCTCTAAATTATTTATATTATAAACCAAATATTTCTTCTAGAATTTGTCTTATATTTTGAATACGAGGAAGCATATAAATAATTAAAATCTTTAGAACTATTTGGGTTTACTGGAAATAATAATTTTTATGTTTTATAAGATAAAATTACCCGCACATACATCTTTGATAAAAAGGCAAGATCATTTATTACGGGCACAAAGTAAAGTCAGGTTATGGTAGGATGGGCAATAACATTTCATTATGAAGCGAAGATGTGTTCTGAACTTCTGATGTGCGACTAAAGAATAGAGCAGAAAATGCATGAGTAAACGTGATACAAAATAAACAAAATTGGAATGAAGATAAAAAACGTGGGGGGTTGAATTGGTGAAAGTAAAATGATGAGCTGGAGAAGACTCAGAGAAGGAAGATGAGAGAGAAAGTGGGTCCGGAAATGGAGCAGGAGAGGGAAAGGGGGAAAGAAGGGTAAAAGAGACCAATGAGGGAACTGAACAGGAAAGGGAGGTTGGAAGGCACGCGCAGAAGGGGGAGAGTGACGTAGCGAGAAAGGGTCATAAATACGAGGTACAGCGTAGGGAGGCCATTGGTCGTTTGGAGAACGAAAGAGGCAAATGTGGCCCTCTTCCCGTACTCTTGGATTCATTGGACTTTTCTGGAAAGAGTTTCCTTTTCCTCCTATTATTCCATTTCCTTTTCTGATACCAAACCCTCTCCCCCGTCTCTCTCCTCTCTTTCTCTCTCTTCCCCCCGCTTCCCTTAGATTATTTCTCCACTCCCTTTCCCAAATTACCCTCCTCTCCTTTCTTTTATCTTTTTCCTTATCTCGACCTCCCCTGTGGGCCCACACTTGGAGTAATTTAGTCATCAGCTCTTTCTTTTCTTTTAATTTTATAAATTAAAAAAAAAAAAAAGCAAAGGGAAGGAGAGAAAGATGGGAGGGGGACGGGGACGTGGACTTGGGTGGAGTTATGATGGGAATGATTAACGATTAGAAGGTAGGAAAAGGTAAATTTGAGTTATTTGCTTGCGCTGTCTATTTCCATTAGTGGGTAATTTAGATGCCCAAGAGAGAGAGAGAGATAGACGAGATGCTTTTCGATCTGGTTAACGTGGGAAAGTTGTTTAAGAAAGAGATGGTTCTTTCTTTCCCCGTTTGCTCCCTCGCAAGTTCTCGTATACACAAAATAGAAAAATAGTAAATAAATACCAGGAGTGAATTAAATAAATAAATACAAATCTACCTTTTTTTTTGTCTGTCATTACAAATCAACATTTTTAAGAGTGCCTTACATGAATGCCACGAAAGAAATAAAGGACAATTCGCCGGGGGTAAGAGAGAGAGACCCAAGGGTGAATTAGGAGACATTGAAAAGAAAAGAGTGAGTGGCTAGAGAGAGAGAGAGAGAGGATGAAGGTGTGTAAAGGAGGAGGAGAGATGCTTTCGGGTTAGCTCGCTGAAACTGGCCTCGTCTATGCTGTATCGGGCAGCTAGAGGGTAAACAAAGATCTTCGAACATCTCCTCCCCTTTACTACCTTTTCGCTACACCAACCTCTTTTTTACTCCCTCTCTTACCCGTCCTAGGTTTAATTTTCCCCTCCACTCTCAATTCTCGAGCTTCCCCATTATATTTTTTTTTTTATTCACTCTCGCCTCCCAGGAGGCCCAACAGGACACGCTAACTCCTTAATTTTCTATTTCCCTTGTTTGATGATGGGAGAGTGGGAATCAGAAATCTGAGCTCCTTGCTCGATTCCCCATCGTTAGTGCCTCTGTGTATAGTTTGGTCGCTAGCTCTGAAGCTCAAATCTTTGGGCAAAAAAGAATGTGGGATCTGAATGACTCGCCCGATTGGAGAAAGGACGAGGAATCCGAAGGTTGCTCTTCCTTGAAGACATCCATGGACGGAGACGACGACAAAGGGAAACGGGTCGGATCTATGTCTAATTCAAGCTCATCTGCGGTCGTCATCGAGGACGGATCGGAGGAAGACGACGGCGAGAGGAGCAGAACATTGAAGAAGAAAAGCAGCAGCAAGATATTCGGGTTCTGTGTCAACCAGGACGAGTCCATGGACACTGACCCGCCCGTGACTCGGCAGTTTTTCCCGGTGGAGGAGGAGGAGGCGGCGGTCGTGTCATCGGGTGTTGGAGGGAGCACGGCCTTCCCTCGGGCTCACTGGGTGGGCGTGAGATTCTGTCAGCCGGAACCAGTCTCCGCCGCTGCTGGTGGCAGAGGAAAATCTGTGGAAGTGTCGTCGCAGCCGATGAAAAAAAGCCGGCGAGGACCAAGGTCAAGAAGCTCTCAGTATAGGGGAGTCACGTTTTACAGAAGAACAGGCCGTTGGGAGTCACATATCTGGTTAGTCCTCTCCATTCCATAAAATGCGGAAACAAAGAACCATTTCACTGATCTTTGTTTATTCCATTCATCTGCCACCATCCAATCAGATTTTGATTGTTTGGTTTTTATTGCAGGGATTGTGGAAAACAAGTGTATCTGGGTAAGCCCATACTATATATTTGTTTCCATTTCTGTGATCATTTATTTAATTTCTTTTAAAAAAGTTTCCTTGACTTGTTGTTCTTGACGGCTTAAAAAAATATTACTTTTGATGTTCGGATTGGGGGAGAAAGTACGGTATGTGTGATAACTGACGGTGAGATGGTTTTTGTCTGGGTAAATTTGTGTAGGTGGATTTGACACGGCACATGCAGCTGCTCGGTGAGCACTTTGCTCTCTGCTTGTAATATTACTTTTCTATATCTTGGGAGGCAATAAGATATATAAAATTAGATTCATTCTGCAAAAATTTAAAGATCGAAACAAAGATCATATATTTGTCTGCTAAACTTTTCTGTGCAGTGCGTATGATAGAGCGGCCATTAAGTTCCGAGGAGTAGAGGCCGACATCAACTTCAACATTGAAGACTACGAAGAAGACTTGAAGCAGGTAATGATGAGATTCATGAACTGGAATGGAAGAAATCTTACCTCGAACATTAATACCTTATCTTGTACAGTGTACTCTATTAAATAATTATTTTAAAATCTTTTGGTCTGGTTGCTTTCGGCTGATGAATGCCATAGATGAGCAATTTAACAAAGGAAGAGTTTGTGCACGTACTTCGTCGACAAAGCACTGGGTTCCCCAGAGGAAGCTCCAAGTATAGAGGCGTAACTTTGCACAAATGTGGAAGATGGGAGGCTCGAATGGGCCAATTTCTTGGCAAAAAGTACATAACACGTTTTATGTTCCTGGCTTCTTCTTGTTTGTGCGTATCATAGTTTCATAACTATTAACGTTGTTAAATTGATTCGCCAGGTACGTTTATCTTGGTTTGTTTGACACGGAGGTTGAAGCTGCAAGGTACCTATTTCTGATCCAATACGTTTTCGATTTTTCGTGTTCCGATGCCTGCCCAAACGTTAGGGTTTTGAAATTTTTCATTCTTTTTCGGGAAACTCCTCCCATAGGGCTTATGACAAAGCAGCAATAAAATGTAACGGAAAAGAGGCCGTCACTAATTTCGATCCCAGCATCTACGAGATTGAGCTTAACTCTGGTAATTAATCCCATAATTAGGAAACCAACCCCAGGTTAATTTACTCATCATGTATTTTATATATATCATAAAATATTCATTGGGCAGAATCCTCGGGTAACGGCGCGGATCACAATCTGGACTTAAGTCTGGGCAATTCGAGCTCAAAGCAAGGCAGTAATAGTCAAGCACTGGGGAATGATGCCCATAACAGTGGAATGGATCATCGCCAAGTGGCATCGGAATCTAGTTGGAGGAACAATGGAGGATTACTCAGGCCTAAGGTTGGTGTTAAATTCTGACATTTGATTTACAATTAAGCGGCGAATCCAATGCTTTTGGCCGTTACTATGTCGTAGTTGACACTGCTGGATGGTCAAACTCAGCTTCAATCTGCAGCATCAAGAGAAATGCAAAGATTTGGCGGCTACTGGACAACTAGAGAGCCTCAAATGCTCAACAGTTTTGCTCCATCCCATCTTCACCCACCAAGCTTTCATGTGGGTATATGTATTTTCTCCCCACTCAACAAAATCAACGTGGTCTTATCGGATTAACTTTATTTTAAGTGATTTTGTGTTGTAGTTTCCGAGCAGCAGCAGCGAAGGGCAGATTGGGAGTGATCTTTCACTGTCAATGAGTGATCATCATCATCACCATCACCAATCGGGGCCTCCTCCTCTTCATCAGGCTCATCATATAGCAACTGCTGCAGCATCATCAGGATTCCCAACGCAGATTAACAGACTTTCACAAGGATGGCTGCAGAAAAATGGGTTCCACACTCTCATGAGACCCAACTGACCCACATTTCAGGATCTTTTTCTGCCCAGCCATTTTCATCCTATTTAATAGTCTTTATCTTTATTTTCCCATTTTAATTACACTGGGTTTTAATTTGAGCGTGTACAAAAATGGTTGCAGTTTTAGAGCTTAGATTGCTTCATGTATGTGTGATTCATGCAGCAGAAGGCCTCAATAGGTTTTAATATATTGAGGTGAAACAAGGGATAAAAAAGAAGTCCAAATTGGGAAACGCCAGCTCCTGTATTTGGTCAAACTAACAAACCGACGAAATCTTTAACTAGATATTCTGGTTCCTCAGCAAAAACTTGTGATTCGTTGCTTTTCTGCGTCCTACGGTGTGTGTATTTATGATGACACCACATATTCTTTTCTTAAATTGCATTCGCGTAGGCTGTGAAGCTCCCCTCTGCTGTTCATATCTGGGGCCTTTTGCTTAGGTGAAAAAGATGCCTCTCCTTGTTAAATTTGATAAATTATGGGGACAATCGTTGGCTTGAAGAAATATGGAGGCAGCTATAGGGGATATCCTACACTAATCTATCTAACATATGTTTGGTATAATTTATTTTTAACTTAAAAATATTTTTTACATAGATTAAAATAAAATTTTTTTAATATATTTATAACGTATATCTCAAATCATGATTTAAAAATATTTATAAATTAAAATTAAATTATCTTAAATAAACAAGTAATATATTTGTGAGTAAAGACTAAAGGGTCTCGGAAATATCAGCTAGGGTGGGCCGAATAGTCTCCATCAACGTTGTCCTTTGAATCAGTTCTCTCGGACAAAAGCAGTCAGACAAAGCTATTATGACGAGAGAGACCTATCATTGTTGTCTTAAAGCTTCAAAAGGACACTCTTTCGTTGGCTCCCACTTGACTGACACCCAAAGCGCTAAACCATAAACCCCACACTAGTATAATAATCCATCACTTTTTTAATCAGCAAGTTAGTAAATCGGATCTAGATCTCTCTTTTTTAATTATTCTAAGCATTGTTGTTCATTTGGTCCATGTATAAAATATCATATTACCCTGTTTTTTTTTTTTGACCTGGATCATATTACCCTGTTAAAGTAAGTAAGAAGTACCACTGCATGTGATTTTTAAAAACAAACAAAAAAGCAGGGGCCCTTGTTTCTAGAAGGGACAAAGAAGAGTGAGGGTTTGATTAATTATGGATTTACCTTTATAGAGAGTACAGTAAGTGGTTTAAATGTTTAATCGGGGGATACGCAGTTGTGAGCGTGGGAGGGAACAGGGTCTGACCTGGTAATGCATCAGACACAGTATTTAATGAAGTGTGTTATGGTATAATAACACTGGCATGAATTAATATAATAATAGTAATAATGATCCGACCCGTTTTGGGATATGATCATACTTTGTGGTTAGGTGAAGTGAATAAAATAGCCCAAGTGCTTCCATCATCACCAGCGTCACCCTAGATATTTATAGAAAAGCAGGCACAAAGTTGGGGCATCCTCATTCCCATGAAATTTTTATGCTTTTTTTTTTTAAAAAAAAATTCAGATCAGAGTCAGACATTTATAATTGCTGCCAACACCCTTGTCGTCTTTTTTGATGCCATACAGAGAATGGAAAATTACCCGCCCACTTCTTGTTTCTTTACCTAAATGAAGAACACTCTCCTGTGTTTGTAAATATAACACGCACACACACTTCTGTGTAAGGAAATAGGCTATTGGCATTGGCAATCATGTGTTGTGGTGGGGGATAGGAAGGCAGGATAGGATAGGTTAACAAGAAAGTGGTCCAAATTACAGAAAATGGCAGGGGGGGCATTGATTTTACGTAAAGGGAAGAAGAAAACAAAAGTGGTAAATGTTAATTGGTGAGAGGAGTACAAAGTGGTCGTGTCCTTCACTATAGGCCTCAGGCCCTACCCTCTTCTCTCTTAGATTTCGTTTCCTTTTATCTCATCTTTGCTACGCATCTACTACATGACACATCCCTCTCTGATTTAACGGCCGCATGTTATTGCACCCCAGAATAAAGAAAACGCCAGCGTATGATGACTCGTTTATAATCACTACTGCTCAATATTTTAACCCACATATATGATAGTTTAACAATTCATACTATTTATAGGTCAACAATTCAACAGCCTCGTGTCTTGATTAGTTTCTGTAAATATGGTTAATTATAAAGAAGAGGTTATTGTAATGGAGTGTGTGAGAGAGGGAGGGAGGGAGAGGAAAAAGAGGATGGCGGTGGGGGGATACATGCAAAGAGCAAAGACAGGGTGGGGGAAAGAAAGCAAAGTAAAAGAGGAGGGTGGAATAGAGAATAAAAAAGGAGTAAATTTATTATCATGAATAAGGAGATTAAAGCCTTTGGTGGAGACCACTTTTTTCCCCAATAGGAGTGTTTCCATTTATGGGATTTATTCAACGGTTCCAATTTGATCGCACATCTTCCCCTTTCACTAATTGTGTGATTGCCGCTGGCTTTCCATTTTCTTTAATAATAATATCATAATAATTGAAAATTGAGACTCTGTGTGTGGTCATGCTACATATAAAAACAAAATACAAAGGAAGAGGGGGCATAGAGACGGAAAGAATGCCTTACAGAGAGAATTGTGGTTTATACATTACGGGTTTTTCCATCCAACAAGCTAGTCTCTATTTAGACTTGCACACGTTTCAAGTATCTAGAGAATTTGATAGACTATTAATCCCAAAGCCATTTATATCATGATATCGAAAACCGAACTGCATGAGACTAGCCAGTTGGTTTAAATCGGAAATTGGTGAATCATACGTTTGAATAGTCTCGTTGAGGGTAGGAAAATTGGGGAGAATTGACCCGGCCGACCCGACAGGGTCACAAGTTGCCTGGATTTGGATTTTTTTTTAAATTTGTTTTTTATGTGTCCAACGACATCGTTTTGATTTTTTAAAAAATTATTTTCCCGGAATTTTCTGATTTGCAAAGAGTTTTAAAAAAGATTGTGGAATATTTTTTATATTGGTTGGAGAAAAATCTTTATATACTTAATGATACTTTTGTAGGTATTAGGTTCAGAAGGTTATATTAGACTGCTCATTGAAAAAAAAAAAGCTTACATAATTTTTTAAATGGTATATATGAATATTTAAATTATATATATATAATTTAATTGAACCCAAGGCCTCCAATCTGAATTATTGACCTTTTACACAATGTTTTGGCCGATTCAATGTTTGATCCAGTTCATAGTAGCTTGATTTATATACATGTACACATATGCTCCATCCCATGGATTACTTGAAAAGGATGAAAATGGAAATAATCGAGGTACGAGGGCAATCTATGATGGGAGGTGAAAGTTCGATGGGAGTTTTTATGAGGGATGTAAAGGAATCTGGTCTATGAACCTGCAGAGCTTCATAAAGAAGTTGGGTGTGTGCATTACTGCATTGTTGGATCGGCTTATCATCAAAGTATTGGGAAACATCATTTAATTCCTTTGGTCCTCCGTTAAGAGGTGTGGAGCACCCTCCCTTATGAGCGCAGCACCTAGAAACCCCTAAGCTTGGCCCTTGGTCCCCCACCCTTTTGTCCTCCACGTTATTTTATATTTTTATCACTCACACTATTGTCTTTCATTGTGTCTATTACAACCTGATCTTTAATATAATACCTAGTTAATTTTTTAGAGAGATTAATGAAGCTAAATAAGTTCGTTAATCATAATATATGTTTTGTATTATTTAATAATATATATCAGTTTATAAATCAGATAAATTAGTTTAGTATAAAAAAGATAAAGTTAAATACTTTAAAGTAATTTCTTTAGTTTTTTTAGTCTTTCTAAAAAAATTCAATTGATCTTATATTAAGAACTGGAGGCAGTACATTATTTGCACCATTTTCTTGTCTGCGATTTTGGCGTTGGCAACGTTGTTTCGTTCATTCCTATAGAGACATTATCAGTTTGTTGATTCGAGGCCCTGGATTCAGTGGATTGCATCCTCGTTCCCTTAATCGCTCTGCTCTGTTAATTTTGTCCTCACCAAACTATCAAATCCATGTAAATATAATCGTGCCATCTCTGTCTGGCATAGTATCAGTTATTTTTGTAAATGTTTGTTTGGAATAGTTTATTTTTAGGCAATAAATTCTTATAAATCGTGATTCATAGTATACGAGATAAATATGTGAGGGGAGTTTTATCTCGGCTTACGTAATAAGAACTTAATGTCCAAATATAAACCCAACCAAACATACACTAAGTTATCAAACTAATCGGGTATCACTTCTTGGGCCCAAATCGCACGTTTCTTAGCAAAAAGTGAGATTCAAATAATTGGTTTTTTTATTTGGTGTTTGAGACAGCGTTTTTAAAAATGACTTGTCAATTTTAAACCCACTTTTCTGTAAATCACGCCTAGAGCCGGGAAAACGGGCCGAGCCCGTCGGGCCGGCCCTTTTAGGCCCTGGCCCTTCAAGGGCCGGGCTTGTAAATTATAGCTTCAAAAGGAAGTCGGGCCTAAAAGGGCCGGCCCTGTAGAGCCTCGGGCTTAAAAGGGCCGGCCCTGGAGGGCCTCGGGCCGGCCCTTTAGGCCCGTTTATTTTTTAATTATTTTACTTGGAAAAGAACCATGTTACATTTTTGAATTACCTTATTGAATCTATATGTCACTCTGTCCTTATATTGTATAGAATATGATTTTTGAGTATATTGTTTTGTCTAATTGAATCATATTGTGATTTTTGAGTATATTGTTCTGCCTATTTAGACTAAAATTATATTATATACTATTCTGCTTGATAGAGTATGATTTTTTATGGAGGTTGTAATTATTTGACTACTTGAACATACTGCTCAAAGTGAAACACAATCAAATGTCCTTGAAATTAATGATAGTGGCGAAGAAGGTGAAAATGATAGTCGTCATACTCATGTTGTTTAGAGGTTAGATTATTTAGCTTCTTGCCTTCTTATACTTTGGCCTTTGTGTAAGTTATTTATGGACATGATTTTACCTTTGATTATACATTAGTAACTGTGTTTGTTTGTTGTAAGAGACGTGTTATTTAAACCTTAATATTGATAACATTTATATATTAAATTAGAACTTTAATCGTTGTTATTTATTAATTATATTTCTCTGGGGGAAAATACGTAGGAAAAATAGTTAAATATTGTGAAAAGGATTTCCCGGCCCTGCGGGCCGGCCCTGGCCCTGATGCTCTCGGGCCGGGCCTTGAAAAACTGCAATTTTCCTGACCCCGAGCCCTTTAGGGCCGGCCCTGTAGGGCCGGGCCAGCCCTGATTCCCAGCTCTAATCACGCCTTATTACTTATTATAGCTTATCAAATAACTGGTTCTTTTTCTCAGAGTGATATTAATTTCGGTGCAGCAGAAATTGACAATGTAACTCATAAAGATAATAATACTCCCTTTGGTCCACAATATAAGGCATTTATAGAAAAATAACTTGGTCTACAATATAAGTTATTTATAAGATAATTAATACTTATTTTTCAGTTTTGGCCTTGTAATTAATGCTCATTTACAATTTGCCCACTCATTAAATTTTCAAAACTCATTTTCCAACAAGGGTAAAAGTGAATTTTTTTTTTTCAATTTAGGACATATTTATTGAGTTAATTGTCATATCTTGTTTCCTGTAAATTAGTTAAAGTGCCCTATATTGTGGACCGGAGGGAGTACTGTAGATGATGCAGCTTCCTCGACCAATGATGCTGGGACATCTTCAACTCGTATGAATCGCATTCGTGACATGATTAGATATCAACTTGTACGGGACATATGATCCAATTAGTTATGTAATATTTTTTTCTTTTGAATTTATGTATTTTAGCATCACATTTTCTAACTTCAATTTTTCCACTTGTTTTTAATTTTAAATATCTTGTTTTCTTATAAATAACACAAAAGCACTAATGTAATCGTCAATCCAAACAAGTTTTGACTTATGAAAAAACATTTATTCAATTGCTCATCCAAACATAAATCATATTACACAAACTAACTTTTCTATAAAATCATTTTAATAAATCTTTCATGTACATGGAAACAAATTCAAGTTACGCGACGAAGTTTGGGGCATTTGGCAATGCTCAAAAAATGGAATTGAAAACTGCCTCTAATGGTTGAGGTTAGAAAAACGTAATTCTAAACGCCAAGTTGAAAGTTCGGACATTGTTACGTAATTCCTACCGCATACATATCCAAAGAAATTATTAAGTAGAAAATTATAGTCTGATCATAACCAAAGACACCCCCTGATTTGAAACCAAACACAGATAACCCTTAAAAGTTTTAAAAAAATGTTAGAATTGTGAGACGAAAGGGTATGAAATGATAGATAGTTAGGGAGGAGATAACGTTGAAGGGGAATATGGAAACGAATAGGGTTAGCGTCACGTGGTGGTCCTATAGCTCACAGAAGGAAAGGTATAATGGTGTGTACTCAGTGCACAATGAGTACGAATAGGATATGTGTGACTGTGTGTGTGAGTGCTTATCTGTGTCAACCCTCTTTCGGTTTATAGGTTCGTACAAATTAAAGTGGCCTTGGAGCTATTGCCCTCCAAGAATAATCTCATAACGTGGACGCTCACTCCACATGATGCTCCCCATATGCGGGCTTATTAGCTTTTTTGTTGTTAGCTTTCGACTTGAGTTAGAAATTAATTACATTCTGATGCCTGATTAGTCATTATATCACCAAAAAGTTATATGCCCACATATTTCAATTCCTCTCTTCGTTACATGTGAGAAACGAATCAAAGTCAACCTATGCTGTATACTGTATCCCCCTTCCATCGTTATACTTCCTGTTTTAACTATAACTCGTATCTTTACTTTTTGTTTATAAAAGAAAAGTTAAAGTAACAGAATGAGTATGAATGTTAATTATGTCACCAAAGAGAAAGAGAAAGCGCATACATATATACATATACATATATATATATATATATATATCGTGCTATTCATTTGGTGGTGCCGTGTCGGCACACAGTAGCGAAATTGTTAAAGATGTTTGTGGGAAAAAAGAGAGAAGAATATTTGTCACATCAATATAATTCATCAATCGTTGTTCCAAAGGCATGCGTTCGTTGTCCTCGACGACACACATCCAATAAAGATTTTTTGTTTTCTCCAATGATCACCATTTATAATAAGCTCTTTCTTTATTATTATTTTTAAATGAGCTACCACACAGTAAACTCCACTCTTAATCTGCCAATTAATCCCACAGGTGATGTCACTGAGACAACAGGAACAGTGTGAAAAGATAGCGGATGGTTTTAGGTGAAAGTCTTGTAAAAGTGGGTTTAGACAAGACAATCATCTTTATTAGCCAGTCGTTTCCCTTAAGGTGGTATCATTACGGAAAGCTACCCGGCTAATTAATCAATGCTTTTGATGTCTGACCTACCTTCTCTCCTCTCTCCCTCCAACCCTAAACCATTCAATTTGACCATAGTTATATATGTTTCTCATAATTATTAGCGTCAGAATTTTAGATTTCATCCAATAAAGTTTTGCGGAAAAGCACTCATATGGTTTAATTAATGTCAGTGAGCACGACAAGAGTTATAAATTATAAAAGAGAAAAGGACACAACTCTATCTGTTTCTGGGACATAACTTGCATTGCATTTAATAAAACACACGCATAAGAAAAGAAGAAAGCGTGTTCCGTAATTTATGTTAATCGTTATACTAATTTTGCTATCCATTGTATCCTTGACGTCTGGATTAAGGTTTTAAACTAATAATGATTGCTAACGAGAAGAATAAATTTGTTCCACGTTTGCCAATTGAGGATTGCTTAACCTATTTGTTAAGCGAATTCCCTCTTTTTTGTCTCTCAGCACTAGGAAATCAGGTAAAATCTGAAAAACCCACGGAGTAACAAGCAAGCGCTCAACAGAGAAACCTTAATCTATCACTTCACGTCAGGACTCTATATTTCTTGTTTAAGATGCTCTAGTTAATTAAGACTTGCGCCTAGTGGCGCAATGGTCATTAAGTGATCCTTAGGTAACTGCCCCCTCTTTCATGGGTTTGATCTGTGTCTTTGTAATTAAAAAAAAAAATGTTCTAATTAAGCAGTCATCCAAAAAGCCAAAAAAAAGAAGGGGGTCCCATCTCACTTTTGCAGCCTAATATATATACTATCTCCTATCTTTAATAGATATTATATTAAGCAACAATAGTATCAGAAACAAATAAATTAGCAACCAAGATTAATGTTAATTGATCACATATAGTAGCACCAAAGCCAAAAGTTTCCTCCAAAATGAGATGTCAGTTTGGTAAGGGTAGGTATATTTCAGTTTTCACTTTTCTTGAACGATGTTAAACGGTCATATATGACTACGTTGATATGAATTTGATTACACATCACATTCGGCCGCTTGAGCACGGAGTGTTCACGCAAGTGCTTTTTCCAAATATGGGAAAAAGAAAAATCAACGGCCACAGAAAGAAGGAAATTTGAAAGGCCTCATTGCCTTAATGAGGGCTCATAGATCAATTTTTGATGGCTGACACCTATGAAACCTTGAATTTTGCCAATAAATATGATGGAGGAATAGAGACCAATAATTAACAGAAAAATCAGTATTATTAGCGTTGCTTGTCAAAGACGCTGAAGATGGTTGATATTTTCTACTTGGGTCAATCTGCGAGATTTGCGAATTTCTAATATGAGGAAATGAATGATTGTTCCTCGTATTTTCAACTGATTGTTTCGTCCAAAAAGGGAAAGATGTCTGAGATGATGCTATGATCCTAATGAAAACCCAAAAGGAGAAGAGAGAGGCGGAAACCTACTTGATCCCATAGGAAGCAAAATTTGGAATGCGTTTGAAATGTTTTTGATAGGTTCTTTCTTATCTAGGTGGGTTTGTTGAAATTGATGGACTTTGGGGGTGCACTGTTCTTTCTAATATTGGAACAAGTTTGAAGCTTAACGCATTCTCTTCTTCACCTACCTCACAAGTCATAATCACTGATGTCACTGCATGTCAATTATATCTTCTTTCTGCTAAGCTAAAGCGTGATGTTCATGGATAAGTAAACTCAAGAAAATCATTTTTTACGTGACTTCTCTTGCCTCTATGGAACACTACTGAGTATTGTGTAATCAGAACTGATATAGATTCTATGCCTTTTATTGCAAATTTGAAGAATGGAAGAACAGTTTTCTCTGAACATAGATATATAGATACCCTAGGGCTTTAACTCATCTGTAGGCCGCCAACCAAATTTGGTATGAATCGAACTCTTTCAATGCAATAATTTAGCCTACGTGTCTAAACCAGGACCTAACTCTCTCATCCTTTTAGAGGAATGAAGCCTAGAAAGAGAGCTTTTTTTGGGAGCGTGGTGTACTTTTCAAGACAATTCTCTAAGAACTTCAAGAATTCGGAGCTTTATTTACTTGTTGTGATAGATCTTAGGTTTTTATTAGATTAATATAATTTTTGATCCCTTAAATTTACCCTTATTTTGATTTTAGCCCCTCAAATTTTATTTCATTTAAAATGAGCACATGCTACCCCTACATTGTACAGATAGTTTATGCTTATAAATGTTTATTTAGAGAACGCCTTAACTCCCTCGTGTCCTTCTTAAAGAAATGAAACAATAGAGGAATTACACATGTACATTTACAATAAAAGAAATGATTGGTCAAACTAAAGATATGGTATTTTATATTCAAAATGTTATAATAATAGTTCGTTTGTATAAATGAGGAAGGAATATGTTTTACAATTGTAATCACATCCTGTAAACTTAGCAATCTACATTTCTAAACACTTCCCTGTACACATTCTTTGTATTATAAGTGATGACATTGATCGGGCAGAGAAAGCCGCAGCTTATCCAAGACAGCTTTGACTTTATATTATAAGAAATGTGCAGGACCAAATGAACAAAGCTTGACCTGTGCATGCTTATAGTACACTATGTAGTGAAATGTCAGAACCTATTTGAAATTTAATTTAGTTAGGTAATAAGGTGGAGAAAAAGTAACTTAATTAATATCAATATGCCAATCAGAAGTGACCAAAAACCTGTGGATACTGATATGTATGGACGGCAATTTGTTGTTGTTGTTGTTATATTATTAACAGTTTTAATATTTGCTGTAACAAAAGTAGATATTCATCCTCATGATAGATGTTGTAATATGAACCATTTATCAAGTCGTTTAAATTTAATGGCTTTTGCACATTAAAGCCTTAGTTTCAATGAATTATAGTATGGTTTGAACTTTATTATTGGCAATATATTAAGATTTCTTCCAGCTTACTAACGCAAGAGTGTGAAACTCCATTATAGGGTGCCTGTACACTTACTTTCTTCCATTATATGGTGATTGTTTGAATTGATGAATGTGGACATTATGCTCTCCTTCAAGTTCTTTATTTTTAGTAGGTCCCGAAAAAAGTTTAAGCACCTTCATTTCACTACCTCATGTGCAGCCATTGGTTTTAAAGGTTTTAAAAAGAAAAAGAACACTGAATTGATTGAAATAAAAAGGCAACAGATGGAGTACTTCAATTAATAAAGAAGTTCAGAACTGGGAAACATAAGGACAAACAGAAGCTTAAATTTAAACGGAAGACAAATTAAAACCTGAACCTAATGCACATTGGAAAGAAAATAAAGACAACAGTAGGGCATAGTGGATTCACACTTCTTTACAACTTTAATCATTCTTTCATCTTGCTTTTGGAAAGGCTGATGATTGGGGAAAATTTAGGGATTCATCTCTTGTTCACGCCTCTTCATTGAGTTGGGCTTCTTCCTTTTGCCTTTGGGAGAGGTGCTTGTGAGACAAGCTGAGAAGGGTTTTAAGATAGTGGTCTCTTCAACATCAATAGCATGAGGCTCATCAATTCGGATTATGTAAATAGGAAAGCATATATATATTGAAAATGGGTCTGCATCTGCAAGATGGGGCTGTATAGGGTGGCTTTAGTCTTTGAAAGCGTTGGGAATCTTTCCAGATTAATGCTATGGACAGTCAACAAAAACATTATCATATTGAAATAAACTAAAAAAAATCATATTAATAGGAAAGCATAGGTAACAGGGAGCTTGTAATTGATGATAGGGTTCAAAACAGGCTCGATTGTCAAATGGATAATTGCTTTGACTGTCCACTTGCCAAAGTTGATGAAGGGGAAAATAAGTAAAGTTAATTTACATGCCGCCATGTGAGCTCATCAGAACTGTAATTAGAACATATGCACCTTTGAACTGTCAGACTATCCAAGATTACTATAAATGCAAGAGTTAGAGCTCACTTTAGCCTGTAATTAATGAACGGACTACCTTCTTGTGAATAGAACATAATAGCTGATTGATACTACAAATTAAGCCTGGGCATTGTTTTGCAGCTGAAGAAAATGGCAATCCAAATCCATACAGATGAGGCAATTTGAATGACTACAACAAAAAGCAAAGCTACTCCATAATGGCATTTTTATGCTGCTGCATAGAATCAACAAAAAACAAAGCTACTCCAACAAAGTACACATGAGGCAATTTTTTTTTATCAGATATAATAATATTTTCATTACTATAAGGATAGGGAAGTACACAATACAATAAGAGAATAAAAAAAGGCCCACAAACTAAAGGCCCAAAATATAAACCCTAACAACAACAACATTAACCTTAATAATAGCCAATCCAAAGTGGGCAGTCACCGACAAGATCACCAGAAAAGAGCGCTGTCTCTTCACCAGAATTTGCAGAAACGAAATCGCCGTCACCAGTAATGATGCCATAGTAAGAGGTGGTGATTCGAAGGAACCAATCCCAAAGGATCCATTGTTCTTGTAGGCAAAGAAACCATCAATAATGGTTTTTGAATAGTACCACAAACACCCGGCACAAATTTAGCACTGAAGCAGGAAGAGAACTCACCGTCAACCACTCACAGAACAACGCCTCTTGGTGATGCATATGGCCAATATTAGTGCCTTGGACTCGCCACCATCTAACAAACCTAACAATAGTCTTCTAAGGGGTAGAGCATGTAGCAGCAACGACCATCGACAAAATCCTTTCCCCAAAAACACAAATCCGAGCCATCAAATTGGGATATGATTTATCAGCTTTCAAGCTACCATCCAACCAAGAGTTGTCATAATCAGATTTTGCAGATATGTTTATTACCCAAAAAACAAAGAACATCACCACTAAAACCCAACACCACAAAATCAATAAGAAAAGATGGATGTTACTTCCACCGACGAAGGCCGTCAGGGGAGGTAGATGCTGTAACTTGCATAAAGGCGAGGAAGGAGGCTCTCATCGCCTCAAGAAGGATCTGGAGAGGGAGAGGGAGAGGAAAAGCTCACCGATAGAGAGAGAAAGGGTCTCCATATGAGGCAATTTGAATGACTACTCTAAATATACAAAATGTAAGCAATTTAACAAAAGCATAAAAAGTCTGAGTAGCATGGTTGACCTGAACCAAGAATAGGGAACCATAAGTTGGCTGTAGGAATTATATTTTTGCTATCTCCTTTTTCTTTCTAAGATTTTATTTTGTTTTTATCCAGTGAAGAGCTTTTCCTTCTGAAAGCATTGGTAGCTATTTGTCTAGACACATACGCCTTTAATGAAAAGCAAAACATTCAAGGGCTCTAACATTGGTATATAACCACAGCCTTTTTACAACTTTTTTCGTGTACAGTAAAGATGTTTCTTTCAACATGCAAAGCATAGGGGTCGTCCTTTTATTTAGTCTCCACATGGCTGCAGGACATGAAAAGCAAAGTCTTTTAGGAGCAGTAAACTGTTCATATATATATATATGTGTGTGTGTATCTTTCCTTCAATATAATAAAACTTGCTAACACCTGATACAACAACAAAACACATCAAACAAAATTAGTTTCCAATCCACTTAAATAACACACTAAACTACTAAAGGAATAAATAGTAAATACATTACCTGAAGTTTTGCCTTAGAATGAGAAATGAATATTTGATATTAAACTCAACCGAGTAAATAAGAGAAAAAAACATAAAACAATAACCAAAGAGTAAATAAGCAAAGAAATATTTATTAGGCAAAGATGCATTTACCGCCAAAGGTTATTAGGCAAACTACATCTTTTCTTTTTTCCAACATAGATTTATGTTGGCATTTATTTTAGTTTGCTGGGTTTTTCTCCTACAAATTTCTTGCCCAAGATCTAGTATCAAAGCAAACCTCAAACTAAAATTTCTCCTCATACAACAAACATTCATTCAATCATGCTCTTAACTAAGAATCACTTCCCACTAAACATAATTAAATGCCATATGAACATGACATTTAGGAGGAGTATGCATTTCATACAACATGAGTGATAACTTCAATTGATGAAAACTTTATTTAGAAGTATAAACTTCTCATTTTCTTTGAAAGCAACAATGTCCAACTTTGAATATGTAAAACTACTTTTAACAAATAAACTTAAATATAAATATTCCAAAGCACCCCAAGACCAAAACAATTTGCCTAATATACCTGACAACTTGAGCTGGACTTACTCTTTATAGGGTGGGACATATGAAAATGGTCTTTATTCCCTGTATAGGTTATAATAAATTTTGTTCTTCTATTTGCTGCAGAGCTAGATAGCTGGTAAAAGAAGACTAGATTAGATGTCACAAACTTAAATACATTCCATTGTAACTGAAAAGATATATTCACTACAAAAAAAAAGGTATTTCGTAGTGGTGCACTTGTAGCGGTTATATTAAACCGCTACAAATTATAGTATTTGTAGCGGTTTTTACCTAAACCGCTACACATTTGTAGCGGCAAGAATATTTGTAGCGGTTTCCTACAAAAAACCGCTACAAATTTGGCGCGAAAATCCCGCCAAAACTTGTAGCGGTTATTTTGTAGCGGTTAATGCACATAAACCGCTACAAAATACCAAAGGTCAGAATTTTGTAGCGGTTTTTACTGAAAACCGCTACAGAATTTCAAGAGACTCCAAATTTGTAGAGGTTCTGGGCAATAACCGCTACAGAATTTCAAACGTTGTGAAGATTTGTAGCGGTTATTGTAGAACCGCTACAAATTTAATTATTTGTAGCGGTTAGAGTAGCGGTTATTTTAAATAACCGCTACTAATATGTGGCCTATTTAAACCCATCGCCTCCTCCATTTCTCATTTTGCTCATTTTGTTTCCTGAGGTTTCTCTGAGTGGTTTATTCGATATTTGAGCGTTCAGACGAGTCTATAGGAGTTTTTGGTCAGTATTCCGCAGTATTTACACTTGAGGTACGTATATAACACGTATTTTTATTTATATTTGTATTTTTATTATATTTTTGTATAATAATGGACTATTTTTTTTTTTAATTTGTACAGTTGATATGGCTTCAGGACAGGATAAGGGGAAGGCCCCTGTGCTCCCCAGACCGACTTTACGGGGTGGCAGCAGCCGGGCAGGGGGCAGGGGGCAGAGGGAGGGGGCAGCGCGCAGGCAGGGCTACCGAGGCATCTCAGCCCATCCCTCTACAGGAACCGCAGACGATCCCACAGGCGACGACCACAGCTGAGGTGCCTGAGGTGGAGGTGCCAGAGATTAGCGTTGAGGACTTCCTCAACGAGGAGGAGTTCGAGATCCCGATTAGTGGGTTCAGGGAGATGGAGCAGTTCCTCGATGAGGAAGAGGCTCGGGAGCAGAACAACCCACGAGGGTCGTCTTCGCGGTCCACTGGATTTGAGGTGCAGGTCGAAGGTAAATTATTTAATTTTTTAATTTTTTAACTTTTTAACTTTGAATTATAATTTATCTAACGTGCGGTCAACTGTGCAGATGAGCAGGGGAACGTGTCGACGAGGAGGCTGGATGTGACCGGTCTGAACAGCATGGACCGGTCCCTGCGAGTTGTAGTGCCGTGGAACGAGGGCACTGACCAGCCGATCCACAATGGGGGTCACCTGCTCAACCGCTTCCTGAGCGACCTGGGATCGAATTGGATGCGGTTCCCCCTTCACTTCCCGACGTGGAGGCACATTCCGAAGGGGCCGAAGGACCAGGCTTGGGAGGAGGCGGTTCAGGTAATTAAAACTATTTAATTAATATTTTTTTAATTAATTCTATTTAATTATTTTTTTTAAATTATGGTTTTTATAATTATTGATATTTAAATGTATTTTTTTCAGCTGCGGTTTGCCGTCCGGGCCAACCGGAAGAGGTACGCCCTCATGAAGATGGGCGACGCCTGGAGGAACAGGAGGAACCGTCTCTTCCACAGCGTGGATCAGGACGGGACGATGCCTCTGGAGCAGCTGCAGGAGAGCGTCCCGGACGGCGTGCCGCCGAACGACTGGGCGCGTTTTGTCCAGTTCAGGATGAGCCCTGAGGCGCAGGTAATGTATTTATTAGATTTTTGATTTATAATTTTGTAATTGTTAAATATTAAATTATAATATCAATTTATTTTGTATTTAATTTTAAATTATAATACATTTAATTTTTTTTTCCAGGAGCTTGCTCGGAGGAACGCCGCGATCCGGGCGCAGCAGACGATCCTCCACACAGCAGGATCGAAGACCTTTGCTGTGACCTACAGCGAGCTGGTAACTTTTCAAGTGCTTCACTTACTTTTAGCTGATTATTTCATAATTAATACTAATTGTTTTGTAATTGTTTTAGGAGACGAAAGCACAGCAGGAGAACCGTCAGACGGACTATGCGGAGCTGTACGCCATCACACACAGACACCGTGACGGGACTGCGACCTCTCAGCAGGCAGAGGCGGCGATTGTAAGTTAATTTATTATTATATTTTTTATAAAACCAAGTTAATAATGAAAAATGGTAATTATTAATTGTTTCATAAAATGGCAGGAGCGGATGCAGCTGTCGCAGGCTGAGCTGCGACAGACCCAGCCTGAGGAGTCACAGGGGTCAGTGGACCCGACGGCTCCTCTGAAGGCGGGTTTGGCTCAGCCTGAGCACCCCGGACGAGTGCGGGGGATGGGGATAGGCGCCAGACCCAGCATGATCTACGGCAGGAGCGCCGCCTCTGAGGCTGGCAGCTTTAGAGGGGTCAGACGTCGGAGGGACGAGTCGATTGACCAGCTGTGGTCAGATTTGGAGCAGACGCAGCAGCAGATGGCGCAGCAGCAGATGGCGCAGCAGCAGCAGCAGATGCAGCAGATGCTGCAGGTGCACGCAGATACGATGTACGCTCAGCAGACTCAGTGGCGTGAGATCGCGAACAACATGCTCGAGGGAGCATGGAGTCGCCTGTTCCCGAACGAGCAGCATCCAGCGGTTCCCCCTGTCCCTCGCTACGTCGTCCCGAGTACTACTCCTCCTCCTACTGCTCCTCCTCCTGCTGATGACGATGGTGCGGTTCAGTCTGCGCAGCGGCCCGATCCAGCGGCATCTGAGGGAGCACCAGAGGATCAGCCCCCAGCTCCTTAGTTTAGGACATTTTCTTTTCTTTTAAACATTTGTAAATATTTATGAGATTTTATTTCAGAATTTTCTTATTGTGTTTTATATAATTATATTTATATTATTATATCGCATTGAAATAATTTATAAATGATTTAAATCTAAATTTAAAAAAAAAATTATATATATATATTTGTAGCGGTTTTAACCTAAAACCGCTACAAATTTATATCTTTGTAGCGGTTATTAGTACATAACCGCTACAAATATATAATAATTTTATAAATAATTTATAAATTAAATATATATATAATTTATTTTTTTAAATATATTTTTTAAAAAAATAAATTATATATACATTTATAAATAATTTATAAATGTATATTTGTAGCGGTTTTGAACTCATAACCGCTACAAATTTACTTATATATTTGTAGCGGTTTCACTTGAGAAACCGCTACAAATATATATGTTTGTAGCGGTTACACACTAATAACCGCTACAAACACTCAAATCATTTGAATTTTGAAATTTGCTGCTTTTATGCACATTTGTAGCGGTTATCTTATGTATAACCGCTACAAATTAGAAAATTATTTTTATATTTAATGTCCAATGGCTTTAATATTAGTAGCGGTTTTATATATATAACCGCTACTAATACGTTGAACATTAGTAGCGGTTATAGATATAAAACCGCTACTAATACTCAACAAGTACATTTTAAATTTCCCACCAATTAACGGCTTGAATAGTAGTAGCGGTTTTATATATATATAACCGCTACTAAATTATAAACGTTGGAATTTCTGTAGCGGTTTGTGTAGTGGTTTAATAACCGCTACAAAATTATAAACGTTGGATTTTCAGAATATAAGGTTCTAGGCATTCGTCATTATCTTCTCACTTATCTTCTTCTCTATACTTTCTTCTCTCTCACTTGTAGCTATGGATAAATCATGGATAAGGTTGCCGCGCAATTCTCCTGAATATTTGTACGGATTAAACAGTTTCTTAGATTTCGCATTCACTCATGCCAGCTGTAACGGCAAGATCGTCTGTCCGTGTCGGAAATGCAAGTTCAAGAAGTGGCATGCACGAAATGTTGTGATGGAACATTTGCTTGTGAAGCCTTTCCCTGACGACTATACGTTCTGGGCAGTTCATGGTGAGAAGGCCGGCATTAGATATGACGATGCTCTTCCTCGAAGTTCTCAAGTAGGCATTCAAGTAGATGAAGATGATCCTGTGAATGATGCTGTGCGTGATGCGTTTGGATTTCAAGGCGACAACTTCAACGAAGAAGTGCACGGCTCTGAGCCGGCTTTTATGGGGAATGAAGCAGCTCGGGATTTTTTCAGCTTGATGGATGAGGCAGATCGTCCTTTATATCAAGGTTGTCGCAAATATTCTAAATTATCTTTCTTGATCAAATTGTATCATATCAAGTGCTTGTGTGGGATCACGGATAAGGGAATGTCCATGTTGCTCGACTTATTACAAGATGCATTCCCCGACGCCGAGATTCCCACAACCTTCTACGAGGCCAAGAAGATCATCAACAGGTTGGGGTTGAATTATCAAAAGATTGATGCGTACCCAAATGATTGTATGCTGTATTGGGGAGACGATTGCAGCAGGGAGACGTGCAAGAGATGTCACACATCGAGGTACAAGACAATTCGGAAGGGGAAAAAGCAGAAGAAGAAACCTGCAAAGATTCTCAGGTATTTCCCTTTGAAACCTCGTCTACAAAGATTATTTATGTCGTCTAAAACTGCGGAGCACATGAGGTGGCATGCCGTTGATAAAAATGAAGACGGTAAATTAAGACATCCGCGGGATGCAGCTGCTTGGAAAACGTTTGACAACGACTTTCCAGATTTTGCGACTGACCCCAGAAATGTCCGGCTTGCGTTGGCGACCGACGGTTTCAATCCTTTCGGGAATCTTAGCACAAGTTACAGCATTTGGCCGGTAGTCTTAGTTCCCTACAACTTACCCCCTGGATGTGTATGAAACAAAGCTCTTTCATTATGTCTATGATCATTCCAGGCAATGACATCGATGTGTATCTCCAACCGCTTTTTGCGGAATTGCTTGACCTGTGGAATGTCGGCTTGGAGACGTACGACGCTCACGGCAAGACTTTGTTCAACATGCGTGCAGCCTTGATGTGGACGATCAGTGACTTTCCTGGCCTTGGCACATTATCTGGTTGGAACGTGCACACTGGGTCGGCGTGTCCGGCTTGCAATTTCGACTCTGACGCATTGCGCCTTCCCCATAGCCGAAAGTGGTGCTTTATGGGGCATCGGAGGTTTCTCGATGGAACGCATAAGTTCAGATTGCAACGGAATCGCTTCAATGGGAAACCAGAGAAAAGAGGACCACCTCAGACTTTGTCTGATATAGATATCTTACAGCAGCTTGAGCATGTTGACTTCGAGTTTGGAAAAAGCAACGGTTCAGCACAAACTCGCCAAAAGACGCGTAGGACTTCGGCGCCTCAGCAGTGGAAGAAGATAAGTATCTTCTTCACGCTTCCGTATTGGAGATCTAATTTACTTCGCCACAGTCTTGATGTAATGCACATTGAAAAGAATGTTTGCGACAATGTGCTGTATACGCTGCTTAACGAACCGGCCAAGACAAAAGATCACCTTCAAGCTAGGAAAGATTTACGCGACATGGGAGTTCGTGAAGACGCTTGGCCAGATGAGAATGACAGATTTACACCGGCAAAGTTTACCCTCACAAAACTGAACAAGGATGTGTTCCTCGCGACGTTGAAGAAATTAAAAGTTCCTGATGGGTATTCAAGCAACATTTCTCGATGTGTCGACTTGCAGGCTCGAAAGGTTGCTGGCCTGAAGAGTCACGACTCACATGTTCTTATGCAGCAGTTACTACCTCTGGCTATAAAGAATACACTTCCTCCCGATGTTTCCATCGTTTTGGTGGAACTTTGTTCTTTCTTTCGGAAGTTGTGTTCTAAGGTTTTGATCGTTGAGGAGCTCGATCAGCTGCAGTCGAAAATCATTCTTACGCTTTGTCACTTGAAGATGATCTTTCCTCCGTCCTTTTTTACTGTGATGGTTCACCTCACAGTCCACCTCGTTCATGAAACAAAGCTCGCTGGACCAGTACAATATCGTTGGATGTATCCGATTGAGAGGTACTCATTTTAAATATGTGCTTTCATTTATTGTCCGTATTTTAATGTTTGCTCGTCGTCCTTTTCATCATTTTATATCAATTTTCTCTTATGTACTTCGTAGGTTCCTTGGGAAATTAAAATCTTACGTGAGGAATAAGGTGTGGCCAGAAGGTTCTATAGCTGAAGGCTATATAGGGGATGAGGTGCTATATTTTTGCTCAAGGTACTTTGATGATCTTGAGACGGCTTTCAACCGCCCGCCTCGTGTTGACGATTGTCCTGAACCTGCGCCGACATCAGGAGAATTTATCCCTCGTGTTGGTAAACCAGTTGGAGCAACTGAGAACTTCAAACTAACGGCAACTGAGAAGTTCCAAGCACATAGACATGTCTTGATTAATTGCACTCAAGTTGAGCCTTTCATACGGTAAGAATTGTACACTCACATGTATGTTATTCGATCTATATCTTTCGTAACATTTCTCACTTTCATTTTACTAACGCCTTTCCATTATTAATTGCAGGGAATTCAGAAGTCATGTCAAGCGTCAGCTCAGGATCCGTACACAGACATCCTCGGAAGTTGATAGGAGGGTCCACAGAGAATTCCCGGGCTGGTTTGCTCGCAGAATACTAAATGACCACAACCCACACTCACCGGATTTCAGAGCTCTCGCAATCGGCCCTCTTGATCATGCAAAACGGTTTACAGCATACAATGTCAATGGTTTTAAGTTTTGCACGGTTTCACGGGATCAGGGATTGCAAACACAGAATTCGGGTGTTTATGGCACATTTGGGACAAGGAGTTATGCGAGCAGCAGTGACGCAAACATGCAGTTCGGAGGCGTCCCTTACTATGGCAAGCTTCTTGATGTGGTCGAGCTTAATTATCAAGGCCGTTTCACCGTGACGCTGTTCAAGTGTTTGTGGGCAAATACCACGACTTCTCGGGGACTGACAACTGACGACCTAGGGATCACATCAGTCAATTTCTCACGCCCGATTCATACTGCTATTTCTCAAGATGATGAGCCGTATATTCTAGCTTCAGAGGCACATCAGGTTTATTATGTCGAGGACGAGCGGCATAGGGATTGGCACATGGTCGTTCATTTAAAGCCAAGAGACCTTGACGACATGGGTGAAGGCGATAACATCGCCTACGAGAGTGAGCCATTTCAGCCAGCTGATTTTGAAAACTACTTCCCTGAAGGCGATGACAATTTACCTCTACTGCGGTGAGTTTTTTTAAGTCCACGTCATTTCAATTAAATTTTTTAAATTTAATAATACATCAATAACAATAATTTTTCTACAAAATTTCTGTAGGGATGGCGACGATGAGTGATCAAATTCAATTGTAAAAAATTTGTCTTTAAAAAAATGCAAAAACTTTGTGTTAAAATAAAATGTAAAAAAAAATTAAAATAATATTTGTAGAATTCAAGTGTAAAAAATTTTTCTTTACAAAAAATGAAAAAAATTTGTGTTAAAATAAAATGTAAAAAAAATTTTTTTTAAAAAAATTAATATAATATTTGTAGCGGTTATTAAACCGCTACAAAAAAATAAATAACCGCTACTAAATAATAACCGCTACATTAACCGCTACAAATAATTAAACCGCTACAAAAATATAAATAACCGCTACTAATTAGTAACCGCTACATTAACCGCTACAAATAATACGTAAATCCCTATAAATACCCTTATTACAACTCATTTCAAACACTCCCCAATTTCTTTTCACCTTACCCTTCTTTCATTTCCTCTCATTTACAACTTCTTTCGTATGAATAGAGGAGCTGAATAATACGATCAAATATGGTAACAAGATTTTCAATTTCTTTTAGAATACTTCTTTCCTTTCTATAAAATTTATTCTAAACATCTTTTTTTCTAGATGTATCTTAACTCTATCTCATTTTCATCTATTTTTCATATACAATTACATTATATTATAAAACATAATAATTCCTTATTACCTAACTATCGTTAATAATATTATTAATATAATTTTATACTAATTATATTCAATTACATTTTTTCTTTTTAATTTATTAATAAGTTAAACTATTAAATAATAAACTAATTGAAATAGATAAAATAATAACAAATTAAACTGTTTAATATAATATTGAAAAAAAAGAAAAAATCAACGTATATATTTAAAAAAAATTTTAAATATTTATAGCGGTTATTAAACCGCTACTAAATAACGCGCCTTTTTTAAAGGTAAATTTAAATTTTTTGGCGGCAAATTTGAATTTTATGAAATTAGTAGCGGTTCTAAGAACCGCTACTAATTTCATGAAATTCAAATTTGGTAGCGGTTTCTTAATCGCTACAAATAAAAAAAGTCATTTTTAACAAATTTTCATTTTTATATATTTGTAGCGGTTTTTTAACCGCTACAAAAAAAAATTCTTTTTAAAGCTGTAAATAAAATTTTTTATATTTGTAGCGGTTATATAACCGCTACAAATTCTCTTGATTTTGTAGCGGTTACTATTAACCGCTACAAAGTTTGTAGCGGTTATTTTTGATTGAGTAGCGGTTTTATAGAACCGCTACAAAACCGCTTGCAACGTACGATTTAGTAGCGGTTTTTCTAACCGCTACTAACATAGTTTGTAGCGGTTAGAACCGCTACGAATACTTATTTTTAACCGCTACTAAATCACGTTTTTTTTGTAGTGATTATTTTCTTCAATGAGCATAACATGAAAAGAAATAACCATTTTATGACACTATTGAAATATTTCAGGAAAGTAATGATGCAACATTATGAGACAAAAGTCCGATAAAAAAAAAAACATTATGAGACAAAAGGAAACAAAAGTAACCTTCAAATGGGACTTTAATGAATAAAGTGGATGAAATGAAGTAAATGTTACAAAAAAAACCTATTCAACCCTTCCCACAAATTGCTCTAATCAAGACAAAAGTTAAGGTAAAAAAGAAGCCTATTCTGGTATAGCATGTTTGCAACCAAAAACAAGCACTGTTTAGACTTGATTTGAAAAGTATAGGGAAACTAACTCAGAAAAATACCAAACAAAAAAAAAAGGACCATGCCAGCCCTACTTCATTGATTGTAGTATTGCAAAAACCTTCTTTTCCAGCTCTTCCAAAATCTAATCCAATTGAACCGCATAGTAAAAAAGTCTACAACATCTCTTAGGCCATTTTCTCTAAAAAAGTAGAATAGAGTTTTTAACTTGTATATGAGAAATAGAGGGAAAAAATGCCTCAATGGTTATGATTCATGTATTTGATTCTCCAAAACCTCCATGTAATGAGTCACTATTGAAAAAACAAAGGGAAAATCACTTACAAGCCTCAATGACCTAAAAAACCACAAAAAAGTCTGAATCTAAATTCTCAAACTTTTTTGTGATTAATTGAGAATGTGAAATGATAATGTTGCCGTTGGTAATTTAAAAACTAGTTTTGTTTATTTTCATAACTTAATGAGTAATTTTGACAACTTCTTTTTCATACCTGCATGAGATTACAAGTTTCATAAGTCCCAACTTTTACAAATACATATAGCAATTTTAACAACTAGTTTTGCCTATTTTCATAATTTGATGAGTCATTTTGACAACTTTTTTTTCATACCTGCGTGAGATTACAAGTTTCACAAGTTTCAACTTTCACAATTGCATGCGACAATTTTAACAACTGGTTTTGCCTATTTTCACAACTTGATGAGTCATTTGAACAACTTCTTTTTCATACCTACATGAGATTATAAGTTTCACGTCCTAACTTTTCACAAATGCACATGACATTTTAACAACTAGTGTTGCCTATTTTCACAACTTGAAAGTCATTTTGACAACTTCTTTTTCATACTTTAATGAGTCATTTCCCTCCCTGGAGGAGTTTTGAAATTTCACAACTACATGTGTCAATTTTGGCAAGAGCTTACGCCTGTTTTCACAAGTCATAATGCATATATTCACAATTGCATGACTTATTTTGACAAGCTTATTTTAACATATCAGAATTTCACATGTCCCACCTGTCGCAATTTGCAACATACACTTTGTATTAACAACTGCAACAGTCATATTAACAACTACAACTGCATGTATTAACAACATTTTTTTATCTCATCAGCGTTTTGTAAGCAAACAAATCTTCATCATATTCAATCATTCCCATTTAAAACAGAGCATTCCCTCTGTTTCCTTGCTGAAAAATAGAGCACAATTTTATTCACACTACTCAGTCATGGTGAAACCCCAACTTCAATAGTCAAGTTCATATATTTAACAAAATTTTAGCATTACTTACCTAGCTGCTAGCACAAAGTCCACTCATCTCTCATATTTCCTTGTCTTTCATTGTCTCTTTCTTCTTTCTGCTTCAGTTTAAGATCTTGCCATGGCTTTCGCTGCTCTTCGAGTATTTGTCGTCTTGGGTCTTTTGGCTACTTCTTGCTTTGCTCAAACCCCCGGAGCTGCCCCCACCCAGGCCCCACCGTAACCCCACTAAAAGCCTCCGCACCTGCTGCTACTCCACGACCTGCAACACCGTAGCTTTCTCTGTTTTCTCTTTTTCAATTTAGTCATTGGGGGTAATTTAGTAATTTCACATTTCCAATTAATCACAAAAAGTTCCTTGGGGACTTTTTTCATTTGGGAATTTGGATTGGGACCTTTTTTGTGCCTTTTTTTTGGATCTTTGGGACTTGTCAATGATTTTTCCAAAATAAAACTAACAATGAACTTGATATGTCGTCATAAGTAAGGAAGAAAATATAGCAAGGCATGATCAAGTGCATAAAGTTGAACCATATAGCAAGTCATTATCAAGTTTATAAAGTACAACTCTTGAATAACGAAGTCAACAAAGCAAATAATAAAGTCCCAATACTGCCAAACTGAGAAAATATTCCTCCAGGCCTTATAGTTAATGGTAATCTCATCCCATGAAAATAACACGTTAACAACTTCAAGAGGATCTCTAGTAATGAGATAATGAGATTAGTAATTACAATAAATAATGCACCAGCATGAATACCTCTTGCTGGAACGTTTTCTTTGAAATACTGTAACAAACAGAAAACACAAAAGGTAAAGGAAGAAAGAGAGAGAACATAAACGAATGAAAGAGTGGAAGAAGAGTATAAATCCTTTTAGTATCAAGAAGCTGTGAAGAAAAGAGACCAGAAAACTTCACCGACTGCAATAGTTATGAGAACGGGGCATGAGTTAGGTGAAAAAAATACCTGACCGGATGTCTCTTCCTCACTCCAAAAAAATTACTGTTGTCAAAAGTAACTTAGACAACATAAAAGTTACTGTTCACATTCCAAAAGAATACATGAGGTAGGTGAAGATAAAGGCCATTGTGAAGGAGTGCAAATAACTAAGAGATAGAGAGATTGGGGGAAGAAGAAATTTGATGCGGAGGAATTTTTGAAACCCCTAGGGCTCTAAAGATGAGACCTCACGAGAGAACTCGAGGAAGAAGAGAAAGAGAGAAGGAAAGGGCCTCGGGGAAAGAAAGAGGAGGGAGCATAAGTGAGGGAGAGAGATGAAGTAACCAGATGTTATTTTCAATTGAAAACGTCTTGCACAGGGCTCAATGAGAATAGTTTGGAATGTGAACAATAACTTTTATGTTGTCTAAGTGATCAAGATATTAATGATATATTGATTGATATTGGTTCTACAACTCAATAAATACCTGAACTATTTTATCTCCAGAGGGATCAAAATCAATAGTTTGAAATTCGAATGACCAAAATCAAAATATAGGTAAATTTAAGGGATTAAAGATGATATTAACTCTTCTTTTTTTTTTTAAAGTAACATGGTTCTTTGTCTGATTAACGTTGTCAAAAGTTTTATGCTTCGTGTTAAAGTTAGGATGGGAACAGTTTATATGCGATTCTCTCTTTTTTGGTTGTGTTGCGGGTGGCGGGTGGGTTCTCATTGACTAGGACACTTCCTGACAAACAGACAAAAAGTTCCCGATGTTCTGAGACTCTCTCCTTAAAGTTCTGCATTATAATTTCCAAGTGAGGTTGATCCATATTTTATCACAAACCAGTGCATTTCAATTTAGTCAACATACATCCAACCAGGTGATTGCAAATAAAATATTTACCCCCCTCATAAATAAATGCTTATATATTGAATTTAAATCAACTTAGAGCGCTGGTTGGCCTTTTCTACAGATTATATGAATAACTTTCAGCCTTTCAACTTATTACCGAAAACCAAAATATTCTTTCCCTCTCATCCACATGAACTTTTTGGTTGTTCGGTACTCTGGAACCATTTTTTATGGAAATGGCAAGGAATATAAATTTTCAAACTTCTCTTGTTTGAAGGAAGCACTAATTCCTCAAACTTTTAATCAGTGTACCACACAATTAAGGACCTGTTTGGGAAGACAGTGGGGGCTGCAAAAGTACGATAGGAATGAAAAAAACACAGTGGGAGTAAAAAAGTGATGTTTAAGTAGGTATTTTTTCAAATAGGCTTTTAGGTCAAAAGCTACTTTTAAGAAGAAGCTACTAAGACTTGCTTTTCATAGTGTAAATGGACTTCTACCACTACCAATCCATATATAAATCACATTTACAATCTGATTTTTATTTCATCTCAAGTTTGTAAAAATCAGATTGGAAAAAAACCACTTCTGTCACCACTAATCCAAATCAGCACTAAAACAGATATTTGCCATCCTTCCTTTCTCGAATCTTGTTTCCCTCATGTATCATCAAAACGACAAAACATGACCTTGATTACTGCCAAAATCCTTTTAGCTATATATGTAATGAAATTTCTTTTCTAACCCTTTTTACAGATTGGGCCACTACGCTTAACATTGCATTGCGTCCAATTCATGATGTAATTCAGAAGGCCCTTTCCTCATATTTCCCATAAATTGATTAGAGGACGGAGACGCTCTCCTCCACGTACATTTGATTGAAATCATCATAATTGCACCGGTGAATATTGGTGGATCTCAGACATAAAGGAGATGATAGCGTAGTTTGATGTTTGTGTGTAAGAACCTGAAAGATGAAAAGCAAATATTATCAGCTGTGCCTAAAACATCATAATTGCACTCAAGGATTTGTTGATCTCCCTTTGATGCCAGTCAATTGAAAGAAATAGCAATAGAATCGTGCAGCATCATAAAAATAAAGAGCTATGCTTCATATTAGAAGGGTGGGTAAGAATCCCTGCTTCCTTTCCTGATGATGAATAGGCCACAGGGACGGATGAATTGTAACAATGCATCTCTTAGAAGAAACAGTATAGGAAGAAATTAAAAGAAACAGACATCAATCAGTGAAGAGAATTGGCCACAGGGGAACACGAGCTAAAGATTACAACCAAATACTACTAACATATCAGGAGTTTCTCTCCTTCTGGGGAAGCAAAGTTTAACTGGCAACAAGATAGCATGAATTAAATCCATGAAAAGCTAGAAATTCTCTGTAGACAATAATACTACCTCCGGTCCTAATTATAAGACAAAGTTGATTTTTTTTGGAGAAATTAAGGAAGCTAAATAAGTTATTTGATCATATCATATGTTATATATCTTTAGATTATATATTAGTTTATTAGTTAAACTAATTAGTTTGAAGAAAAAACTAAAAATATAAACACTCTAAAGTAATTTAATTAACTTCCTTAATTTCTCCAAAAAAGTCAACTTTGTCTTATAATTAGGACCGGAAGGAGTACTAAGTACTCCTACTTAAGTCTCGTGTCTTACATTTGGAATGCATGTCAAATACAAAGAGCACCCAAGTCTAGCGTCCCTCCATCATTACATTCGCGTGTTACATCATCTCTAGCAGAAACGCCTTTGTTTCCTTGCTTCTTGTCTTTCCTACCCTTCCTAGTGTCAGCCGCTTGGATACTGATACAATAAAAGCATCATTCAACACAAAAACAATCCATTGCACAACTCTTCAACATTACATCCTCAAAACCGTCAAAGCATGTTAACCAACATAAAATTCAACGAATGAGATGCAAGCTCTTGAAATGAGCTATTTGAAAAACTCCAAGGAGACAAAATCTGTAAAGACAAAAAGGATTCTAAGATGCATACACAACTAACTTGGCAGATTGTCTCCCCAAGGCTGCACCACAACAAGCTTTGTATTTCTTTTTTGAACCGCATGGGCAGACCTTGTTTCTAGGAATCTTCTGCATTTAAGACCATTAAACAGCAGGGGAAAACAAGAATAGTGTGAAAGAAATCAATATATCAGAATGGAGCGCATGCATAGCATATTTATATAATCCCTCCGGGGAAAGGAAAGTAAGGAAAAGAAACCTTATCGTTTCTTTGCAATCTGCTGTTGCCATTGATCTTTGTGGAGCTATTATTGGTCTCATCATTGGTGGGGGTAGCCCTTATTGTGTCTTCTTTGTTCTTATTTTCATCACTGACTGGACATCCTCAGAAATCAAAGAAAAAATCAGCATAAAGTCAAAATGTTATTTTCCTTTATTATTTTCTCCAGGTAAGGGAGGAGTATGGGAATTTGGATAATATTAGAGTGGGAATGATGCTAATTATTGTTCATGCTAAATGGCAATGACTAAACACAGGTACGCCGGAAATATACCAAACCATAAATTAATAGGGAAAACACAATATTGAACAGAAACTAATGCATATCAAGTCCTCCGAACACAATATAAAATGAAAAGTTCACTAATTGGTCATTACCAGAAGCATCAACCTGGCCGGGAGGGGAATCAGACTTTGTTGAGCTCTCTTCTGTTCCTTGTTCTGCTATTAAAAACTCTATCGCAGCATCGACATCTCCGTTCACTTGTTCCAGAATCTGTCATCATGAAGACATAATTTAAATATAACTGAAAGTTGCATGCAACTTTACTTTCTAAAAAAGTACCAACTGGAAAGACATCTCCCTGAAATGAAATTTTAGTCATGGAACCCAAGGAGCATAAACATGGAAGGAGACAGAGAGAGAGAACGTGCACTTCATTACTTGTTCCACTTTTTCAGCATTTTCACATCCACTTCCTGCCATAACCACCTTTATGGACCCTGACTGAACGGTTTCCCTACCAGCTTGCCTCTGACTCTTGTTGGCCGTGACTTTTGCTTGATGTGATGTTGCTGAAAGATCAGCATCAGCCTTTCAAAAACTAGAATAGATCAGGCAGTAGCTAATATAACTGAAATTTTTATTCTGGTCAAATTTTAGGGTTATGTAAATGAAAAATTTAACTTAGGAGTCGGGAAACAGGATTCTGATAAAGACCTTGATCACAATTGGCCTTGCAGGCCCATCACCAGGCTCAGTCTTTAACCGCACACTATTATAGTGTTCTCCATCATGATAAGACCTGGAAAATGATACTTGCAGCATCAAAATTCATATGCCAGGTGAGTAAAATTTTGAACACTAAAAATAGTTGTAATAGTTGTCTAAACTAGGTACTTTTCAAGAATAGATTGCAGCACAATTATGTAAGCAAATGAAGTGCTTCTTCACAGTACAAAACTATAGGTTCAATAGTACTTACAAATGGATCATTCGCGCTCCATGGTCATTGAAATTTCTAATGTACCAACGAGGAGACATTTTCTGTTTAAAGAAAACCAATGAATATGTGACCTTTCAAGAAATTTATGGGATAACAATATGGGAAACCATCCAACATCTTAGAGGAGCCCATCTCCTAGTGTATGTGAGCTGGCACGTGTGTTTGTCTTTACAATAATGAATGTGTGAAAAAATCGCATGGAAAACATGATATAATGTACAATCCTTTACCATGGCATTCTATTTTATTTAAAATATGAATGACTAAACCAATAATCAGTATGCACATAAGTAAAAATGATATGTGGAGCATCATCAGGAAGCATTAATTATTACTACTACGAACCCGGTGAATGCATATGTTACTGTGTGTTACAAGAGAAGCTGCCTGCAATTCCATATGTCCAGCCCATGTGCCATCATTTTGCATGGTTCGGCAGTATTCCGCAAATGGAACCTCATCCTCAATAAAGGGCTCAAACATTTCCCGGTTGTCCTGTTAATTACAGCTTCAAAACCAGATTATGACAAGAGGGTTTCAATCAGAAAAGAGAGACAACTGACATGAGAAAGCAAGCTTTCAAGCTAGAAGAAGAAAATTAGCAAGTGAGAAAGAAAGCTTGATGTCTTTTGGCGTACGCACACAGAAACACACTAAAATGGCCTTAATATCTTGCTATACAAATAAAAATAACTATCACTTAGAAACAACAGACTTGCAGTTTGTTGGAAAACCACAAACCTGGTGTGTTTTAAACCAGCTGCAATAATCACCTAGCAACTGAAATTATAACTGTTTAATATCATATAATAATTAACATTTATTTTGTATCCCTTTCATTTTAATTTTCTACCATCTTTCCTTATACTTACTAGCTTAGTTTTAAACAATCAGGTTGTTAGCTAGATGAAGTTTCTTACTCACAATATCTCATGTTTCCCAATTGATTATCCTTCTTCAAGTGAGTGTGTGTGTGGGCACGAGCATGAGCTATACATTTCAAATAACACCTTTCATTTATTTTACTGTTATGAGGAATAGCATAGCAAAGAAGAGGGTTGATTGATTAATGAAATCAAATATGCAACCTATGAATATCAAAATTCATGCACATCAAATTTATCAAAACAATATTGAAACTAGAATCTACAAGAGTAATCATTAAAATGTAGACTCCAAAAAGGGTATGAAAGAATTGTAAAGCCTCTTTTCTTTTTCATAAACATACCATAATATGTTCTACTACCATGCTCCGATACTTTTGATGCAGCTCCTCATTACCTTCCAGCTGATCAGCAAGGGCTCTGCATAAGAAAGATCCACAAGATAAGATCAATTGTTCATCAAACATTGGCATATTACACACATTATTAGATAACAAGTATTAGAGAAACATACTAATTGAGATAGAAGCAAGGAGGGAGGGGTGTGACTAATAAGGCATGCAAATCCCATCTGACAGGGCCAAGATGTCAGGGCTTTATCCAACTCAGTTTCACAAGAAGAACAAATGTCATGAAAATTGATGTTTTGGGTACAAATGAAAATAACTAGTATATAATACAGCACAGAAACTTCTTCAAGTATTTTCACATATCATGTCATGAATAGTGAATGCAAATAAATGTGAAGCATACGGGCTAACCTGAAGAAACAATTACCATCTGCAGTCACTTCAATAATCCGAAGGCCCAACATATCCAACTGAGAGCGTAACTGGGAAACATCAACTTGTTTCCCTTGCTTCTTGATCTGCCATCCAATAGAACAAGGGTTTACACATGGCCAAAATATAAAATAACATCACACATCCCTAAAAGCATCACATTTGAATTTAGTTTTGACCACATTGATTGAGAAGGTTCCATTATTCAATGGTTTTTCTATCATTAATTGGCAGTTGTAACTTTTCTAAAGGTGCAGGCTAGCCTCCCACAGATGGAAAGTCAGAGATGGCTAATAGGATTTCTTTTTACCATATTCTTGGACCCCCCTTGAATCCTTCCAGAAAGAACTTGCCCACCATTAACATACTGTGTTATTGATATAATGGAAGAAGAAATTGGGCTGTCCGATAAGTCTGGGAGGGAAGGGTAGGCTCAGAACAGAGCAACGGTTGCACAATAGTCCAATGAGCCCAATATGGGAGAAAAGAATCAGAATGAGGCCATGGTTAGTCTTCAAGGTCTGAAGATGAAAAGTAATATCTTTGACTCAAGATTAGAACTGGCAAAGCCATGTGGCCAACGCAGAGCAAGGGAATCAAGCAGGTCACGAATGAGAATGTTTAGGATAATAATTAAGCCGTTATGCCCTTGCCAGTTGTCCTCTTTACCTTTTTGTGTTGAGTGTTATCCATTACTTGTTTAATTATAGTAGGGAGCAGCAGAAAGGTAGTACAAAGTTTGTTTTTCTTAATCCATGTAGCAAGGTTGTGCAGTGATATTCCTTTCGCTCACAACAAAGGAAACTTATGTTACTTTCATAATCCTTCATATCATTGATATATAGTGAACGTTCATAAATAACAAGAATTATTACATTTTTTGGCCTGAACAAGAACTATATTACATTTGGTTTCCCATTAGTTCGTTCATTCTGATCCAATCATGTGTGAAGCTCATGCCTGTCAGTTATATCCTATGGAGAATTCTAAGCTCAATTAGGCGTAAACAACAGAAAGGCTAGAAGATATGCCAAAAGAAATACATAGTTGATGCAATCTCAACGGCAGCTGTAGGGTACTCTAAGCCCGCCTTATCATTGTTATATAGTTTTAACCTCCAGTTGTAGGTAAATTAACTGCACCATAGCGTCCATTACCACGCATTATAGAATGATGAACCAAATCCTGGAATATAAATTCAAATCCCTCGACCACGCATGCTCTCAATTAACAGCTGCCAATCCTAAGTAAGACATTATGATACTGTGAAGCTCTGGAATTCCCAAAGTACAAATGATGGATCGGAAATACCGACATATTAATGACTATGAATATTTGAAATCTAAAAGAGTAAACTAAACAAACGCAGGAAAACACAAGATTATGGATCTCCGTATATTAATGATTATGCCTACTTTTAAGTCCTGAAGAGTGAATCAAACACAATATCACTATATAGAAACATACATGTGGATATGGGTGTTTCTTGGATGGCTTGTGCTGCTTTGGTTTAACCATGTCCTCCTCCTCGTCCCGAAGAAAGAACCAGAGATTTCACGTTAAGGTAGCCCCCGAGGGTGCCTAGTGGAGGCTCCAGCGATGAAAATCCACATGCAGTATGGGCCCTACTCCATTTAGTGGCCCATGGACTTAGTGAGCAATAGAAGGAGCCCGCAGGCTTCATGAATCGTGATTTTAGGCTTTCATCACCCAATGGGATCCAAAAATGCCATGAGCCCGTATATAGGTGGCAGGCTTGAGCGTGAGAATGAGTTATATGTCCCAAAGGCATTTAATTTTTTTGACCAGTTGAAACTATTTTGTCTAATTGGTGGGGAGTTAGCTCGTGATGTGATATGGGAGATCGTGAGTTAAAATCTCACTTCCGACGCAAGGACTTTAGTGGGCTGTAATGCATGCCTAGGCCGTAGTCAGCCGAGAACTTAATTCACCTAGATTTTTTTAATAATTAAAAAAAAAGCAGAAACTGTTCACAGAATCTCAGGCCACAAAAAATGAAAAAACAAATCGAATATATACTTGTCTTGATAGTAATGCATCCGGATGAAGAACGAACGGATGCTGGATGTTATTTTTTACAGGGTTAAGGTGTAAATCTATCAATGAAGTATTGTACGAGGAGCGTCCACCACAAATATCTTTTAAAAGGAGAAAAATACCAATGAAGTTTTAAAAAGGGGCATCCACCATAATTTTCGTTAAATCCGTACTAACGGCGTTAAATCATAAGAGAAGAAAACCCCTAACGGCGTTAGTACGGATTTAACGGAAATTGTGGTGGATGCCCCTTTTTAAAACTTCATTGGTATTTTTGCCTCTTTTAAAAGATATTTGTGGTGGACGCTCCTCGGATAATACTTCATTGATAGATTTGCACCTTAACCCTTTTTTATATTTTCTGGCAAAAATATTATTTTGAGATTAATAACGCCCCTGCAATTATCGGTTGTTTTATGAAATCTGGCAACTACTATTTTATTTTTTTGCCGGAGCTGCAATTAATTAATGGAGGATATTTGACTAAAATAAGAATTAATTATTAATGAATCTAAGGGCCCGTTTGGTTAGATTACATTGCACACATGCGATGGTAATCTTGATTGCATTACCATTGGTGGCCTGTTTGGTTGGGCTTATTAATGGTAATGTAGATTACAATTGCAAAATAGATTGCATATTTTTTGGTAATCAACATTCATAGGGGGACCCCTATGAAAACTCATTGCAGGCTTGTAATCATTGATGAAATCTCAATTTTGACCCTACTAATTTAATAAAAAGACAAGATTTACCCTCACCAACCAAAAATATGTCAACAATGATATTTATTCTCTAAAACAGTGTGCTTCTCCACCCCCCGCCGCCCACCGCCACCGCCACCACCTCCTTCTCCATCGCCGCCGCCACTACCACCTCTTCTTCCCACCGCCACCCTCACCCCCGCTGCCCACACCGCCCACCGCCTACCACCACCTCCTCCACCCCCACCGCCCATTGCCACCACCACCTCCTCCTCCTCCGCCGCCACCCTCACCTCTGCCACCCCCACCGACCCACCGCCTATCACCCACCACCACCTCCTCCACCCCTACCGCCCACCACCACCACCTCCTCCTCCGCCGCCACCCTCGCCTACCGCCACCACCTCCTCCTCCACCCCCCACTGCCCATTGTAGCCGCCCCCACCGACCCACCGCTTCCACCCCCACCGCCCATTGCCCACCACCACCACCTCCTCCACCCCCACCGCCCACCACCACCACCACCACCACCACCACCACCACCTCCTCCTCCGCCGACACCCTCGCCTACCCCCACCACCTCCTCCTCCACCCCCCACCGCCCATTGCCGCCGCCGCCGCCACCACCACCTCCTCCTCCGCCGCCACCGTACCCCGCCACCCCCACCCCCACCAACCCACCGCCCATTGCCCACCACCACCTCCTCCACCCCCACCGCCCACCGCCACTGCCACCACCTCCTCCTCCGCCGCCACCCTCGCCTACCGCCACCACCACCTCCTCCACCCCCCGCTGCCGCCGCCGCCACCACCTCCACTGCTGCCACCCTCGGCCCATCGCCCACCACCACCACCTCCTCCTCCACCCTCGCTGCCCACCGCCACCCCTATCATTGCCACTACCACTACCTCCTCCTCCTCCATCCCCGCCGTCGCCGTCTTGTAACTATTTTTTCTACAAAGATTGTATTAAGGGGTAAAATAGACTTTGTGTAATATATTAATTTTAAATAATTGTTAAAATATTAACTCATTGCACATTGCTTAAAAATCAAACCAAACACTACCCTTGTAATTAATATCGCATTGCATTACCATTGCATCGCACTGCACTGCACTGCAGGGTGTAATGTGATCGAACCAAACGGGCCCTAAGTATCCTTCGTTCACAAGAAAACCATTTCATGGATTTTTTTTTTCCTTTTTTGACAGAATATTTCGTCATTCGTGTCGTGGCGTGGAGTTACCGACGCGTTGAACACACACATAGTGGGCTGATCATCCAGTGAAGACATTATTTAAGATTCATCGTAACTTTCGCAGACAGGAACTGCGAATAGATATATATATATTTCATTGTTTCAGACCTCTAGAAAAAAAAACCCGAAGATGTTGTCTAGCCGAAACTAATTACAGACCCAATAAGCCACGTGCCTGGTCCATAGGAATAGCACAACGGTAGAGAAGAAACATAACAGTGTTCTGTGGACACTAGAATAATTAATATATTCGTGAAAAATCTATAAGAACCATACCTGCAACTGAAGCAAATAATGGAAGCAGAAATGGGAGGAAAAAATTTCTTTATAGGTATTTTTTGTCTTTATGAGCGTATGATTCAAACGACATATAATTATA
Organism: Inga oerstediana; assembly: GCA_963210345.1. Taxonomy (NCBI): domain Eukaryota; kingdom Viridiplantae; phylum Streptophyta; class Magnoliopsida; order Fabales; family Fabaceae; genus Inga; species Inga oerstediana. Next base: position 62,192,506 of record OY723409.1, read on the forward strand.
TATCGAGTTTCCTTCACAGTGATGTCCTATCTGTAGGGGAGAAACTTGAGCTGCAAAACCATTTTGGTGAATCCAGTGAAGCAAAAGCTAGCATGGGGAAGAGAAACAGAGAAGGAGATCAGAATAATTGAGAAGATTGGGGCCACCAGCAGAAAAATAAACATAGATAGGGGCTAAAAGGATATTATTGGGATCATTTAACAGAATTGGATGGTAGGTGGTCACATTATCAGTTATTCAGAACAGTACCACACAGAGAGACCCCAGTTCCCACATTGAATTTAATTTAGCAGCACAACCAAGTCATGCAATCACAGGTGGCATGGAATCCTATGGCCCTTCCTTGTTATTTTATATATATATATATATATATAAATTTCTATAATACACGACCTACTTTATTCAGCCAGACGGAAAAGAAGCAAATAATAGTGCCTTGTGCTGACTAGGAACACCACCCACCCCCCAGGCAAAAAAATCTGTTCCAGAAGAAACTGAGATTTGTTCCATAATAAGCCAATTAATTGGAATGAATGGCCATCGCTCAACTAAATGAGTCGTCATCAAACTCGTCATTATTGTTAAAGTGTAGGCTAAGGAAGTTTAGAGAATGATGCCAAGAGTAATACCCAAGCCTAAATCGCTTTCTTTACGCTTGAATTTCTGTTGACACGCCATTCTAGCAAGAGCCAGTTGTTTTTTGTTGTTGTTAACCAATCAGTTATTCTTTCTGCTTTCCAAGTTAATGTGACCCCTCAATTAATGAATAATTATATTAGTTAATCAATCATTTTAAGCCTACATAATATATCTTCTATTCTATGTTACTCAGCACCCACTTCCTTCACCTTTTCAAATATCACATGTTCTAGTTGATGATAAGCACGATATATTTAACTCAAAAGTATTTTTAAGAATCTCATTCCCAGCGTTCGGCTGTGGAACTTTTTTAATTTAAAATGATGCACTACCTAACAACAGAGAAAGTGAAAACAAAAGGTGACCCTTACTCTGAGGCCTAAAAGGAAAAATTAGCTCACGAATATCTATGAACGCGTCCTCTCTTGTTGCGCGAATGCTTGCATGATTTGACTTTAAACCTTCGTTGGATCACTACACACAGGACACAGCTAGTTGCCTCAAGTCTCCTTCCCAGCACAGCACACAGGCCCCCACAATAAATACCAATATGTATTTGGATGTGCGTGTGTGTGTACATAACCCTTTCAAAAGTTATTGAAATTTTATTCCCTAGTTATAAGATACAGAGAATGTTTTTATATTATTTATAAATTTTCACATAAATGTATAATTTTACCTTTTTATTCATCATCCAGCAGACTACGTGTTTTGATAAAGATAATATATTTAATAGGAAAAATCCTATTAAAATATAATTAAAGATAAAAAAACAAAATGGTGTTGTGAATTGTTGAAATCCAAGTTCAAAACCTTAGTAGGAGTCTGAGATTTGAAATTGTGATCAAAAGACGAAAATGCCCTAAGTTAAATTTTAAAAAAAAAACTAGATGCCCCAAATTTGCCGTGTTTTGAAGGGTTAGTTGGTTGAAGGAAGAATACTTGAAAAAGGGTCGAAAAACCTAAGAGTGGTAGGGGGCGAAGGGTTGGTTGGTGCAACAAAGAATTGGAAGGCAAGAATGGTCTAGACCAGCAAAGAAGAGGAAGAGAACGGCGGGTTCTTGGCTCAGCGAAGAGGAAACACTGATTTCTTGTCTTAGAGAAGAAGAGGGGCTTCGATGGTGTTTTGGAGCTGGAAGGTGATTGATGGTGGGTGGTTGCTGGCCTAGTGAAGAAGAGGAAGGGGACGATAGTTTTTTCGCTGAGCTTTGGCGGCGTTTTGTCGAGTTGTAAGATTGTCAGATTGAAAGTTTTGAAACAAGAAAGTCAAGTCGTTAATGTAAAATATAGTATTGTTAATATAGAGACAAGTGTTGTTACTGGCCCCCAACTTGTTAATTTCACACTTTTCTTTTGGCATGTGTTGGATTGTCAAATAGGAAGTTATGAAATAAAAAAAGTCAAGTTGTTAATGTAAAAGATGGTGTTGTTAATATAGGGCATGTGTTGTTATCCCCCCAACTTGTTAATTTCACACTTTTTCCCAGGCATGTGCTGGATTGTCAGATCAGAAGTCATGAAACAAGAAATTCAAATCGTTAATACAAAATATGGTGTTGTTACTATAGAGATAGGAGTTGTTATTCCTCCCTCCCCCAAAAAAAACTTCTTAATGTCATGGCAAACATCATGGCATTTTTTCCTTTTGATCCTGCTTGAATTGTTCAAAATATCCCGCCTGTATTGCCACTTAACTCAGGGGCATTGTTGTCTTTTGATCACAATTTTCAATCTTAGATTCCTATTGACACTCTGATTTGGGATTTTAAAAATTAGCACCACCATTTTGTCCTTTCCCCCTTTTTTTTTTGTGTTTTTCTGGAATTTTTCCTATTTAATATGGGTAAATTTGAAAATTATTAAATGTTAATGAGATTTAAGATTTTTTTTAATTTGTGAATTGATGTTGTTATTAAACTATACGTGTTTAATCAATAATTAAATACATTATCCTCCCCAACAAAACATATCAATATTTAATTTAATTCAACAAGACCTCTCTCAAAATATCCCGATTTATAAATTTCAGTACTTATTAGTGCTTATTCTAAAATTGTTTTCCAATAAGTTAGTTAAAAAAAGTCCTTAAGAATGAAGATGCTTGTCTGTAAAGGCAAAATCCCTTATTATGTTAGTACCAAAAAGTATCACCCATTAGGGTTCTAATTAACACTATCATGCAAGGTTAGTGTTCACCGTTTAGCTTATCGAAAGCGCACAAGCCGTAAGTAATAATTTAGTAAGAAAAAAAGTATCATTCCATAAGGATTATGATAAAAGCGAGTTAACTAATGTAGACATGTTCTTAATTTGGTTGAATGAATTCATTTGAATTTGATCAAATTGTCTAAAGACTTTTGATTAAAAAAAAATAAAGTAAACACAGTGGAAATTGGAAAATTGGGTCTAACTTTAAGAGATATTAGTTTAGGATTACTTCTTCCCTATTGTATTTCAAGAAATTATGCAATTAAATTACTTATACTAGTTAAATGAGTTTATATGCTAGTTAAAGATCCTAAAATCATCAACCAAGTTCTCTTAAATCAAGATTGATTTTTAATCTTTATTAAAAACAATCAATCTCTTGTTTATAATTAATGAAAACCATTTTTCCAAAACAATTCTTCAATAGACTATGTTAGGTTGTTAGATATATCTCTATTCTAACAATAAACCATCCATTTAATCATTAAATTTCAAGTCTAACATGATTTTTCTCAAGTTCAACAATTAAAATAGCTCTCTCAAGCATCTTTAAATTGAACTACTTTAATCACGTGGTGATCAAGTACAAGATAACATTATGTTCAAAGAAAAATCAACATATATATACTCATTAGCCAACAAAAGCAAGATAATATAGTAGTTTCAATCCATGCAATGGGTAAAAGTAATCCTAATTAAGAGTTTTTAGCCACTCATAGTCTGTACATGCCAAAATCTCAGCACAAAATCATAATCCATATCAGTAAAATAAAAGAAAAAGGGAAAAGAACAAGAAAAATCCAAGAATTGAGGTTCCAACTCGTTTCTCAATCCAATCCCAAGCTGTTGAAAATCTGAAGCCCTAGCAACCAATATGTTCAAGGAGTGCAAAATCTCCTGATTATTTACCTATCCCATGCTTTTATATTGGTTTTTCTGCTTCACTTTTCAAAACACAGTATCAGTTTCGTACATTCGCTGTGGGTTCGCTATGGCGAATGCCATAGCGAACGGTCATACAGAAACAGACAGAAGTAGTGCTTTTTCAGGCGGTTTCGCTATAACTTTGGCTACAATGGATTCCACAGCAAATGCGGGCTTCTCCTCCTTAGTGTCCATCTTCCTCTTCTTCTTGCATTATTTCCTTCCCTTTACAACTTCCCATGATCTTTGAAAGCTTTTATAACTTGTCATCTTCCACCTACAAGGAGGAAGGCTTCATGAGTTTTTTACCTTTCACAAATAATCAATATTATGTGTATTTAACTCATGATTCAACAAAATTTTGATTTAACTTATGTTCTATTACATTTTCTTCTATAATCTCTTTATATGCACAATTTGAACTTAAAAATAAATGAAAAAAAGAAAATGTATTAGAAAACTCTTGATTTCTATGAGTTAACAGTTAGTGACTCTTTAAAGTAATTTCCAATTTTAAAGTATTTGAAACAAGATATACTTAGAAGTTAGAAAACATTTATAGGGTAGGAGAGCCGAAGAGCTAGCCCAGTCAAGCCCAACAATGCCCTCCTATCATATAATCATATTAAAAAATAATAATTAACAACTTTAATAATAAGATTTTTATTAATGTTGGCAAAAAAAATGTAAATAATACTAAAATCATATTTTCACCGGGTATAAAAAAATATTGGAAAAATATAATAAAAATATAAAATAACTGAAAAATATACTTTATTGCAAATTTTTTGTCTTAATGTACTGAAGCTCGACTCCAACTCTTCTTCAGTATGTTTTGCATACAGTTGAAGAGTTGTACTTGTAACCACTCAAGGAGCTGGTTCTTTAAATTCTTATCGGCAATAAATTTTATAATAAGAAATTTTTGGTAACTTTTTTAGTACAAATCATATTTTCAATTTTTTAAATTATATAGGAAACATTCCAGAAAAATACTCTAAAAATTAGAAAAGGATAAATCAAAGCATTCAATTCACAACATTCTATGTTAGTACAGTGGAAGAATATGGGATTTGACAAAAAGATGTCTTGCCCTTGAGTTGCTTTTCCCTTCATTTTTTTCTCCCTCTTTCTCATTTTCGGAATGATTTGGCCACTTTTTTTTTTTTTTTACTTTCATCCGCCTCTCCACCGGGTGATCATTCCGATGTAATTCAGATAATGAGTTTTCGGTGTTGAGACCATAGACGGAGCTCGAAAACGCCCACACAATGGTGGGTTGGGGATTCGCGGCTTTGGCCATTTCCAGGAGGTTAACGAATCCAGCAATGTGCGTGCAGGGTGTGCGTCAAAGAGTTTCGAAAACAAGGGCTTGTCGTTAACGTCGCCTTCGAAAATGAAGATTTGGTGCTTAGAATTTGGAAAGAAACACATGTCTAGTGCGTTTCAGGGAGGGATTGTAGTGGCCGTTGAAGTTATCAAAGCCAAGAACTCCATCGCCGTTCTTCTTGAGGGCTAAGGAGTAGTGGGAGCCGACGAAGCTAGTACCACAGTTGACGAGGAGGGACATGTCATTGGGTCAGTGATGGGTGTGAATCGAGATATGAAGTTGTAAAACAAGAAAGTGAAGTTGTTAATATAAAATATGTTGTTGTTAATATAGATACAAGTGTTGTTATTACCCCTGAAACTTGTTAATTTCAAACTTATCCCTGGCATGTGTTAGTTTTTGAGATACGGAGTTGTGAAACAAGAAAGTGAAGTCGTTAATATTAAATATGGTGTTGTTAATATAAATATATTTATTGTTATTAGCCCAATGAAACTTGTTAATTTCAAACTTATCCCTAGCATATGTTAGTTTTTGAGATACGAAATTGTGAAACAAGAAAGTGAAGGCGTTAATATAAAATATGGTGCTGTTAATATAGATACATTTATTGTTATTGGCCCCCTGAAACTTGTTAATTTCAAACCTATCCTTGTGCATGTGTTTGTTTTTGAGATATGAAGTTGTGAAACAAGAAAGTGAAGTTGTTAATGTAAAATACGGTGTTGTTAATATAGATACAAGTGTTGTTATAGGCCCCTGAAACTTGTTAATTTCAAACTTATCACTGAACATGTGTTGGGTTTTGAGATATAAAGTTGTGAAATAAGAAAGTGAAGTCGTTAATGTAAAATATGGTGTTATTATTGACCCCTAAAACTTGTTAATTTCAAACTTAATCCTCGGCTTGTGTTGGTTTTTGAGATACGAAGTTGTGAAACAAGAAAGTGAAGTCGTCAATGTAAAATATGGTGTTGTTAGAATCTAGGTCAATAACAATACATGTATCTATATTAACAACAAAATATTTTACACTGACGACTTCACTTTCTTCTTTCACAACTTTATATCTCAAAAACCAACACATGCCTAGGGATATATTTGAAATTAACAAGTTTCAGGGGTAATAACAACACCTATATCTATATTAACAACATTATATTTTATATTAACAACTTTACTTTTTTGTTTCACAATTTCGTATCTTAATTCACACCCCTCTCCGACCCAATGACATATCCCTCCTCGTCAATGGTGCTACTGGCTTCATCGGCTCCCATTGCTCCTTGGCCCTCAAGAGGTGCAGTGATGGAGTTCTTGACCTTGATAACTTCAACGACTATTACGATTCCTCCCTGAAGTGCTCCAAGCAGGTGTTTCTTTCCAAATTCCAAGCACCCTTTACGCACATTGCTGAATTCATCAACCTCCTAAAATCGCCAAAGTGTGAATCCCCAACCCACCATTGTGTGGGCGTCTTTGAGCTTCGTCTATGATCTCAACACCAAAAACTCGTTCTCTAAATTACATTGGATTGATCAGCCGGTGAAGAAGCGGATGAAAGCCCAAAAAAAAAAAGTGGCCAGATTATTCCGAGCTGATAGAGAGGAGAGGAAGATGAAGAGGAAAGCAACTCAAGGGTAAGTGAGTCTTTTTATCAAGATTTTATAATCCTAAATTTCTCCACTGTACTAATATATGATTTTGTAAATTGAAGTTGGCAAAAAAAAGATTTTGTAAATTGAAAGCTCCGAAATGTCTTTTTTTTCTAATTTTCAGAGTATTTTCATCACAGTATCACACACACATGGCGCAGCTGAAATACTATTGGGCGCGTGACGTCTCAGAATCGAGACAGAGACCCCCGCTCTTCCGGTCCGTGCGATGAAAGGGAAATCACCGCCAAAACCTAACTGAATGCTGTCAACTTCGTCAACGACCACGCGCGTGGTCGTACTCGCGTTTCAGTCCGATTCATACCATGCCGACACTTTGCCCTCCCAGGGACCAGATCCATTTTCCAGTCGTCGCCTGGAAATCAACATTACGCACTTCTTTCTCAGTGTGTCTTTTTCTCTTAGCTCGTACCCTTCACTTTACTTTCCCCTCTTTCTACCCTTCTTATTTTATCGCGTGCCAGAAACACCCTCTCGGAAAGTTTTTTTGGTGAGGGTGATTGTGGTGCCCGGTACGCTTCTCATTTCCACTCGATTCATTTTACCGGCAACTCTGCTTCGTTAAGAGATCAAACACCATATTGTGCCTGTGCCTTCTCATTGCTTCTATTTCTTATTTTAAGCATTGTCTTTTTTTTTTTTTGGTTTCTTTTTCAGGTGGCACGGAGTTGAATCTCTTGGCATTGGAGCCACTCCTCTTTTCTCCTTGGGCATTCATGCATAAGGCTAACCTTCCTCTTCATGGTCAGAGGCGAGAGAACATAACGCCCTGCGTTGAACTGTAATGTCCCTTCGAGAACAACCGGGCCTAGAAATTCCCTTGGCTGCTTCATTGCTCTCCGTGATTAAGTCTGCTAACACATTCTCTCTTTCTCTCTCTTTTTTTTGTGCCATAACGATATACATTTTTTTGTTCTTTACTAGTTGCATGCAAATAATTTGTGGATTGATAGAAATTAACTGTTTGGTATAGCAGAACATCTTATACCAGTTATTTTGGTTCTGTTTCTTTATCAACTCATCCTGCAAATTTTGCTTATTCTTTCCCCTTCCCCTGGTCCCTGTGCAGACTTTTATTCATCTGAGGTTTTCCTGGTCGTTATGGATCACAAGGCATGGCTTTGGAGGAAAAAGTCCTCAGAGAAGACCACCAGTGCAAGTGACAAAGCCAATCTCACTGTGAAAGAAAATGAAGAGGTATTACTTCATTATATCATCAGATATTCTAAGCGATCACGATATTTTTCTTGTTCTTATAATGTCATTAAGTTTATGAAGTATGATTGACTTTAAGCTTCTAATATCCTACTCTTTTGAAGTATGCTTTCATCTTTGAGATTGCTATCATTTGGCCCAAAAAAAAATGAACACTTCATTAGTTGAAATTAGTCCTTGCCTTATATTATTAATAAGAGTAACTATTTATTCATTTTTTGCCTTGGACTGGACTCTTTACACTGAATTAGATTTAGTCATAAAATCGACTGAATAATCCCTGCTGCACGTAATCACTTGAGAACCATAATACTGTATTCGAATAATTGTTATTTTATCTTGTCTTGCCATTACATGTTAGGTAAAGGAGCTTCTAGCTGATAAAGAAGAATTGGAAACAGACTTGAAAATTCTGAATGACAAGCTTGCCTTGGCTCTTTCTGACTGTAAGGCTAAAGATGATCTGGTGAAGAAGCAAACGAAAATTGCACAGGAAGCAGTGGCAGGTAATTTGTCCATGACTGTGTGTTTCTATCCTTCACATACCCCTTGTAACTTAGGTCGTTCAAATTTGCCGATTGTGCATCAAGTTTTTGAAAGTATCTTTTACTAGTTTCTGATAAATGCTCCATCTGAAGGTTGGGAGAAAGCGGAATCTGAAGCTTTGTCTCTAAAGCAAGATCTTGAGGAAGCTTTTCAGCAGAAAATATTTTATGAAGAAAGAATGACCCATTTGGATGGAGCACTGAAAGAATGTATGCAACAATTACGTTTTGTACGAGAAGAACAGGAGAAAAGGATTCATGATGCTGTGTCAAAGGCTTCAAAAGAATTTGAAAAAGCACGCATGGTTTTTGAGGAGCAGCTGTCAGCGACCAGTAAAAAGCTTGCAAAAGCAGGGGCTGAAAATGCTCATCTTAGCAAAGCTGGTCTTGATGACCAAATTTTGATTGAAGGCCTTAAAAGACAATTGACTCAAGCTGAGGCAGACTATAATGCACTCATGGCTAGATTAGAATCCACAGAGAAAGACAACACCTCGCTGAAGTATGAGGTTCGGGTGCTTGAAAAGGAGGTTGAGATTCGAAATGAGGAGAGAGAGTTCAATCGTCGAACAGTTGATGCATCTCACAAGCAGCACTTGGAGAGTGCAAAGAAGATTGCCAAGTTAGAGTCAGAATGTCAGAGGCTGCGTCTCCTGGTTCGCAAACGATTACCAGGTCCTGCTGCCCTAGTGAAAATGAAGAATGAAGTAGAAATGTTGGGTAGGGACTCTGTTGAAATGAGGAGAAAAAGGTCAAACTCAGTCAGTTTCATTGATGAATCTTCAGTTGATGATTCTCCTGAAACTACCTTGAAAAGAATCAATATATTGAATGAGCAGCTATGTTCTTTGGAAGAAGAAAACAAGAGTCTACGAGAAACCCTTAATAGGAAAACAAATGAACTCCAATTCTTGAGAACCATGCTTGATCGAACAGCTTTCAAACTGTCACAAGTTGAATCACAGCTTGAAGAATCATCAAAAGGTCAAGTGACCGGGGAGCAGCCTACTAGTCTCACATCACATGAATTTTCCATGGTGTCAATGTCTGACATTGGCAGTGACGATAAGGCTAGTTGTGCTGAATCCTGGGCTTCTGCTTTGATTTCAGAACTGGAGCAGTTCAGAAGTGGAAAGCAAAAGGATTTTAAGTCAAGCAAAAGTATTGGATCTTCAGACATAAATCTTATGGATGACTTCGTTGAAATGGAAAAATTAGCAGTGGTCTCTGTTGAAAAATCCCCTGAAATTTCACATGCTTCTTCAGAAGCAGCTAAAGGAATTAATGGCTCCTTAGACGCTGGGCTGGTTGAGATTACCTCTCCAGTAGTGAGCAAGGAGATCATTCCTGTGCCTGAATCATCCACTTCCAATGACATGTCAAATGGTAAGATTCCTTGCTGGCTTCAGGATGTACTTAAAGTAATCTCAGAGCAAAGCCGCATCACTCGTAAAAATCCTGATGATATACTTGAGGATATCAGAGTGGCAACAAGTCATCTGAATTATGCAGACCTTGTCGAGCCTGATTCAAGCAAAGGCTCAGGACATATTGATGCATCAAATTCTCCACATTTTAGTCACTGCATCCCTTCAAATAATCCTTTTCTGTTAAATCCATCCACTGGAGTAACTGATGCTGCTGTGCCATCAGTAAAGAAAAGTAAACAACAACCACCGACAGATATGAGTAAATGTATAGGCAAGATTATTGAGATCATTGAAGGGATCAACAAGCCTGTGGTAGAATATGATAGTTCTGATCCCATGTACAAGAATCTAGGAATGCCAGCAGGCTACATGGTGCGTGTTTTCCAGTGGAAAACATCTGAACTAAATGATGTTTTACACCAATTTCTCCAAGTTTGTTATGATTTACTGAATGGCAAGGCCGACAATGAAAAATTTGCTAGAGAACTAACAACTGCTTTGGATTGGATTATCAATCACTGCTTTTCAATTCAGGATGTTTCTAGCATGAAGGATGCCATTAAAAAACAATTTGATTGGGAGGAAACGCAAAGTGAAAGTGAAGCAGAGATTGGGATGATGAGTCATGTTGCAGAGGCAGATAAGTTGCTTCTTCCCCAAGAACAGTTGCCATGTTTTCCAACTGTATTTAATGTGGATGGCCATGAGTTTGAGACCCAACGGCTACAATATGATAAAGAAGAAACTGAAAATGCTAATGATAGTGTGATTTGTGCTGAAATTAAAAAGGAAACAGTCGAAGATGGACTTCACCCAGCTGCTGATCGGACTGAATCCCCGAGGAGTCAACTTCAGGAGTCAGAGAAAATTACTTCGTCAGAATTGCAAACCATAAAAAATTCCAATGGAGCACTTCCAGAGCAAACACAAAGTCACGAACTGATAAATACTAATATTGATGCCCAGCTTACACAAGATGAAATAAAAGAGGCTCGTCATAAAGTTTTGGCATTGGAAATTGAATTGCAGAACAAAAACCACAGTTGTGAAGAATTAGAGGGCAGATGTCTTGAGCTACAGCTTCTACTTGAAAGGTATTGATAATCTTTGTATATTTGATTATTTGTGCAGTGCAATATGCTTTCAGACACTGGCTCTTACTTGCTTCTTTGAGGATTGTGACTCATCAAATTATTCTTCTCAGCATGAAAAAGGAGTCCTCCAATCATAATGCTAATCAGAAAGAGAAGCCATTGCGGACTGTAAGTGATCTCATCTTATTCAATTTTCTTTTATTCAGATCACTATTTCCCGTCTGACATTTCAGAATGCGGAAAATATAGCCATTTAGGAGCATGCACAATTTGGATGCAAAGGCGCATATCTTGTTTCGCCAAAGAACTTGCTTGCTGTTCTAAAAATAGATCTCTGACTGAAGCATGATGTGCAATTTTTACATATGTTCTTTTCAGATTTGCTAGCAAAGGATGTTTTCCAAATAAAATATTTATACCAATACAAAAAGGAAATGAGAGTTTGGCCGGCCAAAAGTAAACGAACAGATTTTGCATCGGAACAATAGATCAAAGTTAGAAAAAGCAAAAACCTTTTTATGTTTTACCATATTGTATGATTGATTGTTATTCATTATTCATTTTCCAACAATAATGCTAAAATACGCTGATCAATCCTGCAGGACTGGGAGATAACAGCGGCTTCTGAAAAGTTGGCTGAGTGCCAAGAAACCATCCTTAACCTTGGCAAGCAATTGAAGGCACTGTCTGATCCCAAAGATGCATCCCTCTTTGGCAAGGTCATTGCCGCCAACAATAATGCAATTACCAATACGACCCCCAGCACTGTAAATGTGGGTTCAAGCCCTGCCCCTCCAAAGGACACAAGTTTGAAACATCGGCCATCTCTACTCGATCAGATGCTTGCTGAAGATCACACTATAGCCGATTTTGTTAAACCTCCAAAAGCTGGTGATAACAATAACATTTCTACTACGGTTCCCGAGCCACTAGAAAAAATCCTAGTTTTGAATGGACCGAAAGATCAGGATGTCACTGCGGCACGAAAATCTTTGGCCATTGTTCCTACCAAGAAACGGGGAGGAGGAAGCTTGTGGAAAAAGTTCTTGTGTAGAAAGAAAATAGGTGCAAACAAGAAAATACCCGGTCCTCTGGCCACTTAAATGTTCTCACTAATAAATTCCAGTATTGTCCAGTTTCAAGGGAGTTTGCAATAATTTTAATTGATTAAATTGCGTTAAATTCTCTTGAATTTAGTGAAAATTATTTTTTTATTCTTTAAGTGTAAAAATAAATAGAGGGTGTTTTGTTAAAAATTTTAATTAGATTAAGATATAGAGTAAACTAACTCTTTATTTTAATTAAAATTTGAGTGTTTATGTATTTTTCTCAACTGTTTTGGCAAGGTCAAGGCAATTTCATTTAGGCTTGGAACTCTTCTCAAGTACGGAAATATTCATATTACTTTCATATCACTAACGTGATTTGAATTGCCCATCTTCTTTATGGTATGTATGAGTCAAATTTTTTATCGACTAGTCCAACACTTATTGGCTATTTTGTTTATTTTTAATTTATCTTGTTTTCACCTGGCATTTTTGAAAAATAAATTTTCACCCAATATTCAACACAAGTTTCCCCTGCTATATAACTCCTACGAGGATGAGAAGCATGATAAAATAATTGTTTATTATGAATTTTAACAATAACATGAGATACTTGTAAGATTTGAAGATAAGAAAACTGAATAAATATATAATCTATCGAAATCATGAATAGTTAATCTCTATAAAGTATAAATCTCGCAATATCATTGAATCCTGCCTCCTCGTAACATTCTGCAATTCGCTCCAAGTAGTCATCCCATGTCCCCTCAATAGAAGCTAAATCCATCAAAAAAGCAGCTTCATCTAATACGACCTGCAAATAATTTGGAGTGTACAAAATGAGGAGAATTCAGCAGGCAGCGAAGCATTGTCATAACCATTTGATAATTTTAATTTACCAGTATCAATATCGGCTAATCATCAATATAAAAATATAGATTTCTCAAATTCTTCGAATAGGACCCATCCAATTAATCATTACTAATTAAACTAAATGTTGTCAACAGAACCTGTGCAGGCGCCTTCCCCTTCCTAATATCTTCTTGCCTTCCCTCCTCAGTCACCTTCTCTTTAATGTACTCAATTTGCTCATCATCCCACAGTGCAATCTTAGCGACATCCTGAGCAGAGACAAATTCAAGCACAAGCCATTCACGATGGAAGAGACGGAGGAGGAGGAATCAATCTCACATTCACACCAGAGATCAGAGGATTTATACCTCATACTTGCAGCCTAAAGTCCACCATGGTGATTTCAAAGCTCCTCTGGCAGCATCTTTAGCTTCTACGTTACGCCCAACCCTGTCAAGGAAAGCAAAAAGAGTGGCCCCTAAGAAAATGAAAACAGTGCCGGTTTATCAATTTCAGACCCCTGCATAGTAGTTGAAAATGTTACACTACAAACCTCAACAAGACCTCTGCATTGAAAACGAAAGGCCGAGCAAATCCGGGAAAATGCTCCTTCTTAGTATAAAATTCTCCCGTTACTAAAGCTGAAACCTTTCGTAGGAGCACAAACATGATCAACAAGTGAACCAACTAACTAATGCTTTTGGAATTATGAAAACAAGAGAACCTTACATGATCACCCTCCTCAAAATGTCGCATCACTTTGCGCTCTATGATATCTGGGAACAAACCAACCTAAAAACAAATAAGATTTTTGTAATAATTTGTCATGAAAGTTAACAGGGAAGTTTAGGAAATTTCTTGTTTACCTTTTTTAAAAGATAGATATCCAAATTAGAAATTTTAGACTCTGCAAAGTCACCCTTTTGATAAAGTTTCTTCCCAGCATCAGCTGACACAATAAAAAGCTCATCATTTCTCTCTTGACTGTTTTTTGCATCTTCTTCAACCAATATTCTGTGAATAAATTGGTCCACCTATTTGTGTTTGTAAAATAAACATTTAGCATCAGGCCGCCTTAAAGAGACATGAGCAAGATCAAATCTCCTATTGACAGCATCAATAGGAATGAGCTACAAAGAGTCATGTTCGCAAATAAAAAATCCAATTATGCTTCGCTTACACTCTTCGCTAAAAGCTTTACTCCATGTTTGTCAACATCCACAACTGGCATTTCCATCCTGCAAATATTTAGAATTGGAAAACATCATAAAAGCTTTAACAGATTAAATAAAGAAGGCAAATATTAAGCCTTTTTACCCAGGTGGAGCTGTGGGCCACCGCAGCAGTGCAGTTACAGAACCTGAGGAAAAGAATTACAAAAAATTATTTAAATTGAAGATTGAAGATTTCTCTAAGGATGTATTCAGTACATGAGAACAATAGTTTCCCAAGCACTTAAAAACACAGGTACAAGATATTTGAGCAAAAGTAACATGAAAAATCTCACAATGTGTTTTAGGCCTCCTAAATAACATAATACTGGTTTTTCATATATCTCTTATTTAAAAATCTTATGAGTTATTAAATACTCAGGAAACTACATTGTTCACATAGCAAACAGGGCCTTTAAATATGCAATATCAAGCTCATACCTGAGCTGTTTTTTGTTAGTGGTATGGCTAGGGGAATCAACCCCAGCCTAGCTCCAGGAAAAACGATAGTTTCACCTGTTACAAAGAGTAAGAGAACTAATCAAGTGGACTACAAAAGAAATAATTCAGCCCTTGTGTGCATAGCCTTCTTTGGTAGACAATAGGACACATTTTCAAGTGCCTGATGAAATACATATTCTACAAATTGTTTCAGCAGTATTTTTAACTGTACCGTGACAAATTGATAATAACAACTGAAAAAAGTGTGATCCATATAATGGTCAAGTTCTAGAATATTATGACAAGTTCATAGCAGAAGAATATCCTTCAGGAGCTAGCTAAACTAAGTAAAGCAAGATGCAACACTGAAATATCTCCTCGGAACGACAGAATCTATGGATAGACAGATCCACATGGTCAAAGTAACCATTTCTGCCTGGCCAGCATACTCAAAAAGATGCCCCACTCTTCGTTACGCTTACATATTTTGAACAAAGCCCGAAATTAAAAAAAATGGAGGTTATTTGATATTTTTGTCACTACTGAAAGGTAAGGCAACCGAGAAAATGAATGTCACTTGGAACACGCAGCAGAGAGAAACAATAGAAAGCAATCAATATCACAAGGATTTAGATAATCCTACCTTTGGCTTTCAAAACATTTAACAATTGAGACAAATGCTCAGGTGGCTGAGTCGCAGCTATGTCTTTGACGAATGCTACATGGTCTGCAAATGTTGACAAAGAATTCCAATAAACGACTCTTTCTAGTAAAACAGTAAGCTAATTCTGGAATTTTTTTTTAAAAAAAAAACCATGTCTTTGAACCACGGAGGCCATGGCCCATGGGCATTAAAAAATTCTAACATATGCACTAACTAGTTCTCGTTAAGCAAAACAGCGATTTCAGTACAAACGAAAATGCGTGAAGGCTCGCATTACCAGGAGTAGAGGAAGAGGAATAGCAGCGAAGACTAGCTCTACCATGGCTAA
Source organism: Inga oerstediana (assembly GCA_963210345.1). Taxonomy (NCBI): domain Eukaryota; kingdom Viridiplantae; phylum Streptophyta; class Magnoliopsida; order Fabales; family Fabaceae; genus Inga; species Inga oerstediana. Next base: position 62,208,109 of record OY723409.1, read on the forward strand.
GAAGAAGTGGCAGGGCGTTGGCGCGTGGACCCCCGTACACCACTCCGCCGCCGATCCTCATCCTTACTTCCGCCCTCAATTTTGGGTTCGACACACGCGCTCATGCTCGCTCGTCTGTGGTTTGCCTGGTTTCGTTATCTCGTTTTCCGTTTTTTTTTATTTCGCGCGTAAAATTATCTCTTTTTCTTAGATTTTGTCCACTAAAAACCCAGCCACAACTAAATCGAGCCCATAAAAAAGTCTCTGGCTCGACGTTGAAGGCCTAACAAAATCTAGCCCATGGTAACAATGTTTTTTTTGTTGCAAGGCACATTATCCTGTATTAGAGGCAACTCTGTTTCGAGCGTTATATGATACTATATGTGGACACTTCTTTTAGGTCTCTGCAGGGATTAAATCTTGTTTTGTGACGTTATAAGAGATTAACCCTTCCGCTAGATCCAACTCTCATTAATTGGTTATGAATTATTTTTGGAATATCATGTGTCCAATGTCAAAATTTGCATAGCAGCCCATGTTCCAGGGGAAGTTCCATTTTGCTCATTTCGGATGATCCTCTTTCGTTTTCTATATGAATAGAACTGTTAAAGGTCCATTTGATTTAATGGAAAGGAGGGATTTTGATAATTTAGTTGGGGGATGAATGGAGGTAACTTTAATGACAGTACGAAAGGGGATGGGGCATGGGGCTAAATAAAATTTGAGAGTCCTTATCCAACCAAATGCGATGCAAGAAGAGTGGTAATAATAATGGGCCCTGCTTACGTATTTCATAGAATGTGACCAGGTGAAGGAAGCTTTGAACTCATGTTGCTTGCAGTCAAATAAAGTCAATCAGAACATTTCAGATTATTATTTGCAGGCCTAGTTGTGGCAATAAGAATAAGATGGAACGTTGGAAGATCATTGAATGGTGAAGGAAAATTAGGAGAGATAAAAGACATACGAATGGAGACAAATCCACTTCGAAGCTCTAGTGCTCCATAACTTGAACATTGTACTTGAGTTGCACAACTCCAATACTCCATAATTTGAACATGATACTTGAGTGGTACAGAGGTTCAGCCTAAGGAGATATATTGTCAAGCAACCATTCTTCTCTTGTATTTCTTTATTTTTCACTCACTCATATTACAAAAACATATAAATACCTCTTTTTTTAATTTAATAATAGTAGAATAATAAGTATAGTATAAAAATGAAAGTGAAAAAAAGTCTCACATAAAAAGCATGAGAAAGGAGTCAAACATGCCATCAAAGGAAAGAGAATAAGGGTATTTGGGTTTATTTTCTTAAGAAAAAAATTAAAAAGGATTATTTAAGCATGCTAGCCAACAGGTTGAGTAGGGAGAACCTATGCCACTCGCCATTTAGCTAGCCCGAGCTAGCCACTTTTGGCGGGCCGGACCCGCGGGTTACAGCCTGTTTTATCGGCTCTACCCTTGATAGGGTCCAAGACTCAGGGTTTAGGAAACAAATAAGTACATGGATGACATTTTTTAATAACACATTATCAGCTTTAGTTCTTGTCCTTCGCATGATTTCACTCTTATGCATAGTTATGATTTTTTTTTTTAAGAAAAAATTGGGTGATATATCTATATCTATGGTTTATTTAACAATTTGTTGCCCAAATGACAGGCAAAAGAATATTTTCAAAAGGCCGTTGAGAATGAAGAACATACATGCGTAAAAGGTGCTGTCTATTGTAGCTAGTAACCCACAAAACAAGAGGAAGAAAGACACATAACTGTTGTGATGTTATTTTATAGGAAAGACTTCCTGTTTTGTAAATATGTGACTATTTTGCTAACTTTATGTTAATTTATAGGAAATGCTTCTTGTAGGAAAGACAATCATATGTGGCTATTTTAACAACTTATTCAATGACTAGTGTATGTGTCAAGTTAGGACAAATTATATATTACCAAGTTTGATTTTGAAAGGCAATACTAATCAGAATTTTAATAACTTAATAAGTCACTTTCACAACCTCTTTTCAATTCATTCAGTACTTTTGAAATTTCAAAATCTCTACGTTCACAACTGATAATAAGAAGCTTAACAATTTTATCAGCCATTTTAACAACTTAAGCAGTCATTTTCACACCTCTTTTTGATGCATTCATTTAGTTTGAAATTGCAGAAGTCCCTTTGTTACAACTAGTTATTAGAAATTTAACAATTGATTATTCTTGTTTTTACAACATCATGAGTCTTTTTTACAACTACTTTTTCATGTCTAACTGAAATGATAAGTTTCAAAACTTTAACTTTCACAATTGCAAATTGCTTTGTTAACAATTGGTTATGCTTGTTTTTACAACATCATGAGTCTTTTTTATAACTGCTTTTTCATGCCCGACTAAAATGATAAGTTTCAAAACTCCAACTTTCATAACTGCAAAGTGCTGTTTTAACAATTGGTTATGATTGTTTTTATAACATCATGAATCACTTTTACAACTGCCCATGAATTTTTTCAAACGGAGCAAAAATGTCATCTCTGTTAAATATCTCAGACCTCGTTACTTTTCTTTTTGTGGGTCCCACCTATAATGTCGAAGTGTCCATCATATGGTAATTCACTTCACCCTTAACCGATGAAAAAATAATACATACTTTAACATTTCATTCAATTGAAAAATAATATAAGTTTTGGTAGAGAGGGATTCCTCTTTTGTGTATGAGAAATCCCAGAATGTGGTGAAACGATAAAGAAAATAGCAAGGGATTGGCATTATTGATATTGTTATAGAGTAAATGACGGTCATGGTTGTGGAAGTTAAAGTATGTGTTGTTTTTTAATTGGTTAGGGGTGAAGTGAGTTGGTATATAATGGACACTTGGACATTATAAATGAGACACACAAAAAAGAAAAGTGATATTTAACAGATATGGCATTTTTACTTCATTTGGAAAAATTCATAAGTATTTTTGAACTCAAAAATTGTTTATGGTAGCAGACGCTCTTTTGGAAAAAGATCATGGACATTTTTTAACTTTCGCCCTAAATTTAAATTAATAAATATATAATTAGAAAAAGTAATTAATATAATATATTTATATAAAAATAATTGATATAAGCAGAATAATTAATAATAAGTATATATATCGTTAGAAAATTTTATTATTGTGATTCGAGGTATTTCATTAGCAGTAGAGGGAGGTGAGACGGGTAGTGATAATGAGAGAAAATTAAGTGAGGGATAGTAAAGCAAATTTACAAAATTTTGAAATCTAATTTTAGGGTAACTAACTTGATTTATAATTTTTTAAATTTAATAAATCAATTTAGAATTTGAATAATTTAACTGTTTTTTAAAGAGATTTTTCCTTATAATTATAAAGATAAGTAAACAATAGAATTACAAAATAATTAATACAAATATACGTTTACTGAAAAAATTTGAATAAAATGTTAAAATAAAATTATTAGAATAAATTAATTTTTACAGAATATTGTTAGCTTATCATGTATACAATTGAAAAAATGATATTCAATAATATTATATTTTATAGTTATAGAATAATATTATTAGAATTGATAGAATAAAGAATAAAAACACTAAGAATCTAATTAAAAATAAATGAAACTGAAAGGACTTGATAAAAAAAAAAAACAGGAGAGACTTAATTAATAACAAATGAAAATATAAAGACTTTATAAAAAGAAAAAAAATAACAAAATCCTAATAGAAAATTAGTTGAAACAATAAAGACTTGCAGATTAATTATCCCAAATTAAAATAATCAAATTAAATGTTTCATTAAAACTGAACTGAAATCAAAGTGTACTAGATCACCGAGCTAAATTAACCAAATTATTTCGGTTAATTCGATTATTGGGTTATGATCAAGTACCCCCTGGGCCACTGTAACCCTGTTCTTGTGAATATAAAATCATCCGACAAAGAGAGATGAAAGCTTCATTTTAAAAACAATAATGTGATTTGCGTATTCACACCAAACATAGTTATTTAGTTATAACCACAATGTTTCTTACCTAACCAACCTGAGCACTAAAAACTGCAAAATCATCATATAAAGGCGAAAAACTGATTTAATCTAACCCAAAAAACCAATTTGGGTTCAGTTTTTCGTTTGAGTTCTGATTTGTTCACCCTACGTGAAACCGGTACCTTGTGCTGTGACGTGATGGATATCTGTACGGAATCAATGATTTTATAGTTTTTTTTTTAATGTATTGGGGTATTTTATTTTTATTTAATTTTGTTAAGGGCAGATATAATACTATGAGACAGGGTGTCTCTGTTTTTCCCCCTTTCCCTCCGTTCCATTCATTATTATCGGATCAAAATTTAAAAAACGCATAAATATATTTAAACTAATTAAAAATTGATTTGAATTATTTAAGCAAAGCCATGAGAAACAGTGGTATTTAGTATTTTTACCAGTGATACCTCTCTCCCTTCAAGTGTTTTATTAATCAAATCCTGAGTTATTCAGTATTTTCTGGAACTCAATCTACTGATCCCTATCATAGTCTTTTTCGAACTTTAATTTTATGAGGTGTTGGGACAATTCCTGATGAGGACAATATCATCAGCCAAATATTAATTTGATTATTTCATGCCAAACGTACAAACGTGATGCATCTAGAGCCGGGAAAACGGGTTGAACTCGTCAGGCCGGGCCTTTTAAGCCCAAAAGGAAGTCGGGCCTAAAAGGGCCGGCCCTTTAAGCCCGTTTATTTTTTATTTTTTTTTGCTTGGAAATGAATCATATTACATTTTTGAATTGCCTTATTGAATCTATATGTCACTCTGTCCTTATATTGTATAGAGTATGATTTTTGAGTATATTATTTTGTTTAATTGAATCATATTATGATTTTTGAGTATATTGTTCTGCCTATTTAGAATAAAATCATATTATATACTATTCTGCTTGATAGAGTATGATTTTTTATGGAAGTTGTGATTATTTAACTACTTAAAACCTACTACTCAAAGTGAAATACAATCAAATATCCGTGAAATTGATGATAGTGGCGAAGAAGGTGAAAATGATAGTCGTCATACTCATGTTGTTTAGAGGTTAGAATATTTAGCTTCTTGCCTTCTTATACTTTGGCCTTTGTGTGAGTTACTTATGGACATGATTTTACCTTTGATTATACATTAGTAACTGTGTTTGTTTGTTGCAAGAGACGTGTTATTTAAACCTTAATGTTGACAATATTTATGTATTAAATTAGAACTTTAATCGTTATTATTTACTAATTATATCTCTATGGGGAAAATACGCAGGAAAAATAGTTAAATATTGTGAAAAGGACTTCCTGGCCTTGCGGGCCGGCCCTGGCCCTGATGCTCTCGGGGCGGGCCTTGAAAAACTGCAATTTTTTTGACCCTGAGCCCTTTAGGGCCGGCCCTGTTAGGCCCTCACCCGTCAAGGGCCGGCCTGATTCCTAACTCTAGATGCATCTCACTCGAACTCCGACAAATAATATCACAACCACGTACGACATCTCCAGTACAATGATGCGTTATATATATATGATGATGATGATATTTTTTTTTGACCTGGAATATTACTTTTTCATTAATGCATAAACGAGTAATAACAGACTAGTTCATCGATAATAGAAAAGACAAAAACTAAAAGTATGCAATCAAAAGCAATTAAATAAGTCGATTCCACGTAATGCTTTTCAGCTGATCCCTTCACGGTCCTGTTCTTCGTGCTCGTTGCCACAATTAGATGAGGAGACTCCAACTTCAGCAGCACCACGTGATAGTATGGGTAGCATAGAAGGTGCTGGTACAGAGACCCACCCCGTAGAGTACACCTTCTTTCGAAAACAGACTGCTAGATGATCAGCAGCAGTATTTCCTTCTCAAGTCGTAAAGGAAAAGGAGAGATCCTAACGTGATTTTGCTGCATCCAAAGTTTTGTCGAGATAGTGGAGACCACGCCATTTACTCCATGAGAAGTTGCCTGAGGATAGGCACATATATAAATCCTGATTATCAATTTCAATTATCACTTTTGATATGTTTAGCTCCAAGCCTACCAATAGAGCTTTTCTGACAGCAAGTAGTTTAGTGAAGAAGGGAGAATCAGTATGAACCTGTTCTCCAAAGCCCCAAATAAAAGCTCCTTCCTTGTCGCGGCACACCAAGCCAATAGCTGCAGAGTTATCTTTAGGTTGAAAGGAACCATCACAATTTATTTTTAACCATTCTCCAGGTGGAGCTTGCCATCTAACGGGATAGTTGATGGGAGGTTCTAATCTTGTGGGCTTTTGCGTTGATGTTACCTGAAGAAATTCATTTACTACCCTCGAAGTTTGTTCAATGACTGATCTTGGGTTGGGGTCTTTGTGGTGGAAAACTGCCTTATTCCTTTCCTTCCAGATAAACCATGGAAACCATACTACTAGCGTTATACCCTTCTGATCCAGATCTTCATTTGTGCACAGCAACTCAGTGAACTAGGTCATAAAGGAGCTTGTGTTTTACTGATCAACACGCATGGTTATTATACTTCCAAACCAGATTCCTCTAACCCAAGGACATTAGAGGAAGAGATGTTCAAGGGTTTCTGGTTCAGTCAGACAGATAGGACAAAGAGGATTAATAGAGTTATGTCGAAAAAATAGGGCATTTCTAGTTACTACAACACTGTTACAGCATCTCCATAGGAAGTGAAGAATTCTGGGAACAATTTTAATCCCCCATAATCTTGACCAAAAGTCAGTTAGTATTGATCTTGAAACACTTGGCCAAGTATTAATGCAATTCCATTTCAATAACTGACTCTTGCAGCCTAGCTTAACAGTATATATACCATTTTTGGCATAGGACCATATCAATTTATCCTTATGTCTTGGGTGGCTAAGTTTAATTTCCTGGATAAGGGGTGTGACCTCCTTTGGGACAATATCATTGATTAGGGGGGTATCCCAGTGTCTATCCATTATAAGGGAATTCACATACATGTCAGAAACAAATTCAATATTCAAATGAGTTTGCAGCAAGATACCTGGCAGCCCCAGAATCCAATGATTTAGCCATACATTATAGATTTGCCATCTCCAATTAACCAGTGACAGTGCTATTTCAGCATTTCCTGACCCGTTAAGATGCTTGACCAAATCCAAGATACTCTGTGACCTTTTTGTGCAGTCATGAATGTGCCGTTTGGAAAGTATATACCTTCTAATACTTTGAACCATAAGGAGTTTTCCTCTTGAGTGAGTTGCCATGCAGTTTTGGCAAGGAGGGCATCATTTAGAGCAACAAAGTCTTTGAAACCCATTCCCCCTTTGGATTTAGGTGTTTTCATAAAAGCCCAAGATTTCCAATAAATGTTACCTCCAATTTCGGTCTCTCCTAACCAAAAGTTGGAGATTAATCTGTCTAGATTTGCACATGCCTTAGTTAGAAACTTGAAGCATGTCATTGGATATATTAGGATAGCATTCACTACTGCTTTCGTCATCGTTTCTCGTCCATCAAAGGATAATAGGTTTCTCTTCCATCCTTGAACTTTCTTCCCCACTTTCTCTTTGACATAGGCAAGAGTTTGTTGCTTAGGCTTTCTCCACACATTGGAAATACCTAGATATTTACTCAGGTTCTCTGAAATAGGGATACCTAGAATTTGACTGACATGTTCCTTAACACCAACAGGGGTGTTTTGTGAGAATATATCAATCCTAACTTAGTTAAATTTGCTAGCTGTCCTTAGGCTGTCCAGTACATATCCAGTATTTGTGCAAGTCTTCTGTAGTTACCAGGGTCAACTTTCATAAAGAAAAGAGAAGAGTCATCAGTAAAGAAAGTATGGGATAGAGTAGGGCCTTGGTTCGAAAGATTTATCCCCTGTAATATGTTATTATTAATCTCTTTTGTGAGCATACTAGATAACATTTCTGCAACTAAGATAAAGAAATATGGGGAGAGGGGGTCCCTTTACCGTAATCCTCTACCTGGGGTGAAGGAACTAATAGTCCTACCAGATAAACAAATATTCATATGGACTGAAGACACACAAGCCATAATAAGATTCACCCACCTCTCATAGAATTCAAGTCTCTTCATCACAACTTTTAGAAAATCCCATTCAATATGATCATAGGCTTTACTCATGTCCATCTTTAAAGCAAATTCATGTTTGTTACCTGACTTCTTTCTTCGAAGGTAATAAAATGGCTCATGTGCAACAATTATGTTATCGTGGATGAGACGCCCAGCCACAAAAGCTCCTTGAGTATCTGAGATGCATTTTTGTAGTGTCGATTTCAATCGATTGGCTAGTATTTTGGAGATAATCTTGTAGGAGAAATTGCATAGGCCTATTGGCCTAAATTTAGAAATCATCTCCGCCTTCTCAACCTTGGGAATGAGCATTATATTTGTGTTATTGAGTTGACTGAGTTTACTCTCCCCCTTGAAGAAGGCTTGAACTAGGGGTGTTCAAAGTATCCCGGTCCCGGTTGTCCGGTCCCGGTCTCGGATATTTTAATCTCGGGAATTTCCCATCCCGGCCGGGACCGGGATCTATGGGACCCGGGACCGGGACAGGGGACCAGGACCGGGACCAGTCACCCTAAATTTTTTTCACTACCCCGTAAAGATGTGTCAGATCCACGCTCCTCTTCAAACGTGAGACTATACGCCATCGTAAAAGGTCTCTGTTTCCACTTTCCATTCACACCAACCATCCTTCACCGCCTTCAGAATTTCCTCCATGAATCTCGGGGTTGTTCCTTTTAGATGGCTTCCGTATTCAGCTTCCTCATCCACTATGTTTTCAGAGTTTGAACATAGCCTCTGTTCATGGCCAATTTTCCGACACCTATAGCAGACCATTGGGAGTCTTTCATATTTTATTTCAGTCCATGTATCATCTTTAGCTTCTCGAGAAACCCAGAATCCAATCATTAAGGGATTTTTAATATCAAGCAGGACCCAAGCTCTGAAGAAATTTCACAATAAACCATTGTTCTTGCGGGGATTTTCTACCATAACAACTTCTCTCACCAATGAACCTAGTTTGATGGCATTAGAATAATTCATATACCCAAAAGGTAACCCATGGAATTGTACCTAGAAAGGGCATTTATCAAAGTTTACTTCCCTATACACCATTTCATCGTCCCGTAGTTGAAGGTTTAGTAAATGTGATTGGATCGCCCATGGACAACCTCGTAAAACCTTTATATAGTCTGTCTGATCTGAGAATTGGAAGACAAATACGTTCTTATCCATGTCCTAGATTTCTACCTCGGCCTTCAGTTGCCATCCTTTTTGTACCATTGTTAACACTGTGTTACGGTTCAGCTCCTTCAAAGTTTTGATCCTTCTTATCAAGGCTCCACCAGACTTCACCGTTGAACTTCTTTCCAGGATTACAATTTTCCTAGAAGCAGCAGAAAAGCTTTACCCTCCATCCATCACAAAATCTACTCTTCTTTCAAAATACTTAGCCTCACTAGGAAGTGACCAGAGTCGCAATATCTCTTCCTTGCCAATCTTTTAATCGTAACAAACAATTACAAGATCACTTAGTTTATGCTACCATAGTGGGTGGTAGCAGTTTTAGCACAGAACAGGGGCTAAGAAAATGAAGAAACCCCCTAAGAGTGGTGGAATTGCCTCCACCGTACGGAGAGAAAAGCTCACCCTAATGGTGAGAGAGAACTGATGATGATGATATTGAAACATGCCATATATCTTTCAAGAAAACACACAACCATATCTGGACGCATATAGCATTTGGCAGATCCTATTACCTGATGCATGTCAGGATCACGACGTGACGGCTCACCAATTCCTTGCTTCCAATTGTTCATCCTAGCCTACTGCTCTACCACATTTAATTCATTTTCCTCCCCCGTGTAGACATTGTATTTGATACACAAATAAACATTTTACGTATATATTAGCATTCTCTGCTTTTGCTTTACTCAAGGGAAATTAATTTTTTTGTCCCAATAGTTTTGACTAGATTGTAACTCAGTCCCTAATATTTGACTTAATGCAACTCAATCCATATAGTTTTAAATCGATTGTAACACAGTCCTTGAACTTTGACTTACTGCAACTCGGTCCCTATAGTTTTAACCATTTTATAATATAGTCCTTCTATAGGGACCGAGTTGCAGTGAGTCAAAGTTTAGGAATTGGGTTACAATCAAGTCAAAACTATAGGGACTAGGTTACACTGAGTTAAAGTGTAGGGATTGAGTTACAACCCTGTTAAAACTACAGAGACCAAAACATTAATTTTCCCTACTTCTTTTATACTATATTGGTAGTACCCCTCAAGTCTTTAATATGATACTCCTCTGGTCTTTAAGATAAGACATATTCAGTTAAGTTGATTAGATTAACAAAGTTATTTGAATTAGTTAATATGATATGTATTTTCTAAAACACCCTAACCATCTTCCTTAATTCCCCTATTCCCTCTCCTCCTTGATTATTGTTGAGGGAGTATCAATTAGGAAAAGATTGACAAATATGAAAATTATCTTATATTTAGGATCAAGATCAACTCCTTAAATATGTCTTATATTGAGGATCAGATGAGTATATATTTGAGAAGTTAATCTTAATCCTAAATATAAGACATACATATTATCAATATTTTCCTAACTAATCCTATTAATGTTCCCTCAATAATAGACTAATAAACCATCTATCCATTCTCTTTGTCGAAGATCTATTCAGTTTTTTCCCTTACTCCTGATCTTTCTGTTTATTATAACTGCATCATTAGTCGAACATGTTTTTTCAGGAAACAGTATAACAGACTCAGACAGGATTGAAGCAGGATAGGTTGAAATCGAAAAGCTGATGTAGAAAAATGGAAAGATTCTTGGAGACTACCAATCATGTTTTGATCTATTCGACACCAGAAACCATTTAGTCCTCCAAGAATTGAATTATGACCGTACCGATTATGCATCACAATCAAGCATATTGAAAGAATCTCTAATTGCAGAGCAGAGGGATATTTATGAAGAAATATTAAGTGCCGTTAAAGCATCAAGTGGCGGGTTCTTTTTTGTGTATGGATTTGGTGGTATTGGTAAAACCTTCCTGTGGAATTCCCTCACTGCTGCAATTTGAGCTGCTGCGGGATTGTCGTTAACATTGCATCAGGTGGAATAACTGCTACACTTCTACCATTAGGAAGGGCAGCACATTCAAGATTTGCAATACCGAGGGAGATCAACGAAGACTCCACTTGCAACATCACACACAACTTAGCGTTGTGCAATCTAATTAAATCTGCAAAACTCATCATATCATATGGGATGGAGCTCTAATGGTGAGGCGTTATTGCGTAAAAGCTGTTGATCGAATGTTCAAGGACATAATGAAATATGACAAGCCATTTGGTGGAAAGTGTCATAATGGGTGATGACTTTAGACAAATACTACCATTCATTCCATAGGGGGTAGAGCTGAAATAGTAAATGCCTCAATCAATTATTTATCCTTATGGTCTGAATGTAAAAGGAACATGTGTTTGTCCTCTTATGCTGGAATATAAGAGCAGGAAAAAATAAAGACTCTCTCAGAATGGTTACTAAATGTTGGAGGTGGTGAGATTGGACTTCCGCATGATGGAATTACTACCATAGAAATTCCTCCTGAATTGTTAATACTGCAGTGTGACAATCCATTGATGGAGATAATTTCATCAACATATCCAGATCTCAGAAACAAGTTGTTTGATCCAGACTACCTTACAAGCAGGGCAATTTTAACTCCAACTTTAGAAGTGGTTGATCATATAAATGAAACTACGGGCTCAATGACTGATGGTGATCCAGTGGAATACTTGAGTTTAGACACAATAAGTGCAACTGATCAGGACAACATGGCATTCCATGAACTATACACTTCAGAGTTCCTAAACACTATTATGTGTTCTGGACCTCCCTCTCATAGGTTAATTTTAAAAGTTGGGGTCCCAATAATGTTAATGAGAAACATAGACCAAGCAGCAAGTTTAGTGAATGGAACAAGAATGAAGGCCATTGCATTAAATGGAACAAGTGCTGGCCAAGAAATACTGATGCATCGTATGGATATGAATTATCCTTCTAAGTGTAAGTTGCTATTCACATTGACAAGGAGACAGTTTCCTGCCATGACAATTAACAAAAGTAAAGAACAATCAATGTCAAATGTTAGGTTGTTTCTTTCAGAACCCGTTTTCACTCATGACCAATTATATGTTGCTTTGTTAAGGGTCAAACGAATGGATGGTCTAAAAATTTTGATAATTAACTCAAAAAATAAGCCCACCAGTGGAACAACAAATGTGGTGTACAAGGAAATATTTTAGAATATCATATAATAGGTCATGGTAAGCACTTGTAACCCATACACCTTGTATTGATTATTTCAGAATTTTAAATTCTCATTCTACTTGTTCAGTTTGACAGTAACTTAAATTAGGGTTTTTTTTTCCAGGCAACAAGAATCCATCATGTCTTTCATCCAGCTATCAGAACTTCTGGGTCTCGTGATGTTAACAATATATATGAAGACTTCTGCTGCTAATGGCTTTCCACTGTTTCAGTTTTATTCTACGCTCATTTTTATCCTCAAATGTTTTGTTCCTTCACTGACTTTTGAACATATTTTAAGATGCAAAATTGGGTATCTTAAATACAACAAATTTATATGGTTTAATATATCTTCAGATTAATATGCATGCAACGATTAATAGTACATACATTATTTTATGCGCTCAAATAAGGATTTTAAACAATTATACTTAATTTTTCCGTGCATCACACGGGGAAGTCACTAGTTTTGTCTATATGTAACTTATAAACTTTGGTTGTTTTAATTTCATTTTGTCTTTTTATAAAAAAAAAAAAAGGAAAATGTCTAGGTTATTTTACAAAATACATATTATATTAATCAACTTGTTCGCCGTTTAGCTTTTGCAAGCGTACGGGTCACAAGTAATAAAGTAGTGAGAAATAAGTGTCGAACCACAAGGATTATGACAAAATCGAGTTAACTAATTTAACCATGTTTTTAATTAGGTTGAATGGAATCATTTAGATTTGATCAAGCTAAATAAAGACTTTTGATAAAACTAACAAAGCAAAACAGTGGAAAATTGAGAAATTGGGTTTAACTTCAAGAGATATAAATTTAGAATTACTTCTTCCCTATTGTATTTCATGAAACTATGCAAATATTCACTTATGCTAGTTAAATGAGTTTATATGCTAGTTGAAGATCCTAAAATCATCAACCAAGCTCTCTCAAGTCAAGATTGATTTTTAATCTTCATTAAAAATATTCAATCTCTTGTTTACAATTAATAAAAATCATCTTTCCAGAGCAAACCTTCACTTGACTATGCTAGGTTGTTAGATATATCTCTATTCTAACAACAAACCATCCATTTAATCCTTAAACTTCAAGTCTAGCATGATTTTTCTTAAGTTCTACAATCAAAATAGCTCTCTCAAGCATCTTCCAATTGAACAACTCTAATCATGTGATGATCAAGCACAAGATAGCATCAAGCTCAAAGAAAAATCAACATATATACTCATTAACCAACAAAAGCAAAATAATCCAATAGTTTCAATCCATACAATGGGTAAAAATAATCCTAATTTAGAGTTCTAGCTACTCATGTTCAAATATAAAGAAATGCTACACATAGTTACTGAATACATAAGAAGCTAAGTGGAAAAAGAGGAGAAAAGAAGAAGAACCAAGGTGGAAATCCCAAAATCTCCTTTGAGAAGAGCACTTAAGCCTCCAAAATACTCCAAATCTCTCTCCCAAGCTCTTCCCTTGCGTGCTCCAACTTCCTAGAGTGTAGACTTTTTGTTTTCGATGCTCTTCCCTAGGTTAAATAGTGTTTTTTTGCTTCTAACATCAAAACGTGCAGCTACACTTTTTCAGGACTTGCTACAGCAAGTCTGTCAACTTGCCATAGCTAGTTACACAGAGAGTCAATTTTCCTTCAGATTCTTGACTTGCTTCAGCAAGTTTGTCAACTTGCTGTGGCCAGTTACACAGAGAGCATACGAAGATTACTTGCCACGGCCAGTTGGTCAGCTTGCTGAGGCAAGTTGTATAAGCTCTTTCTATCTTTGCACTGCTTCATCTCCTTTGCTCTTTCCTTGTTTCTTGGTTCTTATAGGGCTTCAACACTTGTCTTCATCCTCCTACAAAAGAGAGGATTTATAAATTCTCAATTGAATTATAAATATAACAAGAATTTATTTGATGTTTTGCTTTATACTTTGATATGCACATTTTCTTCTATACACTTCTTTCAATGTACATTTTGAACCCAAAAGTAGTGAAAAAGAGACGAAAATGTATTGGAATATTATGAATTTATAAGAGTCAACACAACTTAATTAACTTTCTTAATTCAATCAATTAAATTAGGTAAATATGTACTCTCTCTGGTTCTTAAGATAAGACATATTTAGAAAGTTGATATTGATCCTAAATATAATACATAGTTTTCATATTTGTCAATTTTTCTCATTTACCTATTGTGATGCTTCCTTAACAATAATCAAGGTGAGAAAGAGAGGGAATGACTAGAGTGTTTTTAAAAATACATCTTATATTAACTTAGTTAACTAACTTTCCTAATATAAATAAATTAGGTAAATATATTTTATATTAAAAATCCGAGGAGTTATATTAAGGATTGGAGGGAGTATATTTTTATATATATATATATATATATATAAAATATTGCACGAATATGGGGTGGCGTGGTAGGGGCCTAGGAGGAGCAGGGTGAAAGGGTTTGCCACAAACCAAATGCTCATCAATTTAAATTGGTTAAATTATACAAAAATCCCCTGAATTTTAAGTTAGTTGTATATAACCCCTTGACATTTTAAAGTTTAAATTTAACTCTCCTGATCTTTTATTTTTTAACTCTTAATTTAAGTAACCGTTATCTTTTTAACAAAAATTGTCGCGTCAGATGATGAAATGACATATGACATCATACACGGCATCTTGTGTAAATTGCTAATTTTATAAAACCTCCCTAAACTTTGAACAATTGCAAATAACCCCCTAAACTTTGACAAGTTACAAATAACCCCCTTAATATTTCAAAATTTAAATTTAACTCCCTTAAAATTTTGGCTTATAATATTAAACCCAATGTTGTTATTTTTATCATTTTAAAAAATTTGTTAAATTTTTTACAATCATTTCTCAATTAAAATAGTTTTCTTGCATGGTAAAAACTAGAAGAATAGTACTTAAAAAATATAAAATTAAAAATTCCATCATTTATATAACATTTACTTATTTTATTGAAGGCAAAAAAAAAATTTACTTATTTTATTGGGAGCATTGAACATTGATAATATAAAAATGTCATCATTTATGTTAAATATATTTTGATGATTGAGCATTGATAGTAAATATTACATTTGTGTTAGAGGATAACTTTTGCCCTCATTAATTTTTTTATTAGTAATGCATATTTTATCTAGAATAAGAGGTTCAATGTTTATTTTTATATTTTTCTAAATAGTATTCTTCTAATTTCTGCCATACAAAAGAACTATACTAGTATTTTAATTGACAAATGATAGTAAAAATCTTAATAAATTTTTTAAAATGATAAAAAGTAATGGTATGTGGTTTAACATTATAAATTAAAATTTGAAGGGAGTTAAATTTAAATTTTAAAATGTCAGAGTTATTTGTAACCGATCAAAGCTCAGAGGGGTTATCTATAACTGTTCAAAGTTTGGGGGGGTTTATGAATTAGTAATTTACACAAGATCTCACGTAGGATACCACGTATCATTTCATAATTTTATGTGGCATTTTCCATTAAAAAGATAATGGTTTCTTAACGGCATGAGGTTAATAGTTAAAAAATTAAATGTCAGAGAGGTTAAATTTAAATTTTGAAATGTCAGAGGGTTATATGCAGACTGACTCAAAATTTATGGGGGTTTTGCATAATTTAACCATTTAACATTAATAAAGAAATGCAATATTCTGATCCAAAAAGGAAAAAAGAGAAAAAGAAAATACAGCACATCATAGACAGATAAATACAAATGTCCTTGCAAACAGATACCCAGAAAAAAAAATTGAATCAGGATCAAGCAACCAACAACAAAATGAAAAGAAAGACTATGAATGAAATATTTTTCATTTTTATTTCAAAAAATAAAAATATAGCATTTAAAGTAAAATAATAGTGAAGACAAAGTAATCTTATACATACATACATACATAAATACATAATATGTAATTAGTGGCTAATGCTTCTCCAGTCACATCGCCACACCAAAAGAAGGCTTAATTCCTTGTCTAAAAATATATAATTTTTTATGGCAATTTCATTATTATTACATAAACTTATAGTTTTAAGAGTTATTTAATAAAAATTACTACTATTGTCTATATATGGTGATTAACTTTACTGTTCTTTATATTTCTTAGGACAATTTATTGTCTCGTTGTCAAAGAACATATAGTAACTCATTTTTCACGACAAAAACAAACCACTGATTTTATAGATTAAGTTTATGTTTGGTTTAAAAGAAGTTAGGTTAGGTGAGATTTATTTAAATTAGGTTAGAGGAGGTTATAATATTATTTGGTTTAAGAAGAGGGTAGAGGAGATTTGGTATCTTGTATGGTTCAGAAGGTTAGATTAGGGGAGTTAATTATAAATGGACAAAAATACCCTTCTACATATTTTCCTTCTTCTTTTACAATATATTTATTAATAATTATTATTTATAAAATAATTATTCCAACAATTATATTCAAAATTGTGCAAACTATAGAGGAATTAAGCTTATGAGTCATACAATGAAATTATGGGAAAAGGTGATTGAACGCCGGTTGAGGTTGGAGACTGAAATTGTTGAAAATCAATTTGGATTTATGTCAGGAAGGTCTACAACAGAAGCAATTTATTTATTAAGGGGGTGTATGGAGAAGTATAGGAGCAAAGGAAGAGATTTGCATATGGTTTTCATTGATTTGGAAAAAGCATATGACCGTATGCCAAGAGATATACTATGGAAAGCCTTGGAAAAGAAAGGGGTATGGTTTGCATATATCAAAGCCATTCAGGACATGTATGAGGGGGTTACAACCAATGTTAGAACGCCTGGAGGTGTAATAAATGACTTTACTATAAGGATTGGCCTACATTAGGGATCATCTTTGAGCCCTTATTTGTTTAACCTAGTGATAGATGTTCTAACTGAGCCTATAAGAGAGGAGATCCCTAAATGTATGCTTTTTACGGATGATATAGTTCTGTTGGCTGAATCCAAGGAGGAAATTAATTCTAAACTTGAGATATGGAGACAGACTTTGGAAGTGAAGGGTTTTCGTCTGAGTAGGAGCAAAACTGAATATATGCATTGTAAGTATGATAAGAGACAAGGTCGAAATGAAGTGGAAGTTAAATTGGGAGGGCAAGTCATTCCGCAAGTGACAAAATTTCAGTATTTGGGATCAATTATACAACAAGATGGTGAAATTGATGGGAATGTCAATCACAAAATTCAAGCTGGATGATGTAAATGAAGAAAAGCTACTGGAGTTATTTGTGATCGAAAAGTACCTAATAAGGTAAAAGGGAAGTTCTACCGCACTGCTATAAGACCAGCAATGCTTTATGGTAGTGAGTAGAGCTGGGAATTCGGGCTAAGCCTGTCGGGCCGGCCAGTTTAGGCTCGAGCCCTTCAAGGGCCGGGCATATGATTTAAAGGGAAGCAGGCCTAAAAGGGCCATCCCTTTTAGGCCCATTTAATATTTTTTTAAAATAAATTAATAAATATAATATCATTATATCAAATTATCAATATGAGAGACACCTAAGTATCTACTAGAGTATTAATAACAGGCAAACACTTATTAATTGTTTGATTTATTTTATTTTCTACAATGGTTTATTAATTTAAACTTTAAAAAAAAGGCTAATTTGGACCTTAGATGATTATTTTAACTAAAAATTTATGAGTTTTAAAAATAATGTATATCAATTTAAAGCAAAATAATAAATAAATTGTAAAACTTGAAAAAGAAAATTTTTTGAATTAAAATGAATTTAAGCCCGTTTAGGCCCGAACCCGTAAAGGGCCAGCCCTGTAGGGCCGCGGGCCTAAAAAATATGGTACTTTTTAGCAAACAGGCCTAAACGGGCCGGCCCATATTCCAGGCTCTAGTAGTGAGTGTTAGGCTTTAAAGGGATTACATGAGCATAAAATAGGGGTGGCCGAGATGAGAATGTTGAGATGGATGTGTGGTCATACAAGAAAAGACAAGATTCGTAATAATCACATGCGTGAATGAGTTGGAGTGGCTTCTATTGAAGGAAAAATGGTAGGAAGTCGTTTGAGGTGGTTTGAACATGTTCAACGAAGGCCGTTGAATACACCGGTGAGGAGGGTGGATCAAGCCGTATGGAGTCCTATAAAACGAGGTCGTGGATACGCTTAATGAAGTCATAGAGAGAGACATTTTGATTAATAATATACCGAAAAATATGGTTTTCGACTGAGCACAATGGCGTCGTGCGATCCATGTAGCCGACCCCACCTAGTGGGATAAAGACTTTGTTGTTTTTGTTGTATTCCAACAATTATATACACTTCTTTCACACATTTATCATTTTAAGATTTAAGAATCACTACAAAATAAAAAAAAATCTATAATGAATTTATCCAAGCAAAATTGTGTCTTCAGCAGCGACGACATAACAATCTTCACCTATTTCCTCAACTCTAACTCTGCCCAAAACGTGTGTTATATTCAAATATTGAAGTCTAAGCATTTCAAGACATCTATTGGTCTTCTGAAATCCTCAAAGAACAGTTTCGAGCAACTCAGTCAACTCAATAAACATTAGAATCGAATACAGAACAAACCGACCTAAGGTGGGACTTACAGGAGCGAAGGCGAACCTGGAGACAAGGTCTGAAGAGAGGAAGGGAACATGAGGGAAGTGAAGGAGCATATCTGTGCCATAAGAATCGAAATGTGTGGGGGGGGGGGGAAGAGAGGCGAGCAAAGAAGGAAGGCGAATTGAGGCAACGACGATTGGTGCGTCTATTCTATAGGCAGACAAGGGCAGTGGTGGAAATATGAAAAAGTGTCATGGATAATTTAGTTAAAGTGGGATATAAATATTCTCTAACCTAGAAAAACCCTCAAATTTAGAGGTTTTATACTTTTATAAGAGGGGTAAGGTTACCACTAAAAGATAAAAACTTCTCTCACCCCTCATCTAACCTTCTTCCAACTAAACACCCATTTTTAATCTCCAACCCAACCTAACCTAACAAAACTTTCAACCAAACACAGTCTAAAGGATACCGAGGACAATACAATAACTAATTCGATTGCCAGCATGGTCGAAACAAACAGAGAGTATTATTCAAACAAAAGGATGAAACTAAACGAGCTTTAATTAATCTAATTAATAATGACTAGTTAATCATAGGAAGCAACGGAGACAGCATCCATAAACTCAAGGTCTTTTGCCATAGCCTCCAAAGTTTCATAAGATAGGGAAACTTCCAAATCAATGCTACTGTTCTCTGCTCCAGCAAACACAGTAATTTTCCCGTACTTCTTGTTCTTGGCGCTACTCCGGACCGCCACTGGCTTACCCTACCCATAATCATTACCGTACACATTAAGCCACAACGAACCACTTGTAACTAATGCATTACTGGCCATTCCATCTATCCTCTATAAGCAGCCTAGGGTTTTTGACCCAAGACGGTGTGTGTTCGCCTACCCCCAAAACCATGGTTTCAAGAGCACTTTTCCGCAAATTAAGACAAAACTCCTCTTACATACTTATCTCATAAACTATAAAAATTATTCTCCAAAAGCTAATCTGAACATACACGTGACGTAGCTCACGAGCTTCTCTATGGTGCACACAGCAACCATCCTGTTTATCTCTAAAGCAGCCTTACCAAGTCCATCCTCGGCACGTGGTTGTTTGTTTTGGTTTTTTAGAAGTGTTTTTACAATTTACTCCATCCGATTATATTTATAAGCAATTTTCTCTTTGATTGCGTAAAACAAACTAGTAGTTAATAGCAATAAGTGTGTCAAAAATACCATATTTTTTTTCATATATACCCCTATTTATAAAAAGAGTATAGGAGAGAGAATAGATAAAAAAGAGATAATGAGTATAAGATATGAGAAAGCATAAGTATTTAATAAGGGTAAAATAGGAAAAAGAAGTTTACATTTTCAAACAAAAAGTGAAAGTTGCTTATAAAAGGGACCAGCCCTATGAGAGAAAAAGTTGCTTATAAATAGGACCAGAGGAAGTATGAGGTAAGTATGTGAGAAAAGTTTGAGAAATTTTATATGAACCTGATTTGCCATGTCATTTTTTGTTTATCCAATTAAAATATAACAAATCATGAGATGATTTGGCACCTCCTAAATATTAACTGACATATTAATAAAATTAAAAGATTTCACAACATTTACTTTTTCCTTACTTGTGAAATTTTAATTAAGAGGTTTGAATTTTTTAAGAAAAATAAAAAAATGAAATTCATGAGCAACCAACTAGGATTAATGTTAGTTGGGTTGTTGTATTTTAACGGGTTAGACCACAAATAACATAGCAAACTAAATTCATACGTGAATTTCTTAAGAAATTCTATCTCGACTTATGAAAAAATGTTTATAAAATCATTATTAAGAGTTACCCAAACAAGCATTAACAGTTACTCTGCTTTCCGGCCCACAGTGCCAACTTACACCGCGTTTCCAAGAGTAGGATTAACAATGGTAACGCGGAAGGGGTGTGCAATTATTCAGTGCTGTGTTAATTAGATCAAAACCAAAATAACCAAAATTAAATGTTTTATCAAAACCGAACAGAAACTGAACTGAATTAGATACCGAACTGAATTAACAAAATTATTTCAGTTCGGTTCTTCTGGTTAATTCTATTACTGGGTTATAATTAAAAGCTTTAATCTGTAAACTCAAATACCCATTGAAGAAGAAAAAATTACATCAGAAAAAAGGGGTCTCAATAAGTATAATGGTCAAAGAAATAGTATCCCTGTTCCCGAGAATGTAAATCATCGGACAATGAGAAATCAAAGCTTCCTAAAGGAAACAGGGAAAAAGATATATAAATATTATCTGAATTTTAAAATTTTAAATTAATTTTATTGACAAAACAAATAATGTGATTAACAAAAAGAATATGGTAACTGACAACTCAGGTTTTTATTAAATCACTAATTTAACATTTTAAAGTGTAAGTCATATTTATATAACTTTTTTCAAAGAAAATAATGTGATTTGCATATTCACGCCAAGCATAGTTATTTGGTTAAAACCAAATTTTTTCTTCCCGAGCCAATCTGAACACCGAAAACTAAAAAATCGGCATACAAAAACTGAAAACCGATTTAACCGGAAAAAAATCAAATTGATTTGAATAATTTAAGTATAGCAAAGATTAACAGTCGTTTTTAATATTTTACTAGTGCATCGAATTTTCATAATTGTTAAAAAATGAGTGACAATTAAGGCAGCGACTGAGCATCCTGATTTTCTCACGATTTTTAATTACTTGACCGGGCATGAGAAATCCTCATGGACATCGTCCGTTAATTATGCCTAACAGCAGACTTTTAATTGGTGGAATCCAACATACATATTAATAGAACAATAATGTGTCCCTTAGTCTGAGCTTTGTGGTCGCTTCCGCGCTCTTCAGTTAATTGGCCCATCTAATTGAGTTATGGGTTCAAATTTATAGTGTTTGTCTTGCAAATTTGGGCTGCTTCCCTCGAGTGCAACGGCCATGCATATATTGGGCTTTGATGGATCCAATGCGTTATAATGCCACGATGGTAAATGTGTGCAACGGCTGTAAGGCAACCTCGCCTGACTACATTTTTTGAGAACTTCAAATTTCTTTGGTCCTATTTATAGGGTAGAGAAAGAAAAAATTTGTTCTCCTATTTATAGAAGAGAGAGAGAGAAGTTATTCATATGACTGAAGAATTTTATCCTTAATTTATTAATTTATTATTGTATTGATTTTGTTCTCACATGATATAATATATACAAATGGAAGTAAAATTAGAAAGTTGTTTAATTTATGAAAGAGTTAATGAAGTTAAGGGTTTTTTTTGTTTGTGTGAAATATGTTAGAATTGCCTTATAAATAAGATTAGATGAATATGTGCTAGAGATTTCTTTTTTTTCAATTAGAGGGACTGTCACTCATCATTTGAGTTACAAACAAGAACAAACATGCGAACCTTTGACTAACAGTGGAGCGTTTTTTTTTTGTTCTTATTACAAAGGAAAGGGAAGTACAACAAACAAACTCTACCCCTGAATGGCTTGAACCCTTTGATCCACAGGTCCTTATGCCATGCTCATCCAAAAGATGAGCAGGGCATGATAATCCCCTAATTTTGGAGTAGAGACCATTTTTTTATATGTATTCTTATTTGTTTAGATTAAATTGTATATTATACTCTGAAATATTTTTACCACCCGGTATCTCAAATTAATTGGTTTCTAGTCCCGCATCATGAAATATTTTTTCTGCAACACCAGTATCCTGAAATATTTTTTCAATAGCACTCACTATCTGAAAATATTTTTTTAACACCATTTATCTTAAATTAATTAATTTTTAGAATATGAAGTATTTTTTCAGAAAAAAAATTCCTTTATTTATGAGATGAGCATTGCCTACTCATCGTTTGGATGAGCAGGAAATATGGATTTGTTTGAATGAGTAGAGAATGTGGATTGTTGATCTACTGATCATTGGTTAACAGGGAGCTTTTATCATTTTATGGCTCTAGGCCACTGGCCATAGGTGCCCAAAGATAGACAGGTGATTTCAATTTGCACACAGCATGGTGTAGGATCGTTTTTTCTCCCAGTAACTTGCGTTACAGTTGTCCATTTTGTGGGATACTTGTATACATGGAAATAGTCTTTCTCAATCTTTCTGTTATTTGAGGAATTAATCTTGATTTTAAATATAATGTATAATTTTTATATTTATCAGTTTTTTTTTCTAATTTACCTATATTAATACTACTTCAACAATAATCAGATAGGAGAAGGAATTGGGGAATTAAGGAAAACGGTTAAGGTGTTTTAGAAAATACATGTCATATAAATTAATTAAACTAACTTCCTTAATCTAATCAAATTAGACAAATATGTATTATATTAAGGACCGGAAGAATAATTAGTAAAATAAAAAAAGGGAAAGGGAAAAAGGAATGCTGCAGCTAATTTTGTTCTTCAATTCATCATAATGAAGTGTCCTATTCGTTAAAGGAATTAAAGATGGATGATTGTAAAATCGGATGATGTAGAACTGTGTTCTATGGGTAAGTCGGATTTAGATGGAAGATACGTCGGGAATAGTCTTCTTCGATCTTTATGTGAGGTGTTGGGATAATTTCTGATGATAGTATTATCAGCCAATTATTAATTTGATTATTTCACGCAGACAAAATGCTATCACAACCCCGACACCCACAATATAATGATGTGTTATATGTGTATGTGTGTGAGTGAGAGAGAGCGAGAGAGAAATTCTGTAAAAAAGAAAAACTTATGTGTGCGTGATGAGAGTGTGTGTGATGATATGGAAACATGTCATATATCACTACAAAAAAAAATACTGAATTTCAGACGAAATTTATCATAAAATTTGCCACGAAATTCAGGGTTTCAGACGGAATGGATTCCATCTTTGACAAAAACGTGACTTACCAATTTCTGACAACATTCAGATTCCATCAGAAATTTCTGACGGATTTAATTCCGTCTCAAATTTCAGATGGAATTCCGTCAGAAATTTACGATGGAATTGAAATCCGTCTAGAATTTGTGACGAAATTCTGAATTTTGAATGCTTTTGAGAGGAAGTCCCTTGACTTGGTGCTTTTGTGGGATCCAAATTTAAATTTCAAATTCAAATGGGGGGCAGATATATTGTTTAGCGGGAAAAATGACTAATCTAACTCCTATCCAGTGACATGTGTGATTGCATTGTGCAATGGAGATGGAGATCAGCTCACGCAGAGCCAGAGGACAATTTACAATTAAACCTGCTTGTGAACAGTAATATGTGAGGGAAGACGGATATAAACCATTTATGAAGGTGGCTTGGGTGAACAAATTTTAGTTATATATTGATGATGATACTGGTTTTTCATGTATCTCTTATTTTTTTTAAAAAAAATGTATGCAAGTTATTAAATACTTAGGAAACTACATGGTTCACATACGTGTAAATATGCAGTCTCAAGCCCATGACTGAGCTGCTTTTTGTTAGTGGCATGGCAAGGGGAATTAACCCCTCCTAGCTAGCTCCAAGAAAAACGATAGTTTCACCCGTTACATAGCAAAGAGTAGTGTTCCCAGACCCGAACCCCGGTCGGTCCGGCCCGGGAACCGCCGGACCGGTGACCCAGTCCGGTCTGGAATTTTTTTAAAATAAAATCAATTTTTTTTAATTTTTCCTTTACAATTGTATACTAATAAATCTAAAATTTTCAATTTCTCACCGATTTGGCCCGGATTGAGTTTTGGTTTGGCCCCGATCTGACCCACTAACCCTTAACCCAATACCCCAACCGATTTAATACCCGATCCAAATTTTAATACCTTGACAAAGAGTGCGAGAACACCTCTAATTACGGGGGCTACAAAAGAAATAACTCAGTCCTTGTGTGCATATTACATAGCCTAATTTGATAGACGGTAGTCAAAGTCACATTTCAAAGTACCTGATGAAATACAGATTTGTCCAAACTAATTCAGCAGTATTTTTAACTGTACCATGACAAATTGATAATAATCAGGGGTGTTTATTAATTTCCCATCCTGGTCTTTCAGTCTCGATCCCGAGCAAATTGGAACGGAAAAATCCCGTTCTGAAAATTGCGGGATCGGGAATGTGATTTCGGGATCGGGAATGGGACTTCCCGATCCTGACTTTTTCCCGATCTCGAATATATATATATATATATACATATACATTTTTTAAAATATTCAAGAAAATAAGACCAAATGTAAAATAAAATATGAAAATCCCTAATACCCTTAAGGTAATATCTATTCTTTTAGTTAATTTTGTTTATTATTTATTAAATAATTCTAATTTTTTGTTCTTGTCTTTATTCTTTTTGAAGCCGAATCGACAACTTTAAGCATGTATTGGACTAATTATATATTTGCATTAGACTTATTTGGTACAATATGATATTAGAAAAATTATATATTTATACAAGATTAAAGGAAACACAGCAAAAAATTCAATATAAAGATTTTTTTTTTGAAAAAAAGGAAATCCGGGGTCGGGAATGAAAATTATTCCCGAACCCTTCTCTGGATTATGATCGGGATTAGCATTTCCCGATCCCGTCCCGATCCTGAACACCCCTAATAATAACAACTGAAAAAAGTGTGATATCCCTTATAATAGTCAAGTTCTGCAACATTATGACAAGTTCATAGCGGAAGAATATCCTTCAGAAGCTAGCTAGTTAGCTTGAGTAAAGCAAGATGCAACCCCGCAATATTTACTGGGAACGACAGGAGGGGTATGGATTGCGAGCCAAAATTTGATTATTTTTTCTTTTTTAGTTAAAAAAACGATACAACAGATTCACATGTTAAAATTTGATCGGAGTGGGGCTAATAAAATTTGAGAGCCCTCATATCGCTCTTGTAAATCTTAATGCATGCAGACTTGTTTTTTTTTTTTTTACCATAAATGAGAGATTCATTGAAAATGCCCAGAGGGCATAGAAAACAAACAGCTGGAAAGTTCATGAGTAACAGCATAGTCATAAATAAACAAAACAACTACTGCTACGGAATTACAATTATCAACGACAAATTTAACATCAACCTATTCCTTCCCTGTCCTCATCCGCAGACATAGCAAACTCGTTCTGAGCCTCGTCAAATTGTGCTTCCTGAAGAATGATGGCAACTAGAGGAGGTGGTGATACTAAGATCAGACCTTTCGGTCCCAACTCCCTTGAAGCGAGGGTGGCCAGACAATCGGCAGCAGCGTTACACTTTCGTGGAACGAGAGAGAAAGAAATCATTCCTCGACTCATAAGCACATCGAAGAGATCATATAAGATAGTTTGGCATAACCATGGGCACCCTGTCAGCTTCTTCGAGGCAATTGAATTGTAAAGCTCTTTACAATCCATTTCAACAATTATATCCGAAGTATGCCAAGCAGTTGCTAGTTCTATTGCCTTAGAGACAGCTAGGAGTTCAGCATGGAAAGCAGAAGTGGCTTCAATCTTTTTCGCCCATCCTCGGAGGAAGCTTCCATTAGAATTTCTGCATACTACACCTATTCCAGCTTTATCTAGCGTTTGACAATATGCCCCATTGCAATTTATTTTTATAGTACTTCCCCGGGGTTTCCTCCAATTGTCCCCTGGATATGATGACTTAAAATCTGGTTTTAAGGACGGCAAGGTTGGGGCCTCCCAGTATTCTGTTACACTCTGATTGGCTAACATAACCGTAGCAATTGGGTCTGGGTCGTTATCTTCAAAAACCTTTTTACATCTGGCTTTCCACACAAACCAGTACATCGTGATTACATAGGCTTTAACATATTCCCCATCATCGTAGCCAGATATCAGAAACTCCTCTAGCCAAAGGTTAATGTTTTGGATATTCCTCTTTGACACATGTAAATTCAAAGGGCACCCGTACCATGCAGCTCTAACCCAATCACACAGGAGAAAAAGATGTTCAGCTGTTTCTGTTTCTTTAAAGCAAATTGGGCATAAGGGATTAAGTGAGCATTTGCGTTTAAATAAGGCTTCCTTTGTGGCTAGGGTATTTCGCAAAAGCCGCCAAGTGAAAATTCTAATCTTTGGCAACACTCTAAGTTTCCACACAACGTCCCACGTTTTAGCGTCAACCTTTCTTGATGTTGAGGCTCCTGTGTTACTCCTCTCCTGTTTTTTCTCTGCCGTTGCACAACGATAACCCAGTTTGACGGAGTATTGGCCATCCTTTGCTACTGCCCAAATCAGAGAGTCTTGTCTATTTGCACTCGGTAGAGGGATTGTTTTTACTAACTGCCTCGTGTGTGGGGTTGTCATCATTTCTATGGGTTGCAGGTGCCACTGCCGGTCTTGAATCAAACTTGATACTAGTATGTCTGGATCTTCAATGGGTCCCTCCATTCTTGGTATTATAAAACCCTTTGTTCCTGGTACCCATGGGTCCTGCCAGACTTGGATTGATTGTCCAGTCCCCACTTTCCAGCATAGGTTCTTTCTTAGTTCCTCCCTTCCCGTAAGAATACTGTCCCAGACCCAAGATGCCCTATGTCCTTTTGTTACATTCATAAAGTCTTTGTTGGGGAAATAGATGCTCTGTAAAACTCTCGCCCATAAACTCTCCGGAGATTGCAGCATCCTCCAAGCCGTTTTAGCCAAGAGGGCATCATTGAATCCCATGAAGTCCTTAAATCCCATACCACCATCTTTCTTTGGAGCTATTAAGGAATCCCATGCTATCCAATGAATTTTCCCTGATTCTTCTGTATTACCCCAGAAAAAATGTGAAGCCATACGATCTAGTGCAATACATGTCTGTTTCGGAAACTTGAAGCACGACATCGGATAGATAGGTATGGCATTGATGACTGCTTTTATCATGATCTCTCTTCCGGCAAAGGATAGGCACTTGCGTTTCCAGCCTTGAACTTTTCTTCCCACTTTATCTTTCACATATGCCAAAGCTTGATTTTTTGATCCACCCCATAAAATGGGCAGTCTGAGGTATTTTCCCGGGTCCTCAACCTCATGTATATGTAGACATGTCCTGATGTTCTCTCTGATCTGCTTCGGAGTGTTTTTTGAGAAGAACAAACTTGATTTATCATAGTTGATACGCTGTCCAGATGCATCACAGTATTCATCTAGAATCTGTTTGAACAGGTGACAGTTTGATTCTTCTGCTCTTAAAAGAATGATAGTGTCATCTGCAAACAAGCAATGTGTTAAAGTTGGTCCGCCCCTTGCCAAGGAGATACCTCTCAGCTCGTGGGTGTTCGCATGGTGAGAGATCATTGAAGATAAGACCTCAGAAGCTAATATGAATAGATAAGGGGAGAGTGGGTCCCCCTGGCAGAGCCCACGGCTTGGTTTGAGATGGGCGATCTTCTTCCCTGACATCTGCAGATTAAAGGAAACACTACAAACACATTTCATAACCCATGATACCCATTTTGTATAGAAATTCATCCTTTCCATAACTCCTTCTAGGAAACTCCATTCTAGCCTATCATATGCTTTATTCATATCCAATTTGAGAGCAACTTCATACTTACTCCCTATGCTTCTGTTTTTGAGGTAATGGAAAGCTTCATGCACAATGATACTATTATCCTGAATAAGTCTATCAGGAACAAAGGCACACTAGTGTTCAGAGATGCAATCATTAAGCACTGCTTTAAGTCTATTTGCTAGCACTTTGGCCACAATTTTGTAAGCAAAATTACACAGACTTATAGGCCTATATTGTGAGATATATTCAGGAGTATCAATCTTTGGGATCAGAATTAAATTTGTTTCATTAAGAGGGTCTATCAACTCATCATTCTCAAAAAAACTACGAACCATGCTAAGAGTAGGAACTCTTACCTCTTCCCAAGATGCTTGATAGAAATGGCCATTGAACCCATCTGGTCCTGGGGCTTTGAAGGCCCCCAGTTGAAAAATGGGTTCCTTTACCTCTAATTCTGTAATCAGGCAGGTGAGGCTACTGTTTTGCTGATCTGTAATTCTTGGTTCAATATAGCTCAGCACTGGTTGTAGTCTGCCCGTTGGATTGCTTTTAAAGATATCCTCATAGAATTCAGTCACCAACTTGACGATATCCCCTTCCTGATCCATCCATATACCATTCTGGTCCCGTAACCGCGCCACCAAGTTCTGTTGTCTATGAATAACTGCAGATCTATGGAAGAATTTTGTATTGAGGTCCCCTGCTTTAATCCAGTTTATTCTAGCCCTCTGCCACCAGTATATTTCTTCCCTCTTCCATACCTCTTCCAGCTCAGCCGTTAATAGCTCAATACTATGCTTGGACGAATCTGTATACACAGTAGCTTTAAGATCCTCAATTTTCTGAATGAGCCCCGTGATGATCTTTTTGTTGTTTGGAAATATTTGCCGGCTCCACTTGATAAGAGCCCTACGGCACTTATGCAAAAAGCATATGAAGGTTCCTATTGCTCCCTCCTCATTCACTTCAACTGATCCCCAACAGTCTTTAATTATTTTCAGAAAGTCAGGATGCATCATCCATTGTGCTTTAACTCTTAAAGGTTTTAGAGCCTTAGTTTCTTGATAGCATAGTTGTAGCCATAGCAGATGGTGATCCAATGCAATAGGCTCTATATGGAAGACTAGTGCCTTCGGGAATGCTTCTTTAAAATCTAAGTTACCCAAAGCTCGATCAAGTTTTTCCTTGATATGTTCATTTCCGATTCTCTGATTGCACCATGTAAATTGGGATCCTTTTGCCTCTACCTCCAGTAATTCACAGTCAGAAATCAGCAATTGGAAATTAAGGATTCTTCGGATAGTATGGGGATTGCCACCTAGTTTCTCTTGTTGTTACATAATTTCATTGAAATCACCAATGCAGACCCATGATGCCGTCATAGTTCGAGCAATGGACCGGAGTTGATCCCATATTTTTACTCGGTCATGCTCCTTTGGAGGACCATATATAAAAGTAGTGTACTTGGGGAACTGTTGGCCATTGGCTGCTATCAGAGTATGGATAATATTCTTTGAGCTACTGAGTATGTTTAAGCCCAATGGGTTTCTCCACTATAAAGCAAGACCACCTGACTTCCCTTCAGGGGGCACATACCAAGATTCATCAAAATCACATCTTCTGCGAATTTTTTCTAAATACACAGTTTTCTTCTTCGTTTCCATAAGGAAAACGATTGAGGGTTTATGTTTCCTAATCTCTTCCCTGAGATTTTTCACTGTCAGGGGAACCCCCAACCCCTGACAGTTCTAAACTAGGTAGCTCATGGCCCTTGGGTGGCTGATGTAGGACAGCCACCCAAGCCTTCCACCGAGTATTCAGATTGTACCTCATTTGCTTCATCGTTTGGAGCACTCCAACTTACCAGAAAGTCTCATTCCTCACTTACCGGGACCTCTACTAAATTTCTCTCATCAGCTGTATTCCTTGTCCGCAGGCTCTGTTTGACCTTCCGCACGCTTTTCTTACGGTAGCCGTGGACTTGAGCAATTGTTCCCCTATTAAAAGTCACCGAGTCTTTTGGTTCTTCCCGAACACACCTTTTCTTTGAAAACTCCTCTGCGTCATCGTTAGTTGCTTTATACTTTAGGGCTAGATTATTTAATTTTTTAGCTACTTCTGAGATGGGGGGCACAGTTTCAATCGCAATAATAGCTTTTGGATTTGCCTCAAGATGATGGTCCTCCTCTAATGTTCGGTCCATAGGGGAGCGGCCCAAACGGTTGGGCAAAAATTTACTGAGTTGGCCCTCTATGCTTTTAGTGTTGGCGATAGATAGGTTAACCCGAAAACTTTCTTTGTGGCCTTTTCTCACCACTATAGGTCCCTTGTCATTTGGTGGGCCCAGCTCAGTTGGCTTTTCAGAAGATCGTGGTTTTGTAGTGCTCTGCCAATCGTCCGAGGAATCAGCATCCGTACCCTCTGCACGTCCTTGTACCTGAATATCAGATATCCCCTACCCACGTCCTGCTCATACCGGTTTCGGTTAGGGGATCTGTTACGCGCCTCAGGGTCTCCAAGGATACGCGCCACCGTCAGCTTTCGACTGTCTTCCTCATGCCAATTCTTCGTAACCTTCACCAGCGCTGTTTCAATGTCCCTTTCAGCACCCACCGCTATCCACGGGCCATACACAGTATCTTTTCCTTACAGGATCGGTTGTCATGGTTTATTCGGCCACATCGGTAACAAAAAACTTGCAATCGCTCATACTTGACCGATATCATCACATCCGTATGATTTGGCCTTGGAACCCAGAAACCATGTACAAGAGGGTTCTTGACATCTAGCAAGATTCGAGCTCTCCCAAAACTTCTATTCAAGATTCCTTTAACAATCGGCTTTTCATACCACATAAGCTCCCCGATCATTTCCCCCATACTGCGTATATTTTCCTCTTCTTCTAGAATACCCATTGGAAGATTATGGAAATGGACCCAGAAAGGTGTTTTATCGAAACTCACTTCCTCCAAGATCATTACCTCCGACCATTCCTAGATACTCATCAGGAACCCTTGGATTGACCAGGGGCGACCTCTTAGGACCCTCTGTTTCTCCTTCATATCTGAGAAGGTGAAAACAAAGGCTTCATTCCCTAGTTCTACAACATTGGTGCCGTCTCCCAAGTTCCATCCACGCCTAATAGTCGCCACAACAGTCTTCCGATTGATCAGCTTAGCTGACATGATTTTCCCTATTAACATACTACTAGTTGTCGATTCCTTTGAGGTTGAGCTCCATATGACGTTCAACCTCCTTCCCCTGCGATCAGGTTCTTCATCCCCTGTCTTCATCCCAACCTCTGCCTCCCACCGCCGCTAAAACTCCAGGCCCCAGCCTCTACCGCCCACCCCCTATTTATCTCCAGAACCTATACTTTAGATATCACACTCTTTCAAATACCAAAGGGGTATTTGAGAGACACTACAAAAAAACACTGAATTTGCGACGGAATTTGTGACGGAATTGATTTCCGACGGAATTTGCGACGGAATTGATTCCGTAGGTAATAACAGCGTCACAAAAAATTTTCCGACGGAATTCAGATTCCGTCGGAAATTTCCGACGGAATTCAGATTCCGTCGGAAATTTCCGACGGAATTTATTTCCGTTGCAATTTGCGACGGAATTTGAGACGGAATTTATTCCGTCGCAAATTCCCTCTCAATTTCCGACGGAATATTTCGTCGCAAATTCCGTCGGAACTTCCGACGGAATTCATTTCCGTCGGAAATTCCGTCGCAAAAGTTTTTTTTTTAAAAATTTTAAAAATCCACTTGGCAACT
This sequence comes from Inga oerstediana, assembly GCA_963210345.1. Lineage (NCBI taxonomy): Eukaryota > Viridiplantae > Streptophyta > Magnoliopsida > Fabales > Fabaceae > Inga > Inga oerstediana. The sequence goes on from OY723409.1 coordinate 62,240,255, forward strand.
CCGGCCACCGCCCCCTCATCGCCGGCGACAGCGCGTGGCATCTCCGGCGGAATCCACCTTGTCGTCGACCCCCAGATCCGCCACGTGTCGCAACCTCCCTCCACCACGTGTCGCAATCTCATATTTCCTGGAAATGCAACTCAACTTGCCCATCCTTTGGTTCGAACCCACGACCTCGTCCGTACGCGCGCGATGCCGTACCGGATGAGCTCGACTGCTTTGGTGTTCTATTATTACACACAATTATATATATAATCTTATGTGCATATTTTTTTTAATTTCTAAAATTTAATTTTTATTAACATTAATTAATAACTAATAAGTAATTATTACCTAATATTTTATTTACTAATATTAATTAATAACTAATAAATTTTATTTTTTATATGACTATTTTGCCCCTATAAGGACCAAAACCTACAATTGAAAATTAAAAATATTTTAGAAATTAGAAGATAATAATAAAAATTAAATTAAAAATAATAAAATTTATAAAAATAATTTTTTTAAATTAAATTAAATAAATTTTAAAATAATAAATAATTAAAAAATAATTTTTAAATTTTTCCACGGAATTTTAATTAATATTTTTAAATTTTTAAAATATTAATTAAAAATAATAAATTTTTCGGTAATTGAGAGGGAATTTCCGACGGAATTCAATTCCGTCGGAAATTGAGACGGAATTCAATTCCGTCTGAAATTCCGTCGGAAATTCCCTCTCAATTTCCGACGGAATCAAATTCCGTCGCAAAATTCCGTCGAAAATTCCCGACGGAATTTTCCGTCGGAAATTCCGTGGCAAAGGTCAGAATTTCCGACCGAATATTTTCCGTGGCAAATTCCGTGGCAAATTTTGCGACGGAAAAAATTCCGTCGGAAAATTTTCCGACTGAATTTCAGACGGTTTTCCGACGGAATTTGATTCCGTCGCAAATTCCGTCGCAAATTGGATGTTTTTTTGTAGTGAGATGATTTTTCAACGGAAACCACAGTGGGTGGCAACCGTCTGCTCGCACTCTCTTGCTCTTGAAAACACCGGCAACCACACCTGGTGGAAACCGTACCCACTCCCCGCCACAAAAGAGCGGTACCTCACACTCTCAAAGACGAGAGAAAACTCTCACAGAGGAGAGACTATCGCGATTTTGCATGAATTCTGGAGTAGAGTTATTGTTTCAACCTTGCATGCAGACTTATTACGATATTAGTTTTCTGACACACACACACACGTATAAAGCATGTTTGTTTCAACTTAAAAAAACTTATAAGTTGCTTTTTACGTAAATCGAGACACAACTCCTCTCACATACTTACTTCGTATACCGTAAATCACTATTAAAAAGCAACTTATAAGCAATCGAATCGCTCAACCAAACATACCATATATCCACACTATGGAGACGTATTTATTAGTGACACCGAGGTGCTAGCAGACATGCGCTGTGACTAGGTTCGGATAGGCGCGAGTGAGATCCGGAGGTCTGCGGGCAAGCATGTGGTCAGGCTTATAGTTAGTCTTTTTTTTTTTTGGGTCAAGAAAAGGTCACACACAAATTTAATTGATTCTAAACATTTTTTAAATAAAAATCTCAGTGAGTTTGATTTTATCGATTTATTGGATTAGAGTAATAGCCGATCTTCCAACTCAAAATTACTCAATAAAAATATTTTTTTAATATTCTTTTATTATTGGTTGTAATCTTAAACTTTTATTATAGTGTGAGTGCGAGGGGACTAGTTTTTACATTGGCTAAACCCAACTCCAATTGAAAACATTAAATTTATAACAGAGGATCAATTGCTTCACACTACGTGCTACAGAAACGTCAAGCCCTTAAAATCCTCACACAGGATTATTTTGGGTTCCTACCTTCAAATATATACCTCTTAAACAGAACTTGTGATCATGGCCTTGAAGAGAGATCCATTAGACAGAAGCAAAAGCCGTGAAATGAGGGTCATTTGACATGGTCTCTAAAATTTGGAAAGGTAAGCAAAGTTCAACGTCGACACTACCTTCTTCTGCTCCAGCAAATACAGTAAGGTTCCCGTTAGCTTTATTTGCAGCGCCACTTCGAGCTGCCACCGGCTTCCCCCAGCCAAAGTCATTTCCGTAGATGTCGAACCTCGGGGAACTGCTTAGGGCCAATGAGTTACTTTTCGTACCAGTGTATCTAAAAAGCAAAGGGCTTTTAATCCAAGACTCATACAAGCCCTTAAGCTTCTCTCCTATGTGTAAAGCAACCATCTTGTTCATCTCCAAAGCAGCATTGTCAAGCCCTTCCTCAAGCAATTCCTCTGCTTTCATGGTTATTTTGCCAATATGCAAAGCATTTCCAAAATAATTCTCTGCTAATGGTGGCTGCCATATTCTGGACCTGGCACCTATTACTAGCAAGAAATTGACATCTTCCTTTGGATCAAAACGTTGGCTACGGATTACTGAGCGCCAAACATGAGTTAAAAGCGCCTGTAGAGATGATATTTTGCTTTTTCTGTTGCTGTTGCTAACCTCTGCGTTGGCTTTTGCTTTCAGCTGAGCAATGTTTCCTCTTGTAAAGTGGAACACCCAAGTGGCGGCAGTGGAATAAAATTATCAGAGCGTTGGTGTTCCTCTGTAAAAGCAAAGCGAATAGGGTGTTGAATCCCCTGCGTTGAAGAGCAGGGAGCTTGGATATCTGTCCAAACCTCGAGAGATTTCGGCCCAAGAGTTGAAGAAATGCCAAAACGAGCTGCCATCAGCAACAGAGTGATTCATTGTGCATTTGATGAAGATGCCGTCGATTAGATCTGTAACTTGAACGGCAAACAATGGCTAGGAAGTGCCTTCGTAATTTTTAGATCCGTTCAGAGGAAAAAAGGAGGTGACAATGCGAGGCACGTAGATGGGGTCAAGAATATCAGAAAGAGCTACATTCTCTGCTATGGCATGGACAAACAGGGCACCTGCGTTATTGCAGGACATGGAAACAGAGACGGTACTATCGCCATGTTCAACAATGGAGAGACGTCCAGCAAGAGGAAAGAACAAGTCTAGAGTGGAGGAAAGGGAGTGACTGAGGGGTTGAATGTAAGTGTCTTTGGCTTTAGGCTTGTGAAAAAGAATTCCTTTTTGGATAGTTTCGATGGGAAGAAGTGGGAGATCCCATGGAGTAAACTCAATGTTTTGAATGAGGCCGCCATCGTGGCTTCGAGCTTGCACCAAGCTTGTGGAGATTTCTCGGACTTGGGTCATTATTCGGTGTCTTGAACCAAAACTAGATTATTGATATAAATAAGAACATTGCAGGGTCAATAGTTCCCTGATAAAAAAAACTCAGACTACGGATAAACAATTGAACAGAGGTGGGGCTGCGCAGCCCGCTTCACAGACGTTGTCACGTGATGTCCGACGTGACGCGATGGAGATACCAATACTTTTCTTTTATAATGGATTAACTGTGTGTTTTGTTAGGTTTATTTTTAGATAATGAGTTTTTATTACGTAAGTCGAGATAAAACTCTTCTCACATATTTATCTCGTATACCGTAAATCACGATTTATAAGCACTTATTACTCAAAAATAAGTTATTCCAACTGAACACTAAATAATTTTATTTAGTATTTATAGTTTTTTTAATTTTTGAAAAATTTTAATTCTTTGGAGGTATCCTAAGATTAAGAACTAGTTTAAAAGTAATATTTCTAGTTATTTGCATGTAACTATTAATTTTGTAAAACATATCATTTTAATTTCAATAATACGTAAAATTGAAAATCAATATTGGATTTTTAAAAATGTTAGTCGTATTTTCAAACTGATTTCTAAATATAATAATTTTATTATAATTTTGTAGTAAATTATTTTTTGGTTTTTGAATGATTATAATTATAATTTTAAATTTGTTATGTATATTTTATTTAATTTAGATTTGTTAAGGAAATATAAAGCCAAAAGCGGACATAGGGCCTTTGTGCCAGAAAATGTTCCTTTTTTTTTTATATATATTTTTCTCTTTCCTTTTATAACTAGCTACTTGATTTGACCCCATCGCTATAATATTATATTGGAAGAATTACAGTGTGATATCATGAAAGATAACATCTAAAGAAATGGTTCCAGAAAAATCTGAAATTAGTCTCAAGTTTCATGGGACTATTTTATAATAAATTGGAAATGGTTAAAGTTTAAAATATCCTTATCAGATAAATTGAGAGAGGGATGGAAAAATGAAGCAAAACTCAGAAACGAACAAACCTGGAAATGGTGCAAGAAGCAGAATGAAGATCATCAGTCAATATTGAAGAGTAAGGTATGAAATTAATGTCAACACCTCTCTTGTCTTCATTATTCCATTTGATTCATGTTTTCTGTTGAGTAGGTAAATAGATTTTTAGGTTTCTTTCGTTCATCTTCGTTTTGACTTGAAAAATGAGAAGTGTCATTTTTTTCGTATGAGTATTGTCCTCTATATGCTTGTAAACTAAAAGACAGACCTAGTAAATGTAATGGATTTGTTTTGGCTGTGGTGTCAATGTGTTTGGGTATGGTTTAGTATGCTTTATTTTTGCTGTTGGTATACTCTATTTTCTGGTTCATTTGCAATGTGTTTCTGCAATAAAAGGGCGAAGGAATGAAGATGAGGGTGAAAGATTTGTGACTATATAACCTGATGTGCGAAGGAAAAAATGTGTTGTTAATAGGAGCAGCGATAGTTGTCAATAGAGGCTGCTGAACTTGTTAATGACAATTATAGGTCATGTTTAAATGTTTCTTTACAACTATATGTTTTGTTGATTGATCTTCATTTTGGCCCTCATAAATGGAAAAAGCTTTCTGATTTTTTTGGGTATTGTCCTCCATATGCTTGTAACTATAAAGACAGGTCTAGTAAATGCAATGGATATGTTTTGGTTGAGGTTTCACTGTGTGTAGGTATGATTTAAAATGCTCTGTTTTTGTTGTCATTATGCTCTTTTTTCTAGTTTATTGTGTTGTATTTCTGCAATAAAAGAGCCAGGGAATGAAAATAAGGGTGAAAGGTTTATGGCTGTATAATTTGATGTGCGTATGAAAAAAAGTGTTGTGAATGGGAGCAGCAATAGTTGTCAATGGAGGCTGCTGAACTTGTTAGTGACAACTATATGTCATATTTAAATATTTTTGTTGTGGTGTAATGATGTTTGGCAGGGGTTTGAAATGTTTGCTATGTTTTTTTGGTATTTTGTGTTGTTTTTAATCATTAGAAGTGGGATTTAATGAATATGGTGTGAAAGTTATGAGACTGGAAATACTGATTATATAGTAAGAATGTGTTGTTAATAGGGGTAGCCATAGTTGTTGATAAGGCTGCTGAAATTGTTAATAACAACTGTTTTTTGCAGGTGGACAGCGGTGATAGCTAGCACATCTGGAAATGTTCTACTATGTTTCCTTTATATAGGGGGAAAGTTTGAAGTCAGTGGAGGCGGTGATATAACATGTGTTGGGGGAACAATCAGATCTAAAACAGAGAGTATAGTGACAACAACAACAAAGCATACTAAATCATACTCAAACACATTAAAACCACAGCCAAAATAAATCCATTACATTTACTAGGTCTTTCTTTTTTTAGTTTACAAGCATATGGAGAACAATACCCACATAAAAAAGTGACAGCTTTTCTCATTTTTCAAGTCAAAATGAAGATGAATGAAGGAAACTTAAAAATCTGTTTGCCTACTCAATAAAAAATACGAATAAAATGAAATAATAAAGATAAGAGAGGTATTGGCATCAGTTTCATATCTTACTCTTCAATATTGGTTGATGATCTTCATTATGCTTCTTGCGCCATTTCCAGATCTGTTCGTTTCTGAGTTTTGCTTCATTTTTCCATTCATATCTCTATTTATCTGACAGGTGTATTTTGGACTCTAGTCATTTCTAATTTATTACAAAATGGTCCTATAGGATTTGAGAGTAATTTCAGATTTTTCTTGAAACTATTTTTTCATATATTGTCTTCTATAAGACTGCAGTATAATTCTCCCTATTTTATTCAAAACATGTTGCACGGGATATCCAGTCGTTTAAAATTAATATATTTAAGTCTTTTTTTTTTTTTATAACAGGCGTTCACTTGCCTACTCTTTGACCCGTAGGATTTTTAAATTTTTTAATAAATTGCATTGCTTATATCTTGGCTAGCTGCCTACAAATATTTTTGTTATTAATGGATGAAGTTCATGATGAATTTATTCAAAACATATCCTGTCAGGATTTGAAAAATGTGAACATGTTCATTTAATTTTTGATGAGATGTTTTGGGAAAAGATTCATATTTAGTGAGATAATTGTTATATATCTTTAATAAGTTATTTTATGAGTTTTAAAAATATGTCTTAATAAATAGAAAGACGTCTCAAAAAAATTTTTGTGGGCAGAGAAAGACAACTGAATTGAGAATAGAGAATTTTTTTTCCCAATCATTTTTATTCACTAGATAGAATGCAACATAACAAATATCATATGCTAGTTCTATTTTAGTTGCTTTTTTTTTTTTTGTCAACCTCTCTTAAATGCAAATAATATGACCCTTGAAATAGAGTTACTTCCATGTGTGAAAGATGTGGTTATTTCTTTTTAATCTAGAGAAAAGTAAACTCGTTCCCTTTTCTATTTAGATTTATTCCATTTTTTTTGGGCTTTAGTATGATTTAATATCTCGTCCACGTCTTTAGAAAAATTTGTTAAATCCTATAATATGTAGACATTTATCCATGCATCAAACACTCCACCATATTTGCCATCATAAAAGAACCCAAGTACAATTTTTAGCTAATATAATAGAGTTACCTTTTGGACTAATAGACATGTACCTTTGGCTCCTCCTGTGAAACACATGGTCCCTTTTTTAATCTAAAGAAGTAAACTTGTTCCCTTTTCTGTTTAGATTTAGTCTGCTTTTACTAAAGTTTAGTATGATTTCCGTCTAATGTCTTGAAGAGAAGCTCTTAAGTCTCATAGTATGTAAGCATTTGTCCCTAGATCAAAGACACAGTCATATTTATCAGCCTAAAAGCACCCAAGTATAATTTTTAGCTAGTATAATTGAGTTACGTTTTGTACAAATAGGCAAATACCTTCGCTCCCACCCATGAAAGATATGGTCCTTTTTTTTTTAAATATAGAGAAAAGCAAATTTGTTCCCTTTTTTGTTTAAATTTAGTCCACTCTTTTTGGACTTCAGTATGATTTTCTTCCATGTCTTTAGGAGAAGCTCTCGAGTCACATAATATGAAAACATTTGTCTCTATATCAAAGACACAGTCATATTTGCCTGCCCAAGAGAATCCAAGTATAATTTTTAACTAGTATAATAGAGTTACCTTTTACACTAATTGAAAAATACCTTCACTTCAACCCTGAAAGATATGGTCCCTTTCTTTTTAATCCAAAGAAGCAAACTTGTTCCCTTTTCTGTTTAGATTTAATCCACTTTTTTTGGACTTCAGTATGATTCTTTTCCATGTATTTAAGAGAAGCTCTTGAGTCCCATGATATGTAAACATTTATCCCTATATCAAAGATACGGTCATATTTGCCAGCCTAAAAACACCCAAGTGCAATTTTTAGCTAGTATAATTGAGTTATTTTTTGCATTAATAGGCAAATACCTTTACTACCACAAGTGAAAGATATGATCCCTTTTTTTAATATAGAGAAAAGCAAAGTTGTTCTCTTTTTTGTTTAGATTTAGTCCCCTCCATTTGGACTTCAATATGATTCTCTTCCATATCTTTAGAAGAAGCTCTTAAGTCACATAATATATAAATATTTGTCCCTATATCAAAGACACAGTCAAATTTACCCACCCAAAACAACCCAAGTACAATTTTTAACTAGTATAATAGGGTTACTTTTTGCACTAATTGGGAAATACCTTCACTTCAACCCTGAAAGATATGGTCCCTCTTTTAAATTTAGAGAAGCAAACTTGTTCTCTTTTCTGTTTAGATTTAGTCCACTTTTTTCAACTTAAGTATGATTTTCATTCATGTCTTTAAGAAATGCTCCTAAATCCCATGATATGTAAATATTTGTTCCCATATCAAAGACATGATCATATTTGCCGGCCTAAAAGCACCCAAGTAAAATTTTTAGCTAGTATAATCGAGTTACTTGTCTACTAATTGGCAAATACCTGCACTTCCGCCATTGAAAGATATGGTCCGTTTTTTAAATCCAGAGAAAAGCAAAGTTGTTCGTTTTTCTGTTTCAAATTAATCCACTATTTATGGATTTCAGTATGATTCCATATCTCGTCCATTTCTTTAGGAGAAGCTTTGAGTCCCTATAATATGTAAACATTTGTCTATATATCAAACACAAAATTGTGTGATTTTTTAATGTCAGATTCTCGAGTCCAAAGGCTTAACATTTTTGTTCTGATTAAAATATGAAGCTCAAAAACTTTTGATGGGGCCTCTGCATGTGTCTCTAATATGTTTAGTTGTTTCTGTAACCTGAGACTATTCTTTCCTTCTCTTATCCTCTAACTGAGTTCTAGTTGTTCGTGCTATCATATCAATCCTTGTTATTTTGTTCTGGTTACGTTATTGTTCTATTGCCCTTGTGGTAGGATCCACCAAATTATGGAGTTCCATAAACCATGAGATAATGATATTCGCATGATGTTAAACTGCTTGTATATTTTGAAGATCTGACACAAACCTTCTTTCCAATTGACGTCTGGCCTGCTTCTTCTGTTTATTATGTGTTTGAATTAATTTTTTTTAATAGCTTTTATGACTTACAAAATAAGTGTGTGAGAAGAATTTTATTTCAGGTTACGCAAACCATAATTTAAAATTATGATTTTAGTTTTAGTGCTTATCAAACACACATTTAATCTCCCAGTAGATAGTTTTGGACTTTATCTTGTCATATCCGCAACCTTTTCTCACAATTAAAGCAATCATGTCAACTACTACTAAGAATAGATTATTCTTTAATCAAGGGTAATACATACACACCATTTGTGAAGCATTTGCAGGTTGGGCTTTTCCCAAACATGAGCTCTTGTTTTGAAATGATTTTGTGTGCGTTTGGAATAGCTTATTTTTGGGCAATAAGTGCTTATAATTCGTGATTCACAGTATACGAGGTAAGTATGTGAGAGGAGTTTTTTCTCGACTTGCGTAATAAGGGTTTATTTACTGTGCAAAAAAGCTTAAACAAACATGCACTTTGATGTGATGGTGGAAAAGCACAAATAATAGCTTTGCCAAATGGCTAGCACGTGAAGAGATTCTAGACCATTCTGTTATGTACACGTGGCATCATTGTATAGATTGTAAAAAACCATATATATATGAGCCTACTCTGTGCATATTGCATAATAACCATCTAGGAAAATATACTCCCTCTTGTTCTAAATTACCCCCTTCAATTTTATTTACAAACAATTTTTTTTATTATATAAAACGGACTGATAATTAAAAACTATAAATGTGTCATAAATATTTTTTTCATATATGTTCTTATTTATGAGAAGAATATATGAGAGAGAATAGATAAAAAGTATAAGAGATAATAAATATAAAATATGAGGGAGAATGAGCATTTAATAGGGTAAAATAAGGAAAAAAAACTTAGATTTTTAGACAAAAAGTGAAAGTTGATTATAAAAGGGACCAGCTCTATGAGAGAGAAAGTTATTTATAAATAGGACCGGAGCAAGTATAAGATAAAATTGATTTTTTTGAAAAGATTAAGAAAACTAATTAAATTATTTTAGAGTATAGATATTTTTATTTTTTTTCTAAACTAATTAATTTGGCTAATAGACTGATACATAATCTAAAAATATATAACATATGATATAATAAAATAATTTACCCCCTTCGGTCCTCATTATAAGATAAAGTTGACTTTTTTGGATAAATTAAAAAAACTAATTAAATTAATTTAGAATATTTATATTTTTAATATCCTTAAATTATATATCAGTTTATTAGTCAAATTAATTAGTTTGAAGAAAAAAATAAAAATAAAAATATTTTAAAATAATTTAATTTACTTCCTTAATTTCTCTAAAAAAATTAATTTTATCTTATAATTAAGATAAAAAGAGTATTTTAAAAAATTAAATCTACCTTATATTTAAAAATCAAGAGGATGTCTATCCATTGTGAAAAAAGTCAAAAACCTTGTCTCTTCCTATCTTTTCTTTTTGTCTTTTTTTTGGTATGATATCAGATCCAAAGAACCTAACCCTAGCCGCCATGGATTCATCGATCCCAACAACTTCACCCCACAACACCTCAACCACAACAATTCCAAACACTGTACCCTCGACTACGCCTTCCTCGAATTTCCATCACTTTGTCACCGTAAACTTATAAATTGTGATTTATGATAAATGAGATACTATGTGAAATAATTTTTTTCTTAACTTATATAATAAATATTTATTATTTAAAAATAAACTATCCTAAACTCCCCTTTATTTTTACAAAAGTCATTTATCTAACTGCTAATTCAAACATAAATTACAATACACAACAACCTAACTTTTATAAAAAATAATATTATAAAAGATCAAATTAAAACAAATTCAATTTACAATAGTTATTTCAAACACACTAAATTTATAACAGAGGATCAATTGCTTCACACTCTGTGCTACAGAAACGTCAAGTCCTTAAAATCCTCACACAAGATTATTTTGGGTTCCTACCTGCAAATATATATATATATATACACACCTCTTAAACAGAACTTGTGATCATGGCCTTGAAGAGATCCATTAGATAGAAGCAAAAGCCGTGAAATGAGGGTCATTTGACACGGTCTCTAGAATCTGGAAAGGTAAGCAAAGTTCAATGTCAACACTACCTTCTTCTGCTCCAGCAAATACAGTAAGCTTCCCGTTAGCTTTATTTGCAGCGCCACTTCGAGCTGCCACCGGCTTCCCCCAGCCAAAGTCATTTCCGTAAATGTCGAACCTCGGGGAACTGCTTATGCCCAATGAGTTACTTTTCGTACCAGTGTATCTAAAAAGCAAAGGGCTTTTAATCCAAGACTCGTACAAGCCCTTGAGCTTCTCTTCTGTGTGTAAAGCAACCACCTTGTTCATCCCCAAAGCAGCATTGCCAAGCCCTTCCTCAAGCAATTCCCCTGCTTTCATGGTTATTTTGCCTGAATGCGAAGCATTTCCAAAATAATTCTCTGCTAATGGTGGGTGCCATATTCTGGACCTGGCACCTAAAGTGAGCAAGAAATTGACATCGTCCTTTGGATCAAAACGTTGGCTACGGATCACTGAGCGCCAAACATGGGTTAAAAGCGCCTGTAGAGATGATATTTTGCTGTTGCTGTTGCTAACCTCTGCGTTGGCTTTTGCTTTCAGCTGAGCAATGTTTTCTCTTGTAAAGTGGAACACCCTATCTGGTGGCGGCTGTGGAATAAAGTCATCAGAGCGTTCGTGTTCCTCTGTAAAAGGAAAGCGAATAGGGTGTTGAATCCCGTCAGGAAACCAGCGTTGAAGAGCAGGGAGCTTGGATACTCTGTCCAAACCTCGAGAGATTTCGGCCCAAGAGTTGAAGAAATGCCAAAACGAGCTGCCATCAGCAACAGAGTGATTCATTGTGCATCCGATGAAGATGCCGTCGACTAGATCTGTAACTTGAACGGCCAACAATGGCTTGGAAGTGCCCTCATAATTTTTAGATCCGTTCAGAGGGAAAAAGGAGGTGACAATGCGAGGCACGTAGATGGGGTCGAGAATATCAGAAAGAGCGACATTCTCTGCCACGGCATGGACAAACAGGGCACCTGCGTTATTGCAGGAAATGGAAACAGAGACGGTGCCATCGCCATGTTCAACAATGGAGAGACGTCCAGCAAGAGGAAAGAACAAGTCTAGAGTGGAGGAAAGGGAGTGATTGAGGTGTTGAATGTAAGTGTCTTTGTCTTTAGGCTTGTGAAAAAGAATTCCTTTTTGGATATTTCCGTGGGGAAGAAGTCGGAGATCCCATGGAGTTAACTCAATATTTTGAATGAGGCCGCCATTGTGGCTTCGAGCTTGCACCAAGCTTGTGGAGATTTCTCTGATTTGGGTCATTATTTGGTGTCTTGAACCAAAACTAGATTATTGATATAAATAAGCATATTGGAGGGTCAATAGTGCCCGGATAAAAAAATCAGAGCAAAGATAAACAATTGAACAGCGGCGTGGCTGCGCAGACCGCTTCATAGACAACAACAGAGTCAAAACAATTGTCCAGCTGATCCACGTTGTCACGATTTGGCTCCCATCTCTATGATATTATATTCAAGGCATATAATTTTTAAAAATGTTAGTTGTATTTGCGGGGAACACCGATGTGGGCTCTTGCTGTATTTCATGATATTAAATAGTCATGATTTGGCTCCCATCTCTGTAATATCATATTCAAAGCATGTTGCATTGGGTATGCAGTTATTTTATAATAAATTTATTACGTGTTTGTTTGAAATAATATATAATCTTTAAAAATAATTTTTCAATCATAATTTATGATATATAAAATAAATATATAAAAATAATATTATCTTAACTTAAATATTTTTAGAATCCAAATTTGATTTACAATGACCAAGCATGTTTGAACATACTAGAAAAGGCAAATATGACCAATGCTTGGGTACAAGTTTGGTGAACCATAATTCTATTTGACCTTGTATTCCAATCAAAAAGCTAACGTAAGTTATATATTATATGCTATAAATGAGGATAAAGTCTACAATTAAAGAGTTATTAATATGTGATATTGTGTTGCTTTATGACATATCATAAAAAGATTTATTTCTACGCAATTTTAAATGTTTTATTTGTTGGATTTTCATCCTCGTTTAAAATTAATTTTTTTAAGCCTTCTTTTTTGACAATAGGTGCTCACTTGCCTACTCTTTGACTAGTATGATTTTTAATTTTTTTAATAAATTGCATTACTTATATCTTGGTAAGCTACCCACAATTTTTTTTATTAATGTATGAAATTCATGATGAATTTATTCAAAACATATCCTATGAGGATTTGAAAAATGTGAATATATTCAATTAATTTTTGATGAGATGTTTTGGGGAAAGATTCGTATTTAGTGAGATAATTGTTACATATCTTTAATAAGTTATTTTGTGAATTTTAAAAATATGTCTTAATAAATAGAAAGACATCTCAATTGAGAATAGAGTATTTTTGCCCCCAATCATTTCTATTCACCGGATAGAATGCAACATAACAAATATCACATGCTAGTTCTACTTTAGTTGCTTTTTTTTTCCTTTTCAATCTCTCTTAAATGCAAACAATATGACTTGTGAAATAGAGTTACTTCCATATGTGAAAGATATGATCCTTTCTTTGTAACTTAGAGAAAAGCAAATTTGTTCCTTTTTTTATTTAGATTTATTTGGTTCTTTATGGGTTTCAATACGATTCCATATCTCATCCATGTCTTTAGAAGAAGCTCTTGAATCCCATAATAAGTAAGTATTTATCTATACATCAAAGACACGGCTATATTTGCAAGCATAAAAGAACCTAGGTATAGTTTTTAGCTAGTATAATAGAGTTAATTTTTGTACCAATAGATAAGTACCTTTACTTCCACCCGTAAAACATATGGTCCTTTTTTTCTTTAATCTGGAGAAGCAAATTTATTCCCTTTTTTATTTAGATTTAGCCCACTTTTTTTTAACTGTACTTCAGTATGATTCCTGTCTATGTCTTTAAAGGAAGCTCTTGAGTCGTATAATATGTAAACATTTATCCTTAGATCAAAGACAAGGTCATATTTGTCAGCCTAAAAGCACCCAAGTGTAGTTTTTAGAGTAAAATACATTGACTACCCCTCTATTTTATCTAAATTACACAAACCTCCCCTCTATTTTGAAAACATATATAGACCTCCCTTAAAATTAAAATGTAAGTTATAGAAACCTCCCTTTCGTATTTAATATTCCATTTCCATCCACCCAACCGTTAGTTGACCGTTAAATTTGACTATTAAACATTTACTTTGACCAAAATATCCATTTTTCAACAAATGAATAAAAATTTATATTTGCCTAAAAATAAATTTTTATATACAAAAATAGTTCTAATACATGTATGTTCAAAATTTCCAATATATTATAAAATTTTTAAATTTGTATCATATTCATTGAAACTTATTTATTTAGTATTCTTTTAAATGACTGCAAAATATGCCATTCAAATGAAAGGCAAAAAGAAAAAGAAAGAAATATGTTTTATTCACAATATGTTATTAATAATGTAAATTTGATCCAGTATATGATTTATATTAATTTTAAATTTTAATTTTTAAATACATTTTTGCACAAAAATTTATAAACATGTTTATTTTAGTATGCATCTATTAATAGGATTAATCATATTTTAATTAAGTTTTCTATGTCTACATTAATTAAATTAATTAAGTATTTATCTTAATATGAAAAAAATTTAACATATAACTATTTTCAAAAGTAAAAAATAAGTTAAGAAAAAGAAAAAGAAACTCTTAAATTACTTAAACAATTTTAGTCAAAATTAGGAATTAGTAACGATGAAAGATAAATTAGTAAATGAAATTTATTTTAATATAAATTTTAATTAAAAATAAAAATACTTAACGGAGTTAATGGTTTGGACTTAAGTGTGTGTTTTCAAAATAGAGGGGAGGTCTGTGTAATTAAGGCAAAACGCAAGGGAGGTTAGAGTATTTTACTCTAGTTTTTAACTAGTATAATCAAGTTGTTTTTTATACTAATAGGCAAATACCTTCATTCCATCCCGTGAAAGATATGGTGCATTTTTTTTAATATAGAGAAAAGCAAATTAATTCCCTTTTTTAAGATTCAGTTCATTCTTTTTAGACTTCAGTATAATTCCCTTCCTTGTCTTTAGAAAAAGCTCTTGGGTTCCATACTATGTAGATATTTATCCCTATATCAAAGACACATTAAGATGTGCCCACCTAAAAGAGCCCAAATACAATTTTTAGTTAGTATAATAAAGTTGCTTTTTGCACTAATAGGAAATACCTTCATTCTACTGGTAGAAGATATGGTCCCCTTTTTTTAATTTAGAGAAGCAAACTTGTTCCCTTTATCTTTTTAGATTTAGTCCACTCTTTCTATACTTCAGTATGATTCCCGTTCATGTCTTTAGGAAAAGCTCTTTAATCCTATAATATGTAAACATTTGTCTCTATATCAAAAACATGGTCATATTTGCCAGCCTTTACCTAAGACAATTGTTAGCTATTATAATAGAATTACTTTTTGTATACTAATAGGCAAATACCTTCATTCAAACCCGTAAAAGATATGCTCCCGTTTTTTCGAATCTAAAGAAGCAAATTTGTTCTTTTTTCTTTTTAGATTTAGTCCATATCTAATTCCTATCCATATCTTTAGGAGAAGCTCCTGAGTCCTATAACATGTGAACATTTGTCCCTATATTAAAGACACAGTCATATTTACTCGCCGAAAAGAACCCAGGTATAATTTTTAGCTGGTATAATAGAGTTGCTTTTTTCACTAATATGCAAATACCTTCACTTCCTTGTGAAAGATATGGTCCTTTTTTTAATTTAGAGAAGCAGACTTGTTCCCTTATCTATTTAGATTTAGTCCACTCTTTTTAGACTTCTGTCTTTTTAGACTTCTGTATGATTCACGTCTGTGTCTTTGAGAGAAACTTGAGTCTTATAATATGTAAATATTTATCCCTAAAGACACGGTAATATTTGCCAACCTAAAAGCACTCAAGTACAATTTTAGCTACTACAATCGATTTACTTTCTATACCAATAGACAAATATCTTCACTTTCTGTGAGATATATGGTCCCTTTTTTTAATCTAGAAAAAAGCGAAGTTATCCCCTTTTTGTTTCGATTTAATCCACTCTTTATGGGCTTCATTGTAATTCTATATCTCGTCCATGTCTTTAAAAGAAGTTATTGAGTCCCATGAGAACAAGAACGTGGAAACATTTGTCTTTCTATAAAAGACAGAGTTGTTTGATTTTTAAATGTCAGAATCTCGAGTCCAAAGACTTGAATATTTTTGTTCTGATTAAAATATGAAGCAGTAGGAACTTTGTATGGGGACTCTGCCTAAGTGCTTATCTCTCTTATTTGTTTAATTGTTTCTGTGACCTGAGACTCTTTTTTCCTTCTCTTGTCCTCTAATTGAGCTCTAGCTGTTTGTGCTATCATCTCAATCCTTGCTATTTTGTTCTGGTAACGTTATTGTTCTATTGTCCTTGTGATAGGATCCACCGATCGAGTTATGGAGTTCCGTAAACCATGATGTTAAACTGCTTGTACATTTCCAAGATCCGACACAAACCTTCTTTCCAATTGAAGTTTGACCTGCTTCTTCTGCTTAGTCTCCCAGGAGATAATTTTGGACTTTATGCTCTCATACCAGCAACATTTTCTCACAGTTAAAGCAATCATGTCAACTACTGCTAGATTATTCTTTAATCAAGGGTAATACACATCATTTGAGAATCATTTGCAGGTTGGACTTTTCCCAAACATGAGCTTTTGTTTTGAAATCATTTTGATGTGGACACATAATAGCTTGACACCATAGCTAGCACGTGAAGGGATGCTAGACCATTCTATTATGTATACGTGGCATCATTCTATAGGTTATAAGGAACCATACATATAAGCCTACAGTGTACAGAATGATTAATGAAAATATATGACGTTTATCCATTGTGCAAAAACCTCATTTTTGTCTTTTCTTGTCTTATCCATTGTGCGAAAACCCTGTCTCTTCCTATCTGTCTTTTCTTTTCGTCTTTTTCTGCTAGGTGGAATTGGAGTTCTCTAGTTGTGACTTGTGAGGAGAGGGTCTCACGGTAAAAGCATTTTCTGTTGCTTGGAAGACATAAAACCAAACACGTTACTTGCATATCTTTGATAAATTCGAGTACTATTGGCCAACTGAAGGTACTTATATATCTATCTTTACGCGAGCGTGTGCATATAGAAGCAAAGAAAGGGAAGATTGAATAATTAAGGGAGAATTGCTTTCATATATCACACAAGAGAAAAAATAAAAAAAATGGTATCTTAAACTTGTTAATGACACTCTTAAACTTATCAATTAAAGTTTATAGACTTATCTGTCAACACCCGTTTCCATTTCGATATACACAGAATAATAGAGACCAAGTTCCACAGGCATACAGAAAAGTACATATATACTGATAAAAGTATTTGTTTACAGTCCAAAGTCAACCCTACAGAATGCGATAATATACACCACTATTACAAAATATCCAAAAGTATTTTAGACATAGACTATCTATAACCACGAACTTTGTATTTTCCTCGAGGCACATGCCAGTCACTTCCCTTGGTCTACATTCTTGCCTTTTGATCCACTGGCGCCCGCTGAGATGTTTGGTTTAGAAAAAGGGGTGAGATTCTGAAGAATCTCAGTAGAAACATGCTATCGTTCATAGAAAATGCGAAAAGTAAATATGATATATGCCATGTATGCACCAATTAATGAACAATATAAACATATCATATGCATATATACATGAGTAGGGCCCCACCCCACTAATCTGCACCGGTTGGTCTTCCGCCAACTCCAGTGTAAGTGCCTCTAGCACTACTGGCCCCTCTCTGGGCAAAACATGTTGATTAATAAAGCGCATTTACAAACATTGGCATCCACACAATCATAAAACTATGGCATGATGTATGAAGGATAATGTCCCTACCTCGAAGTTCTATCGACCCCTTTCTGTGTGCCTTGTAAATCGTGTCGACTTTCGGCTCCCGATTCAATCCTAAAATATTAAATGTACAAGAAATAGGTCATAACCTATCCAAGTATCATTTTAGACTCTTCCATAGTGTTTCTTGTGGTTATATTAGCCTATGGTGAAAATTTACCAAAATGCCCCCGAGACCCCGGCCCCGCCGTACCCGGCCCGATGGCACGTTTTTCCAAATTTTTGACTATGGCTATCCTGACGTATTTTCATCCAAGGAATCCATTTCCGGACTCAAAATTACCAAATTCAATGTCAAATTACGAAATTGCCCTTGGCAGCCCTACTTTTAGGGTTTTAGGGGCGTTTCCGTAATTATACTTTCTCAGCCTTTTCTGAAAAAGTGCCCAACTGTAACCCCACATATTTTCGCCCACTGAATCCAATGGAACCATAAAATCATTGAAAATCCAACTCTAAGGCCCTCAAACATCCCTGGCCGAAATAATTGTGTTCTCCGGGAAAAATCGGGGTTTTACGATTTCGGCTCCGTAAACACGTTCCTTTCTACTCCTAACCACTTTATTAACCATCTAATTGAGTTATAACAACCATTTGAACTAAAATTGGGCAGCATAACCCTTATATACAAACGTTTCCAAAATTTAAAACCAATGGCAATCCGGCGAAATTTCACCGATTAAATTGCCCACAGCAACCAGAATAGTTAATATACGAAGGTTTGGAAGTTACCTCAAGCTCCCACAAGATTTTCCCAAAAGTGGCTGAAAACCCTAACTTGTAAAACACCAAATTTAAGCTTTCCAAACCTTAAAGAACAAAGAGGAGTAGCTTAGGATCGGAGATATACGCGTTAGGAGCGAAATCGTCGGAGAAATCGGCTTACCTTATGATTTTTCTTCTTCTCTCTCTCTCTAAAACTTGAACCTCTCTCTCTCACGTTCAGGTCTGTGCTGTGCGTGCAAATGGGCTGAAGATGAAGATGCTCATGTGTTTTATAATATATATAAGATTATACTTTAATTATTTAACCATTTCCAAAACTTTCAAAAATCACTTTTATGTAAATAAACCCTATGTATGTGTAACCAAGCTCATTAATCCCAACCAATATTTTCTTCCTCTTGCAACATGTAGGAGACACCTAGGGGTCCCTCCCTTTGGTTTCAATTGGCTACACAATTTGTTCCGGTTACGTATACACGTAAAGTCTCAATTTTGGTCAAAATTGCACTTTTTGCTCAAATTTTCCATAAATTCATATTAAATTGACCAAAATATTCTAAATATATTTTTAACCTTTATTTTTCTTAATTAATTGAAATTAACTTCAATTAATTGAAAAATAATTTATTTTGTGCTATTTTGGCAAAATTACGATTTTGCCATTACCTTTCTAATCCAATTTCTTTTCTTATTTTTCTTTGGCCAATTTCCATATATTTTTGGACCAAATATTTTCTCTAATATTCCTTAATTTTTGGACCTTAATATTGGGCTTTTTAAATTATCCAAATTAATTCCATAATTATTTTTGCCCAATTTCCCATGAAATTAAACATTTATAAATTCATAAATTCCAAATTCATGAATATTCACCATTTTATTGAATTTCTCAAATATTTACAATAATTTTGGTGAATATAAATTTTGGGGTGTTACATTATCAATGGGATCATTTCTTCATTTTTTTTCTCTAGTACGGAGCTTGAATATAATTCTTTCAATAATTAATGATTACCGTAAGTAAAGGGTTGAATCATGTCTTATGGAGATACTTCTGGAAGAATAAATGGGAAACTCTTTCAAACTGCGGAGACACAGTGAATATATGGCAAACGCAGTAGCAACAACTGCAGTTATGTGACCCTCATCGCTTACTCTCCATTTTTACACTTATCTGGATGACAAAATAATTACATAGGTTAATAAGATAGAATAAGAAGGTTCAAGATGCTTTGAGTTTCAGATATGAAGCAAAAAACTTGTTTCTGGTCATACTTGGCATGAAATTAAATTCGCTAAGAGCATGAAAGTCAAGACTGGAGATCATTTAGTATACAAAATACGCTATATTAGGACATAATTCGAACGGCAAAATGATTCAGAAGCTGAGAAGGCAGCTATACCAAGCTTGAGGAAAAAAGCACTAAACTCTTAGCAAATGATGACTTCATATTTTTAATAAACTTGAAATTTATTTTGATATATTTACGAAGTCATCAATACTAAATTAAAAAAAATTTCTTAAAATTTTAAAAGATATCAATTTAAATACATCATTTAAGGGATTTCAACTGAGAAAATAAGTTTTTAATTTAATGAAAGAAAAAAATAAAAAATAAAAAAGTGGAAAGTTGTCTCAAATAAAAAAAAGGAAAAACAATTTTATTACTACTACTACTTTATCTCCTTATCATTTTTCTCCCACTGCGAAGGCACATGTTGCCTTTTTTGGAAATTGAAGGGAAGGGTTCAATTGGCGAAACCCGAAGTAAAAAGAGGAAGCACGAACATAAAAAGGAAGTAGAGGGTGACTGCAAAATTATTGAATCACAAGAAAAGAGAAAGAAGGCTTCCTCTACACGAGAGGAAGAGACGACTCTCGGGATGAAAGGAGCCACTTGGACAGAGGTGAATAAAGATGAGGTTTTGAATCAATGAAATATCCTTTTTCTACTTTTTGTTGTTTTTTTTTAGTTATGTTTAGTTAGTTTGTTGTGCAACATAGAGGAGAACTTGTAAACGGATTAGACTTTGTTTTCACTGTTTAGTTATAATTAATATTAATTTTAATTACTTAATCTTATTTAGCTTTATCTATTTAATGACTAACCATCATTGAATATGAATTTGAGTATTAGGATTTACCTTGGCGAATGAAATTTTAATTAGGCTATGAGATTAAATAATATGAAATTAGATTACGATTTAATTTGCGATTATGATAGATAAATATCTAATGACCTCATATAATTGTTGAAGAGTGTGTTCGAGTTTTCTTACCTCTTGAGTAATTATGTTAAACATAAAAAATTATACCTAAAAGAGAGTTGTGAATAGATAGACATGCACTTATAGCTATTTATATTCGATATTAACAAAATTGACATTAAAACTAATTAAATTAGTGAAATCAAGGTTTATGAAGTTAATAAGAGATTAGTAACTCTGGGTTGCTCGTTTAATAATTGTGGCAGTTAGTTTGTTTTATTTTGATTTCAATTTCTTTTCTCTTATTGGAATTCAATTTAAGTTGCTCAATTTAAACAAAAGTGTAAAATTATTGCTGAACAATTTTGTTAGTACCTAATGCTTGTAGAAATAATACTTTATTCATTATTTATTATTTGATACGGCTCGTGCATCTGTGAAATTTCTGACTATAAATTTTTTCCCCTATAAGCAAAATAGAAAACACACCATGGATATGAAAAGAAAGTGTTTTAAAAATAATCAAAATTAAAAGCAATGTTTAACATGCCTTCAGAAACAACATATAAATATTACTCTCTCCGGTCCTAATTATAAGACAAAATTAACTTTTTTGGAAAAATTAAGGAAGTCAATTAAATTACTTTAGAGTGTTTATATTTTTAGTATTCTTAGATTATATATTAGTTTATTAGTCAAATTAATTAGTTTGGAGAAAAAAATAAAAATATAAAAATTCTAAAGTAATTTAATTAGTTTCCTTAATTTCTCCAAAAAAGTCAACTTTGTCTTATAATTAAGACCGATGGGAATACAACTAATAGTCTGCTACCTTTCCAAGAGGCCTTCTCAAACGCTCTCACCATTTCCAAAATTGAAGTTCCCTTTCCTGTTCCCAAGTTATACACTTCCGAACCTGTATGCAGCACAAAAATCAGTGTACCGAAATTCTGTACTTGATATTTTATAACCTAAACTGTAAAAGATAAAGAGGGAACAATAACATATTCTATTAGCCTATAGAATTAAACATAGCTGCCGCAAGAGAACTTAATTTATGATGATAACAAATTATTAGAAGACATAAATTTGGAGTAATACCTATATCAGAATCATGTAGTTTACGCAATACAGCAATGGTAATGTGTTAATCACCTAAATCAATGACATGAATGTAATCACGAAGCTGGGAAGAAAGAAAACATTCATTTAATTAGATAATCTATGAAGACGTGAATAATTAGATCCATTATCAGAAAACGAAAACAATAAGCAAGAACTTCAGAAAAACTTCAAGCAAATAACAACCTTACAGAACTTGCAAAAGAGGTGATACCGATGTATCTTTATTGTCGTTTGCGAGAAATATACATGATTCAAGAATCCTAAATAATAAATGCCTGTTAAAATTGTAGAAAATAGGAAATAGGTTTATTTGTTTAATCGCTAGTAAATACTAAATAAGTAAATTAATTGCTCTTTGCCACCAATACATATGGGATACTGAACTTGCATTAAAATTAAACTTAAAAAGACAAAAAAGCCCTTAGTTTAATAAGAAGATTTTAGGTGGGAGGAAGGAGAAAGTGTAGAGCTTCTAAATCCCTTCTTCTTCTTCCATTTCCGGCATTCTACAGAAGTTCAGTGTCGTCTCCCCTCACTCGAGCGTCTCCTTGGCTTGTGTCCTTCAGCAGTGTTGTCTTGGGCTGCTCCTCTAGTGGCCACCGCCGGCGCCTAGTCCTCAAGTGACCGTCGCTTGCTCCTCCAACCTAAATGCCTCATTCTTTTATCTGATATTTTCCATACGTGCCCAATGGTCATCCACGCTATGTACAAAGGATGAAGATCCATTATGTGCCAATGATCTATCGTTTTGTGCAATTACTCTTCCTTCATGTGCCAATGATCTTCCGTTTTGTGCAATTAATCTTTCATGATGTTCAATTGATCTTCCATGATGAGCATCTGATCTTCCGTTTTGTGCAATTACTCTTCTATGATGTGCAATTGATCTCCCATTTTGTGCAATGTATCTTTTCCATGGTGTAAAGGATGGTCAATTGTGCCAATGATTTTCCATATGCAATTACTCTTCGTTGATTTATAATTGATCTTCTATTTTGTACAACAGATCTTTTCCATACGTGCCCAATGGTCATCTACGCTATGTGCAAATGATGAAGATCCATTATGTGCCAATGATCTATCATTTTGTACAATTACTCTTCCTTGATGTGCCAATGATCTTCAATTTTGTGCAATTAATTTTTCATGATGTTCAATTGATCTTCCATGATGTGCATCTGATCTTCCGTTTTGTACAATTACTCTTCTATTATATGCAATTAATCTCCTGTTTTGTGCAATGGATCTTTTCCATGGTGTAAAGGATGATCCATTGTGCTAATAATCTTCCATTATATGCAATTCACTACTATAAAAAGGGGTTTTAACGTCCCTATTTTAGCATTTTTAACGTCCAAAAACTGGGGGGACGTCTATGTGGGGGCGTAATATGTTTTAAGAAAAGACGTCCGAAAAAAATGGGACGTCTAAAGGGAGGACTTTAGACGTCCCAAATTGAGATTTGGGACATCTAAAGTCCCCCTGTGTAGGACTTTAGACGTCCTAAATCTCAATTTGGGATGTCTAAAGTCCTCCACTTTAGACCTCCCAAATCTCAATTTGGGACGTCTAAAGTCCCGCTGTGTAGGACTTTAGACCTCCCAAATCTCAATTTGGGACTTCTAAAGTCATTTGAATTTCAAATTTCCTGTAGATGTTGAGGTCATCAATTACGAAAGCAAATGCAAGTTCCAGATGAGAATCCTCTGTAATAGTTTTGTTGAACATAAATCCTAGCTTTCTCCATTTTCTTTTTGGCTTCGGAATTTCTTTTTTTAGCATCACCACACTTTCACCACTTTGCTAGCTTTGTTCAAACTTATTTAAATCAAACTTTAAAATTCAAAAAATCCATTTTTTACCCAGATGCACTGTACTAGATCTGATTGTGAAAAAAGAGAGGAACTTATATAATAATAATAATAATAAATATACAAGTACGTAAGATTTAAGAAGTGATAAAGAGAAAGTTACCGTCACAAATAGAGGCATCGAAGGGCATGATGAGAGGAGGGACGATGGCGAAAACACCGACGGAAAAAGCTATGCACAGAAGGGCATGATGAGAGGGGGGACGATGGCGAAAACACTGAAGGAAAAAGCTATTTGAATCTATAGAATGTGGGTTTTTCTCTGCAACTCTTATCAAAGAAATTGAAAACTGTGTGGGAGCGAGAGAGAGAGAGAGAGGGGGGGGGAAGGAAAGCTTTCCTTTATTTAATATAAGGCACGAGCGTCCTTTATACTCAATACAGGTCGCGGGAAAATTTTTGAATTACTTTAGACGTCCTAAATTCTATTTGGGACGTCTAAAGTCCCCACTTTAGACGTCCCAAATGGAATTTAGGACGTCTAAAGTGTAAATTTTTTTTTTTTTACACTTTAGATGTCCCAAATGGAATTTGTGACATCTAAAGTGTAAATTTTTTTTTTATTTTAGACATCACTTTAGATGTCCCAAATTGAATTTGGGATGTCTAAAGCTACCACTGTTCCCACACATAATTACAAAAATGCCACCGCCTATGTTTTAGACGTCCCAATTTTAAAAAGGGACGTCTTTTAGGATAGTAGTATCTATATTCTGTAGTAGTGATTACTCTTCCATGATGTGCAATTGATCTCCCATTTTGTGGAATGGATTTTTTCCATAGCGTGGATGACCATTGGGCACGTATGGAAAAGATCCATTCCACAACATGGAAGATCAATTGCACATCATGGAAGAGTAATTGCACAAAACAGATCATTGGCATATGAAGGAAGAGTAATTGCACAAAACGACAGATCATTGGCACATAATGGATCTTCATCCTTTGCACATAGCGTGGATGACCATTGGGCACGTATGGAAAATATCAGGTAAATGAAGGAGGCATTTAGGTTGGAGGAGCAAGCGACGGTCGCTTGAGGACTAGGCGCCGGCGACGACCACTGGAGGAGCACCCGAGACAACACTGCTGAAGGACACGAGCCAAGGAGATGCCAGTTGCTGGAGGAGCACTCGGAGACCACAATCTGAAGGACACGAGACAGCGGCCGTTGGAGGAGTAGCCGGAGACGACACTGCCGATGGACACAAGCCAAGGAGACGGCCGAGTGAGGGGAGATGACGCTGAACTTTTGCAGAATACCGGAAATGGAAGAGGAAGAAGGGATTCAGAAGCTCTGCACTTTCTCTTTCCTCCCGCCTAAAATCTTCTTGTCAAACTAAGGGCTTTTTTGTCTTTTTAAGTTCAATTTTAATGCAAGTTCAGTACCCCATGTGTGTTGGTGGCAAAGAGCAATTAATTTTCTTATTTAGTATTTACTAGCGATTTTCCTTTTTTAATTTACCTATATTAATACTACTTCAACAACAATCAAATAGGAGAAGGAATGAAGGAATTAAGGAAGATGACTAAGGTGTTTTAGAAAATACATATCATATAAATTAACTAAACTAACTTCCTTAATCTAATCAAATTAGGCAAATATATATTATATTAAAAACCGGAGGAGTAATTAGTAAAATAAAAAAAAAGGGAAAGGGAAAAGGCAATGCTCTAGCTAATTATGTTCTTCAATTCATCATAATGAAGTGTCCTATTCGTTAAAGGAATTAAAGACGTTCTCTCCTTCCCAATAGTGGGTGGGAATATTTCCCAATTGACTTCAACTCATATTCATCATAGAAGGGAAGAGGAACCTCAACAAATAAATGGCCTATTTCTTCTTGAGGGACCTGGGAATATTTCAAATAAGAACCATGATGCATATATAAAGGAAAAGTGTGAGCAAAGTATGCAGGGCACAGGGCCAAACTCTGATCGCATACACGAGTCTTCACAATTTGAGGACGATGTTAGGGATGATTTTATGAACGCAGATTCTGAAGAGCATACAATGCAGCTAGGGGAAGGGGAGCCACATGTAGGTGCTATTGAGCATCTAGATCAGTGAGTTGTCCCTTTTTTCTTTTAGCTTGTTTATCATGATTATTGCTTCTTGGAATTGTAGAGGTGCTGGAAGCCGTTCCCTTCCTAGCACCATTAAAAATATTGTGCGTACTCATAAGATTGATGTCCTTTGTCTTCTTGAAACCAGAATCAGTGGTTCCCGGGCGGATACCGTCTCTCATAAGTTAGGTTTTAGTAACTGGATTAGATTAGAAGCCTCGGGTTTTGCAGGTGGGATTTGGGTTTTTTGGGATGAAAGTAACACTCAGGTTGATTATATGTTTTCTAGTACCCAATTTATTCATTGCAAATTACTAGATAGGAGATCTCAAAATTCTTTTTTTGTCACTTTTGTTTATGGTGAACCTGTTGCAATTAGGAGAGAGAGTCTGTGGAGGGGATTAAAAGACATTGCATCCTCCATGCATGAAGCATGGTTGGTTATTGGTGATTTTAATGCTTTCCTTGACCCATCTGACAAGATTGGCGGATCCCATATGTCCATTAGAGCAATGAAACAGTTTGCAGATTGTATCAAGGACTCTAACCTGTTAGAGATTCCTTTTGTGGGAGAGCGCTTTACTTGGGAAAAGCAGGGTATGAAAGACCGTCTGGACTGGGCATTTGGAAACTTAGAATGGGAGCTTAATTTTTCAAGAAGCAAGGTTTTTCACCAGCTTCGCTATAAATCTGATCATAGAGTCCTCATTGTTGCTGAAGGAGTAGAAAGGCATAATCATCGATCAAAACCATTTTTCAAGTATCAACCAGCATGGGCTCTTGAAGACAGTTTTAAGGATGTGGTTCATAGAGCTTGGAATAATCTTGATTGGTGCAGTGGGGCTTTACAGTTTGAAAAGGAAGCTACGGAGTGGAACCGTTCAGTTTTAGGTAGCATTCCTAAGAAAAAGCAACAAACTTTAAGAAGGTTAGAAGGAATTGATAGAGCTAGGAAGAATAATCTTGAAAATGGCTTATATAAACTTGAGCAGAGGCTTTGGCAAGAATATAGTAAATTGAGCGCACAAGAAGAGCTAATATGGTTTCAGAAAGCCAGATGCAACTGGTTGGAGTGGGGTGATAAGAACACCAGATTTTTTCACACCTCCACGTTGATAAAGAGGAAAAAGCAGCAAGTAGAGGCTTTACAGGATGAAAATGGAGTTTGGATTAGGGACCAGGAAAAATTAAGACAAATGGCTAGCCAATTTTTTCAGGAACTATACACTAAAGATGGTCAAGTTACAGATTCCTCAAACTGGATAGCTGCATTTCCACCATTGCAACCACAGGACTATGAACTCATTCACAAAGAGGTTGATGATATTGAAATTAAGAATGCCGCCTTCATGATGGGAGCCTTTAAAGCACCGGGTCCTGATGGACTGCAAGCACATTTCTTCCAGA
Source organism: Inga oerstediana (assembly GCA_963210345.1). NCBI lineage: Eukaryota > Viridiplantae > Streptophyta > Magnoliopsida > Fabales > Fabaceae > Inga > Inga oerstediana. The sequence goes on from OY723409.1 coordinate 62,267,445, forward strand.
CCCAATGGGAATACATCGGTGGCAAGGTGTGTACTATGGTCCGCGACATATGGCAGAATCCCGAGCGAGTTAAGATCATTAACCATACCAATATTGTTTTGATCCCTAAGGTGGAGAACCCCCAAACGGTGCAGGATTTCCGTCCCATATCCCTGTGTAATGTCATTCTCAAGATGGTTACGAAGATCATTGCCAATAGACTAAAGGAAGCCATGTCTTACATGATTCAACCCCAACAGTGCAGTTTTATAGTAGGCAGACAAAGTAGTGATAATATCATTATTGCTCAGGAGGCCATCCATACTATGAGAAACAGACAAAGGAAGAGGGCATACGTGGCTCTTAAAGTTGATATGGAAAAAGCCTATGATCGACTTGATTGGGAATTTTTACGAACCACTCTTATTAGTTTAGGGCTATCTGATAGGATCATCCAGATTATCATGGCCTGCACATCTTTGGTATCTATGAAAGTTTTATGGAATGGCACAGAATCAGATTCCTTTTGTCCGACTAGGGGGCTAAGACAGGGTGATCCGCTTAGTCCATACTTATTTGTCTTGTGTATGGAAAGACTGAGCCAAATGATTACCAGAGCAGTTGATAATGGGACTTGGAAAGGCCTGAAATTTAACAGCCGTTCACCAGCGCTCTCCCATTTATTTTTTGCGGATGACCTCCTTTTGTTTGGAGAAGTCTCATCTGAACAGCTGGAGTTGATGAAAGAGATAATGAGGACTTTCTGTGAAGTCTCTGGACATAGGATTAATCTTACAAAATCCAAGGTTTTTTGCTCTAAGAACATCCATATTACCAGAGCTTTAGGATTGGCTCAAAGGTTGGGGATAGGTCTTACAGGGGATCTTGGAAAATATCTGGGGGTCCCACTTTTTCACAGGAGAGCTACTAAACTTCATTTCTTTCCTATTCTTCAAAAGGTCAAGAAGAGACTAGCTAACTGGAAGGGCAGGTTTCTCACTATGGCTGGTCGGACGGTTTTAATCAAATCGGTTTTGGCCGCTCTCCCTAGTTACCAAATGCAAACGACTCTCCTTCCTAAAGGAATTTTACAGGACTTGGAAAAAATCAGTCGTTCTTTCCTTTGGAATCAAGGTCAAGAAGGGAAAAAGATGCATCTTATTGCATGGAACCAAGTGACTCAGACTAAAGATATGGGTGGGTTAGGTATTAAAGACCTTCAAACTCAAAACAAGGCCTACATCATGAAACTTTGTTGGGGTTTATTAACTAGGCCTGATGCCTTATGGGTGAAGTGTTTAAAAGGAAAATATGGATGTGGGGATGGGATATACCCCATGGTTTTTAAGAAATCAAACCAGTCCATCGTTTGGAAGAGCATTACCACTGTCTGGGAACAATTCTATAGAGGAGTGGGCAGATCTCTAAAGGATGGTACATCTAGTCACGTTTGGTGGGATTTATGGACCCCAATGAATGAACCACTCATTTTTTATGTTGATCGGAACATTCATCTCCTGAATCCTGGTGCGAAAGTGCGAGATTTTGTCTTGGATACTGGGAGATGGAATATGGCTATGTGGAGTGAGTATCTTCCTCGCTGGGTAATCAACATTATTGCTAGGATACATCCTCCGTATGGGAGTGAAGATGATTCCTTTTCGTGGAGACTGTCTCCTGATAACCGTTTCAGTGTCCGGGCCGCATATAAATTCTTGTCTACACAATCAGGTCAGGAGTCACCGACTCTTTGGAAGAAAGTCTGGAGATTGCCGATACCAGAAAAAGTAAAATTTTTTCTATGGCAAGCTATTCATGAGAGACTTCCTACTAAACTTCTTCGAGCTCAGAGAGGTTTAGATAACAGTGCGGAATGTCCTTTTGAGTGTCAAAGAGAGGAAACAGTTTTACACATTTTGAGAGATTGTGAGCTAGCCAGAAATGTGTGGATATCTTTTGTTAAACCAGCCCAACGTTTTAGATTTTTCTGTACTAACTTGCAGGTTTGGCTTACGGAGAACATGTCAATCAACATGGGATGCGACAGATTTCGGAGATGGCCGTGGACAAAGCTTTTCAGTCTCACATGCTGGCTATTATGGAAGAACAGATGTCAGGGAGTAATGGAAGGAGTTCGAGCACCACCTCAGGAGGTTATTCATCAAACCACCTTTCATCTCCAGGAGTCTAGTATCTTTGGGAAACTGAAGCAACAATTCCTGCAATTTGGAAGAGATGAAGATAGCGTATGGGAGCTACCGCCAGAGGGATATGTAAGACTTGACTCTGATGGTTCGGTCAACGCATATCGAGTAGCGGCATGTGGCGGGGTAGTGCGGGATGATCATGGCCAGTGGGTACTCGGATTTCAGCAACGACTTGGGTATCAATCCCCCATTTATGCAGAATTATCGAGACTTTTGACAGGGCTTCAGTTGTGTAAACAACATCAGTTTCACAAGGTGAGGGCCTACACAGATTCTATGGAGATACTTAACCTGATCTTGCGAGATGGCGGTCACTATCACCCATTAAGATCGAAAATCAATGCAGTGCGAGAACTAATTTTCTCTGATTGGCAATTTGAGTTGTTCTATGCACCAAGAGAAACAATTAAGTGTGCCGACTTTCTAGCTAGAGAAGCCCAGCATCTATCGGGCGGACTTGTGATTCTACCAGTTCCACATCCGGGTTGCGGAGAACTTTTGCGGGAGGACCTCACTCTTAGAAGATCCTCATCTTTCTCTAATTTAGTGTAATTTCCATGTACTGGCCTTATGTAATCAAAAAAAAAAAAGGAATTAAAGACGGATGATTGTGAAAACGGATGATGTAGAAACGTTTTCTACGGGTAAGTCGGGTTTCGATGGAAGATGTGTCGGGAATAGTCTTCTTCGATCTTTATGTGAGGTGTTGGGATAATTCCTGATGATGATATTATCAGCCAATTATTAATTTGATTATTTCACGAGGACAAAATGCTATCACAACCCCGACACCACCAATATAAAATTTGTGACAGAATTAAATCCGTCAAAACCGGGAATGCGTGATGCCTTATTAGATATGATAGACTCCTTATATATTTTATTATTGTATAATTATATATATATATATATAATCTTATTATATATAATCAATTATTTATAAATTATATTTTTTTCTTATACATAAATATAATAATAATATAAAATAATTTTATATATTCTTATAATTTTTAATATAAATTAATTTCAAATTAAAAAAATTTTACATCTTAAATAAATTTCATATGACTATATTTTTTTTCTAATTTCTAAAATTAATTTTTTTATTAATATTAATTAATAACTAATAAATAATTACTAACTAATAATCTTTTATTAATATTAATTAATAACTAATAAATTTTATTTTTATAAATAAATTTTTATATGACCATTTTGCCCTACAGTGACCAAAACCTGTGACTGAGAACTTGAGAAACCAAAACCAAAATGAGAAAAAACTTGAGGGATGAAAGATTGTATTAACTCTATTTTTAAATATTTATATGGCTAATAATATCATAATTTTAATTTGTATAAATATATTTTTGGGAAAATCGCTGGTAAATAACAAATAAGCAAATTAATTGCTCTTTGCCACCAACACAAATGGGATACCTAACTGTCATTAAAATTGAACTTAAAAAGACAAAAAAACCCTTAGTTTAGTTTGAAAAGATCACGCGAGGCAGAAGCAAACGATTAAAGTTTATAACAGTGGCTTGTTCAGTTATCGTGTTTGGCAGAGTGTGGTGATGCGAGTCTTCTGTTGTTGTCGTTGATCATTGTGGCGTCCGCCGGAGGTCCATCACTGTGGAGTCGATAGATCACTTTGAAGCCCTTCTTCATATTTTAGTTTTTGATGGAGGCGATGATTTCTATATTGCTAGTGGAACTTAGTATTGTGCATTGCTGAGTGTGTGAGTAAGGAAATAGTAAATATAATTGGGGGTTCCTTAGATATTATGAGTTTGGCCATTATTATGAAGTTTTTGATATTAGTTGATGATCAAAGAAATAGTATCCCTGTTCCCAATAATGTAAATCATCGGACAATGAGAAATGAAAGCTTCCTAAAGAAAACATGGAAATAGACATATAAATACTACCTTAACTTTAAAATTTTAAATTAGTCTTATTGATAAAAAGAGTAATAGGATTAACAAAAAGAATATGATAACTGACAACTAGGATTTTTATTAAATCACTGATTTAACATTTTAAAGTTCAAGTCGTATTTATATGACTTTTTCCAAAGAAAATAATGTGATTTGCATATTCACGCCAAGCATAGTTATTTGGTTAAAACCAAATTTTTTCTTCCCGAGCCAATCTGAACACCGAAAACTAAAAAAGCGGCATACAAAAACTGAAAACCGATTTAACCGGAAAAAAATCAAATTGATTTGAATAATTTAAGTATAGCAAAGAGTAACAGTCGTTTTTAATATTTTACTAGTGCATCGAATTTTCATAATTGTTGAAAAAAGAGTGACAATTAAGGCAGCGACTGAGCATCCCGATTTTCTCACGATTTTTAATTACTTGACCGGGCATGAGAAATCCTCATGAACATCGTCTGTTAATTATGCCTAACAGCAGACCTTTAATTGGTGGAATCCAACATACATATTAATAGAACAATAATGTGTCCCTTAGGGTCTGTTTGGTGTGAGGGTTTTGGAAGGGAAGGGAGGGGAGAGAAAATTTTTATGAGTTGAATTTAAAAAAATTTAAGAAATGGGGTAATAAAATTTTAATAAAGAGAATATATAAGATAAAAGAGTAAGAAAAATTAATTAAAAATTTTTAACCCCACTTCTTCAATTTTTTTAAATTCAACTAAAAAAAATTTTCCCGCTGCCCAGTTGCCCTTCCCTCCTCTCAGACCAAACAAGCCCTTAGTCTGAGCTTTGTGGTCACTTCCGCGCTCTTCAGTTAATTGGCGCATCTAATCGAGTTATGGGTTCAAATTTATAGTGTTTGTCTTGCAAATTTGGGCTGCTTCCCTCGAGTGCAAAGGCAAAGCATATATTGGGCTTTGATGGATCCAATGCGTTATAATGCCACGATGGTAAATGGGTGCAACGGCTGTAGGCAACCTCGCTTGACTACATTTCTTGAGAACTTCAAATTTCTTTCGTCCTATTTATAAGGTAGAGAAAGAAGAAATTTGTTATCCTATTTATAAAAAAGAGAGAGAAGTTATTCATATGACTGAAGAATTTTATCCTTAATTTATTAATTTATTATTGTATTAATTTTGTTCTCTCGTGATATAATGTATACAAATATGAGTAAAATTAGAAAGTTGTTTAATTTTATAAAACAGTTAATAAAGTTAAGGGCTTTTTTATCTGTGTGAAACATGTTAGAATTGCCTTATAAATAAGATTAGATGAATATGTGCTAGAGATTTCATTTTTTCAATTAGAGGGACTATCACTCATCCTCTGAGTTACAAACAAGAACAAACATGCGACCTTTCATTTACAGTGGAGGCTTTTTGTTCTTATTACAAAGGAAAGGGAAGTACAACAAACAAAATCTACCCCTGAATGGTTTGAACCCTTTGATCCACAGGTCCTCATGCCGTGCTCATCCAAAAGATGAGCAGGGCATGCTCATCCCCCAATTTTGGAGTGGAGACCATTTTTTTTATATGTATTCTTATTTGTTTGGATTAAATTGTATATTACACTCTGAAATATTTTTACCATCCGGTATCTCAAATTAATTAATTTCTAGTTCCGCATCATGAAATATTTTTTCTGCAACACCAGTATCCTGAAATATTTTTTCAGTAGCACCCACTATCTGAAAATATTTTTTTAACACCCCCTATCTTAAATTAATTAATTTTTAACTTATGAAGTATTTTTTCAAAAAAAAAAATTCTTTATTTATGGGATGAGCATTACCTACTCGTCGTTTGGATGAACAGGAAATGTGGATTCATTTTGATGAGTAGAAAATGTGGATTGTTGATCTACTGATCATTGGTTAACGGGAGCTTTTATCATTTTATGGCACTAGGCCACTAGCCATAGGTGCCCAAAGATAGACAGGCGATTTCAATTTGCAAACACGCATGGTGTAGGATCGTTTTTCTCCCAGTAACTTGCGTTACAGTAGTCCATTTTGTGGGATATATGTATACATGGAAATAGTCTTTTTCTCGTTCTTTTTACATTATTTGAAGAGTTAATCTTGATTCTAAATATAAAGTATAATTTTTATATTTATCAGTTTTTTTTTAATTTACCTATATTGATACTACTTCAACAATAATCAAATAGGAGAAGGAATTGAGAAATTAAGGAAGACGGCTAAGGTGTTTTAAAAAATACATGTCATATAAATTAACTAAACTAATTTCCTTAATCTAATCTAATCAGACAAATATGTACTCCCTCCGGTCCTAATTATAAGATAAAGTTGACTTATTTGGAGAAATTAAGGAAGCCAATTAAATCACTTTAGAGTATTTATATTTTTAGTATCTTTGGATTATATATTAGTTTATTAATCAAATTACTTAGTTTGAAGAAAAAAAATATAAATATAAATATTCTAAAGTGATTTAATTGGCTTCCTTAATTTTTCCAAAAAAGTCAACTTTATCTTATAATTAGGACCGAAAAGAGTATTATATTAAGGACCGAAGGAGTAATTAGTAAAATAAAAAAAGGGAAAGGGAAAAAGCAATGCTCTAGCTAATTATGTTCTTCAATTCATCATAATGAAGTGTCCTATTCGTTAAAGGAATTAAAGATGGATGATTGTGAAAACGGATGATGTAGAACTGTGTTCTTTGGGTAAGTCGGGTTTAGATGGAAGATACGTCGGGAATAGTCTTCTTCGATCTTTATGTGAGGTGTTGGGATAATTCCTGATGATAATATTATCAGCCAATTATTAATTTGATTATTTCACGCGGACAAAATGCTATCACAACCCCGACACCCACAATATAATGATGTGTTATATGTGTGTATGTGTGAGCGAGAGAGAAATTCTGTAAAAAAACATGTTTGCGTGATGAGAGTGTGTGTGATGATATGGAAACATGTCATATATCACTATAAAAAAGAAAAGCTAAATTTCAGACGAAATTTATCATGAAATTTGCCATGGAATTCAGGTTTCCGACGGAATGGATTCCATCGCTGATAAAAACGTGACAAACCAATTTCTGACAGCATTCAGATTCCATCAGAAATTTCCGACGGAATTTTAGTCGGATTTAATTCCGTCTCAAATTTCCAACAGAATTCTATCAAAAATTTGCTAAGGAATTGAAATCCGTCTGGAATTTGTGATGAAATTCTAAATTTTGAATGCTCTAGAGAGGAAGTCCTTGACTTGGTGCTTTTGTGGGATCCAAATTTAAATTTCAAATTCAAATGGGGGGTGGATATATTGTTTAGCGGGAAAAATGACTAATCTAACTCCTATACAGTGACATGTGTGATTGCATTGTGTAATGGAGATGGAGATCAGCTCACGCAGAGCCAGAGGACAATTTACAATTAAACCTGATTGTGAACAGTAATATGTGAGGGAAGACGGATATAAGCCATTTATGAAGGTGGCTTGGGTGAACAAATTTTAGTTATATATTGATGATGGTACTGGTTTTTCATGTATCTCTTTTTTTTAAAAAAACAATTGTATGCAAGTTATTAAATACTCAGGAAACTACAAAGTTCACATACGTGTAAATGTGCAGTCTCAAGGCCATGACTGAGCTGCTTTTTGTTAGTGGCATGGTAAGGGGAATTAACCCATCCTAGCTAGCTCCAGGAAAAACGATAGTTTCACCCGTTATATAGCAAAGAGTACGAGAACACCTCTAATTAGGGGGGCTACAAAAGAAATAACTCAGCCCTTGTGTGCATATTACATAGCCTAATTTGATAGACGGTAGTCAAATTCACATTTCAAAGTACCTGATGAAATACAGATTTGTACAAACTAATTCAGCAGTATTTTTAACGGTACCATGACAAATTGACAATAACAACCGAAAAAAGTGAGATATCCCTTATAATAGTCAAGTTCTGCAACATTATGACAAGTTCATAGCGGAAAAATATCCTTCAGAAGCTAGCTAGTTAGCTTGAGTAAAGCAAGATGCAACCCCGCAATATTTACTGGGAACGACAGGATGTGTATGGATTGAGAGCCAAAATTTGATTATTTTTTCTTTTTTAGTAAAAAAAACGATAGAACAGATTCACATTTTAAAATTTGATTGGAGTGGGGATAATAAAATTTGAGAGCCCTCATATAGCTCGTCAATCTTAATGCATGCAGACTTATTACGATATTAGTTTTCTGACACACACACACGTATATATACACACTATGGAGACGTATTTATTAGTGATACCGAGGTGCTAGCAGACATGCGCTGTGACTAGGCTCGTATAGGCGCGGGTGAGATCCGGATGTCTGCGGGCAAGCATGTGGTCACGCTGTGTGTGTCTTGGTAGGGGGTTAACTATAGTTAGTCTTTTTTTTTTTGGCCAAGAAAAGGTCACACACAAATAGAGCTGGGAATCAGGGCCGGCCCGGCCCTACAGGGCTGGCCCTTGACGGGTCAGGGCCTAACAGGGCCGGTCCTAAAGGGCTCGGGGTCAGGAAAATTACAGTTTTTCAAGGCCCGGCCTGAGAACATCAGGGCCAGGGCCGGCCCGTAGTGCCGGGAAATTCTTTTCACAATATTTAACTATTTTTCCTGCGTTTTTTCCCCAGAGAAATATAATTAGTAAATAACAACGATTAAAGTTCTAATTTAATACATAAATGTTGTCAACATTAAGGTTTAAATAACACGTCTCTTGCATCAAACAAACACAGTTACTAATGTATAATCAAAGGTAAAATCATGTCCATAAATAACTCACACAAAGGCCAAAGTATAAGAAGGCAAGAAGCTAAATACTCTAACATCTAAACAACATGAGTATGCGACTATCATTTTCACCTTCTTCACCACTATCATCAATTTCAAAGACATTTGATTGTGTTTCACTTTGAGCAGTAGGTTCAAGTAGTCAAATAATCACAACCTCTATCAAAAATCATACTCTATCAGGCAGAATAGTATATAATATGATTTTAGTCTAAATAAGCAGGACAATATACTCAAAAATCATATTCAAAAATCACAATATGATTCAATTAGACAAAACAATATACTCAAAAATCATACTTCATACAATATAAGGACAGAGTGACATATAGATTCAATAAGGTAATTCAAAAATGTAACATGATTCCTTTCCAAGTATAAAAAATAAAAAATAAACGGGCCTAAAGGGCCGGCCCGAGGCCCTTCAGGGCCGGCCCTTTTAAGCCCGAGGCCCTACAGGGCTAGCCCTTTTAGGCCCGACTTCCTTTTAAGGCTACAATTTACAAGCCCGACCCTTGAAGGGCCAGGGCCTAAAAGGGCCGGCCCGACGGGCTCGGCCCGTTTTCCCAGCTCTACACACAAATTTAATTGGTTCTACATTTTTTAAATAAAAATCTCAGTGAGTTTGATTTTATCGATTTATTGGATTAGAGTAATAGCCGATCTCACAACTCAAAATTACTCAATAAAAATATTTCTTTAATATTCTTTTATTATTGGTTGTAATCTTAAACTTTTATGATAGTGTGAGTGCGAGGGGACTAGTTTTTACATTGGCTAAACCCAACTCCAATTGAAAACATTAAATTTATAACAGAGGATCAATTGCTTCACACTACGTGCTACAGAAACGTCAAGCCCTTAAAATCCTCACACAGGATTATTTTGGGTTCCTACCTACAAATATATACCTCTTAAACAGAACTTGTGATCATGGCCTTGAAGAGAGATCCATTAGACACAAGCAAAAGCCGTGAAATGAGGGTCATTTGACATGGTCTCTAAAATCTGGAAAGGTAAGCAAAGTTCAACGTCGACACTACCTTCTTCTGCTCCAGCAAATACAGTAAGCTTCCCGTTAGCTTTATTTGCAGCGCCACTTCGAGCTGCCACCGGCTTCCCCCAGCCAAAGTCATTTCCGTAGATGTCGAACCTCGGGGAACTGCTTATGGCCAATGAGTTACTTTTCGTACCAGTGTATCTAAAAAGCAAAGGGCTTTTAATCCAAGACTCATACAAGCCCTTAAGCTTCTCTTCTGTGTGTAAAGCAACCATCTTGTTCATCCCCAAAGCAGTATTGCCAAGCCCTTCCTCAAGCAATTCCCCTGCTTTCATGGTTATTTTGCCAATATGCAAAGCATTTCCAAAATAATTCTCTGCTAGTGGTGGGTGCCATATTCTGGACCTGGAACCTATTACTAGCAAGAAACCGACATCTTCCTTTGGATCAAAACGTTGGCTACGAATTACTGAGCGCCAAACATGGGTTAAAAGTGCCTGTAGAGATGATATTTTGCTTTTGCTGTTGCTAACCTCTGCGTTGGCTTTTGCTTTCGGCTGAGCAATGTTTTCTCTTGTGAAGTGGAGCACCCTATCTGGTGGAGGCTGTGGAATAAAATTATCAGAGCGTTGGTGTTCCTCTGTAAAAGGAAATCGAATAGGGTGTTGAATCCCCTCAGGAAACCAGCGTTGAAGAGCAGGGAGCTTGGATATCTGTCCAAACCTCGAGAGATTTCGGCCCAAGAGTTGAAGAAATGCCAAAACAAGCTGCCATCAGCAACAGAGTGATCCATTGTGCATTTGATGAAGATGCCTGACAACTGTATTATAACATAATTTGTTACTCTTCTTTTATTTCTGTTATGGATTCAGTTATATATTAGTTAGCTATATTTTGTTTCTGATTTGTATAGAATTTAACTTGTATAAATATACACATTCATGAATAATACATCAACACATTTTTCCCAATTCTCTCTGGTCACATGGTATCAGAGAGCCACCTAATATTTTTTTTCATATTTTTCTCTCTCTTCTCCACTTTACTTTTGCCTTCCCCGATACACTTTCAGATCCCTCTTCGAGCTTTTTTTTTTCCTTCGTTCCCTCTTCGACTTTCAAGATCCGCACCGCTGCTCCTCGTCTTTTATGGCTTCCACCACCGCTGCTCCTTCCGATCCGGCGAGTCTTATTTCATTCATCCGAATGAGAATCCGGTCTTGGTTCTAGTCGCGCCGCCGCTCGATGGCTCGAACTATCACACCTGGGCACGTTCGATGCGCAGCGCTCTTCTCTCCAAGAACAAGCTCCACTTCGTCGACGGGACGATTCCACCGCCGCTCTCTTCTGATTTGCTTTTTCCGGCGTGGGAACGCTGTAACAACTTGGTTCAGGGCTGGCTCATCAAATCGGTAACTCCTTCTATTGCTAAGAGTGTTTTGTGGTTTGATCTAGCCTCTGAAATCTGGAATGATTTACGCTCTCGCTTTTGTCAATCTGATATATTTCGTATTGCCGAGATTCAAGAAGAAATTTATAGTCTCCGGCAAGGTAGTTCTACTGTCAGCGATTATTATACTAAACTGAAAATTTTGTGGGATGAATTGTCTAACATCCGTCCTCTCAAAGCGTGCACATGTGGTTCCATTAGCAGTGCTCTTCATCATCGAGACGAGGATCAGGTTATCACTGTCAAAGATAGTCGATATGGGCTTTTGGTTTTGCCTATATATACTCGTATATATTATGGCTTGTACAACTTTTGTTAGTTCTTAATAATATTGTATTATCAGTATAATGGGCTTATTCTCTTAATATGGTATCAGAGCTTTGGTTCCTACTTTGGGCTTTTTTTTTACAGGATTAGGTTAGTCGGGTTCTCATCTAAGTCTAACCCGGTTATTGAAGATTCTTGAGTCTTCTTGGTTTTTCCGCCGTGAGTTCTCTTTTCTTTTCACCCTAGGGCTTCGTCGTTCCTCTTCCTTGTTCTCTTGCAAAAATGGTTCTTGCAGAAATGGTTCTGGTTCACTTGATCGTTTGGGAAAGTTGCAATCAAATTGATTCGGGTTTCCTCATCACTCAAGCCCGAAAGTAATCTGTCATCTCGGCCATTTTTTTTCGTTCTTTGAATCTCGCGACAGACTAGATCGGTGAATTTTGTGAGACGCTGGTTGCTCTTCTTCTTGTCTACGACTATCGGTGAGGATTTCGGTGGTTCTTTGTTGCTCAGATCCAGCGGTTACTCAGTTTCAGTGATTCTTTGTTGTTTAGATCCAGCGATTCTCTGTTGCTTTCTGATTTTCGGCGCCTTGTTTCTAGTTTTCTAGTTCTTGATCATCGAACTAGAGTATCTTCTCGCTAATCATTGATGATTTCGACGCCTTCTCATTCTTGACCATCGGCAAAAGGTATTTTCAGGTTCATCTCCATCTCGTTATTTCTGTTCTGTTTTTCCATCGATCAAGACTCTTGTCGCCATCTCAGTCTGCGACTCTGTTATCTTTTGTTTTCTTCGGCCTCAATCTGTAAACGTGCTTCCGCTGTCTTGTTTATTTTTCCTCTCACCTTCAAGATGACTGATTCAGAAACTAATCCCTTTCAATCTGTACATTTTAATCATCCACTTTATTTACACCCTGCTGATACGCAAGCCACAACACTGGTTTCCTAAGTTCTTACTGGTTCAGAGAATTATTCTACCTAAAGTTGAGCTATGCGGCTTGCCTTACATGGCAAAAACAAGCTAGGTTTTATTGAGGGGACCTGCACCTGAGACAAACAAGATGATAAACTCAAAGAGCTCTGGGACCGCTGCAATTCAGTGGTGCTCTCTTGGTTGGTGAATTCCGTGGATAAACAAATTGCCTCTGGTATGGTCTTCTCTCTTAATGCTCATCTTGTGTGGTTAGACTTGAAAGAACAATTTGATAAAATCAATGGTGCTAAGATTTATTCTCTCCACCGAGCTATAAATGTGCTTTCTCAAAGAACAACTTCAATGTCTGTTTACTATACCAAGTTAAAGCAGCTTTGGGATGAATATGCAACCCTTGTACCATTGCCCAGTTGCCAGTGCCACTCTTCAGTTGAGTATTCAAAAATAGTCCAGGAACAAAGGTTGTTCCAATTTCTTATGGGACTAGACGAAACTTTTCAGAGCACTAGAAGTCAAATACTCCTGATGAGTCCACTGCCATCCCCAAACCAGGCTTATTCCATGGTAATTCAGGAAGAAACGCAAAGGCAAATTGGTTTAATTCCCCCTAGTTCCTCAGTAAATAGTTCCATACTGGCTACCAACAATGTGAGAGGTGGCAAAGGTCGGGCCAGAGGAAGAGGGAAAGGGCGTTTTCAGGATGACTGTACCTATTGTGGAAGAAAGGGCCATCGCCATGAGACTTGTTATCAGCTGTATGGTTTTCCCAATAATACCTCTTCACTTCCGAGGGGCAAGGGAGTTAAGGATGATAAAGCCAATCAAATTAGGTAAACACCCAATTTGACCTCTACCAAAACTGACAGCAGTTCTGACTCTACTGGGTTACAGGCAGCTCTCTTCACTCCTGAGCAATACAAGCAGATTCTTAACATGCTAAAGAAAGATTCTGACCCTAAAGAAGTTGTCGTTAGCGTTCAAGCAACAACACCAGGTTTGCATCCTAATTTTTCCATTAATGATTGGATTTTAGACTTAGGAGCTAGTTGTCATATAGTTAGTAGCATTAATCAATTAGATAAATATAGACCCTGTTTAGGAACACCTAAGTTGGTAAGGGTTCCAAATAGGCAGAGATTAGAATTACTCATGTAGGGGAAGTTCAATTGACAAAGGACATAAAATTAGAAAATGTATTATATGCCAAAGAATTCTGTTACAACTTAATTTCTGTGGCCAAATTAACTATGGATTGCACTTGCACAGCTTCCTTTTTCCCTCACCTTTGTTTGCTGCAGGATATGAAGAGTGGCATGAACAGAGGGATTGGTAGGCTCTCTTCAAGACTGTACTTGTTGCAACACGAATATAATATTGTTTATGCTAATATAGCTGATAAATGTTGTAATCAAAAATACTTTCTTTGGCATCATAGGTTAGGCCATGCTCCAATTCATGTGTTGAAAAATCTCAGTGATGTAAGAAAGGATTTGAGTCCAAGGGACATGTTGAATGAGAATAAATGTGAAATCTGCATTCAAGCAAAACATACCAAGCTCCCATTTTCTCCTAGTGATTCTAGAAGCACATCATGTTTCCAATTATTGCATATGGATGTGTGGGGACCTTATCGAACTCCCACACATCAAGGTTATAGATTCTTCTTAACTATTGTTGATGATTACTCTAGGAACACTTGGATTTTCTTGTTGACTCACAAATCAGAAACTATTAATGCTGTAAAAATGTTTGTTGCCTATGCCAAGAATCAGTTTACTACTAAAGTGAAAATTGTAAGATCTGATAATGGAACTGAATTCACTAACCAAGTTATACAGGATTTCTTCAGCTGTAAAGGAATTTTGCATCAAAGAACATGCCCAGGAACTCCACAACAGAATGGGGTAGCAGAAAGAAAACATCGACACCTCTTGGAGGTTGCTAGAAGTTTGATGTTTTCTTCCTATACCCCAATCAAGTTCTGGGGAGAGGCAATAAGAGCTTCTACATATTTGATTAATCGTACCCCCTCTAGAAGTTTAGGTGACATTACACCAAGGATATTGAACCTGGACTGGACTGGCCGGTCCGGCCCGGGAACCGGCCGGTAAACTGGTTTGGTTCGCGGTTGGTATTTTTAAAAAAAAATTAAAATTTTTCCTTTAGAATTTCATACTATAAGTCTAAAATTTTCAATTTCTCACCGGTTTGGTCCCGGTTTAGCTCCGGTTTGGTCCCAGTTTGACCCACTGACCCTTAACCCAGTACCCCGACCGGTTCAATGCCCGGTCCGAGTTTTAAAACCTTGCATTACACCATATGAATTACTTAATGGAAAACCTCCTGACTTGTCACATTTAAAAATTTTTTGTTGTCTATGTTTTGTTGTAAAATTAAGTTCTAGTGATAAATTTGTGAATAAAGCAGACCCTTGTATATTCTTTGGCTATCCCTCCACTCAGAAGGGCTATCTCTTATATAACATTGTTACTAAATCTTTGATTGTAAGTAGGCATGTAACCTTTGTAGAGGACATATTCCCCTTCAAGGATAAAGAAATAGGGACTTCAAAGGAGCCGTGCAATCTGCCTCACAACCCCTTTATGATGATGCATGATCCTCAGCCATTACATTTGGGTAATCATGAGCATAACCAAGTAGATAGAAATGTTTTAGAGCATGATCAGATTGTGAGAAATAATTTTGAACAGGTTAGGAATGATATTAGTCAGCATCCAGTTCACGAACAGCCTCAAATGAGGCCTGCACGTGAAAGGCATCCCCCTTCCCATCTTAAAGATTATCATTGCGATTATTTACCTGCTTCAAGTAATGAAAGGGAATTTCAATTTAATCTAGTGAATGCAAATGTTTTATTTGACACTATATGTTTAGATGATTTGTCTTCTCATTACCAACATTTTATTGCTTCTATTGATAGAGTAGTAGAACCATATAGTTACATAGAGGCAACCCAAGACCCTCGATGGGTCAAGGCTATGGAAAGTGAAATAGACGCTTTGGAAAGAAATAAAACTTGGACAATAGTCTCTCTACCAAAGGGAAAGAGACCTATAGGTTGTAAATAGGTATATAAAACTAAATATAAAGCCGATGGAACCTTGGATAAGTTCAAAGCACAACTGGTTGCTAAAGGATATAGCTAAAGGGAAGGTATAGATTTTTATGAGACATTTTCCCCTGTTGTAAAAATAGCTTCAATTAGGATTATTCTTGCTCTTGCAGCTATCCATAACCGGTCTTTATGAAAAATGGATGTAGATAATGCTTTCTTGCAGGGAGATCTCTATGAGGAGGTCTATATGAATATACCACAGGGTTATCCATGAAAGGGGGAGAGTGGTTACAAAGTGTGTAAGTTAGAGAAGTCTCTTTATGGCCTCAAACAGGCTTCGAGGCAATGGAATGAAAAATTAACACATGCCTTGATACAAGGTGGTTTCTCCTAGAGCAAACATGACTATGCTCTATTTCAAAAGAGGACAGGTTCTAACATAGTGTTTATTCTTGCTTATGTAAATGATTTGTTAATAACTGGAAATAATATTCATGCTGTAAATAAAGTTAAACGTTACTTACATAGTAAATTCCGCATTAAGGATCTCGGTATTCTAAAATATTTTATAGGTCTTAAAGTTTTAAGGTCCAGCCAGGGCATATTCCTTAATCAAAGGAAATATGCAACGGAACTGATCGAATAGGTAAAACTTGATGATTCAGAAAGTTATATCACTCCGTATAAGCAACATCTCAAGCTCATAACAGAGGAGACTAAGCATGATCGCTTTCTCTGTGATCCAGGACCTTATAGGAAGCTGATTGGTAAGTTATTATATTTAACATTGACTAGACCTGACA
This sequence comes from Inga oerstediana, assembly GCA_963210345.1. Lineage (NCBI taxonomy): Eukaryota > Viridiplantae > Streptophyta > Magnoliopsida > Fabales > Fabaceae > Inga > Inga oerstediana. The sequence continues at coordinate 62,283,904 of OY723409.1, forward strand.
TTTCTTTTACCGTACAGGTGCTGTCCTAATTTATGCAGTTTCCTAAGGACTCACACATGCAGGCTATTTTGAGGCTAGTCACTTATATAAAGAACTGTCCAGGGCATGGAATTTTCTTGTCAGCAACAAGTTCTTTGTCCATGGAATGCTATTGTGATTCAGATCACACTGGTTGTCCAGATACACGGAGGTCGGTTACCGGATATTTGGTCAAGTTGGGAGATTCCTTGATTTGTTGGAAATCGAAGAAGCAAAACACGGTGTCTACATCATCTGTAGAGGCTGAGTATAGAGCCTTTGGGAAGGCTATTTCAAAGTTAGTGTGGATTACTGGATTAATGAAAGAAATACATGTGTATGATATTGAACTGGTCCAGGTACATTGTGGTAATAAGGCTGCAATACATATTGCAACCAACCCGGTCTTCCATGAGCGCACAAAACATATCTAGGTCGATTGCCATTTTGTACGAGAGAAGCTACTGCGGAAAGTTATTGCTTTTGGTTACTTAAAGTCTTCAGAAAATTTGGCAGATATATTAATTAAGGGACTTGGAGGTCCTCAACATCAATATATTTTAGGCAAGTTAGGAACTTGTGATTATAGGGTTCCTAACTTAAGGGGGAGTGTTATGAATAATTAAATATATGTATTTAGTTTGTAATGTGGTTATTCACTGTTCGTTAAATGAGTTGTTGGTTATTAGTGTGTTAATTGTTATCACTGTCAGAGATAGTCAACGTGGGCTCTTGGTTCTGCCTATATATACTTGTATATACTATGGCTTGTACAACTTTTGTTAGTTCTTAATAATATTGTATTATTCAGTATAATGGACTCATTCTCTTAACAAAGAGCAACATTCTCTGCGACGGCATGGACAAACAGGGCACTTGCGTTATTGCGGGACATGGAAACAGAGACGGTACTATCGCCATGTTCAACAATGGAGAGACGTCCGGCAAGAGGAAAGAACAAGTCTAGAGTGGAGGAAATGGAGTGACTGAGGGGTTGAATGTAAGTGTCTTTGGCTTTAGGCTTGTGAAAAAGAATTCCTTTTTGGATAGTTTCGATAGGAAGAAGTGGGAGATCCCATGGAGTTAACTCAATGTTTTGAACGTGGCCGCCATTGTGGCTTCAAGCTTGCACCAAGCTTGTGGAGATTTCTCGGACTTGGGTCATTATTCGGTGTCTTGAACCAAAACTAGATTTTGATATAAATAAGCATATTGCAGGGTCAATAGTTCCCTGATAAAAAAAACTCAGAGTAAGGATAAACGATTGAACAGCGGTGGGGCTGCGCAGCCCGCTTCACAGACGTTGTCACGTGATGTTCGACGTGACGCGATAACGATACTTTTCTTTTAGAAGGGACTAAATAATTTTATTCATTATTTATAGTTTTTTTAATTTTTGAAAAATTTTAATTCTTTGGAGGTATCCTAAGATTAAGAACTAGTTTAAAAGTAATATTTCTCGTTATTTTCATGTAACTATTAATTTTTTAAAACATATTATTTAATTTCAATAATACGTAAAATTGAAAATCAATATTGGATTTTTAAAAATGTTAGTCGTATTTTCAAACTGATTTCTAAATATAATAATTTTATTATAATTTTGTAGTAAATTATTTTTTGGTTTTTGAATGATTATAATTATAATTTTTAATTTGTTATGTATATTTTATTTAATTTAGATTTGTTAAGGAAATATAAGGCCAAAAGCGGAGATAGGGCCCTTGTGCCTGAAAATGTTCCTTTTCTTTTTTATATTTTTCTCTTTCCTTTTATCAGCAACTAGCTACTTGATTTGACTCCCATCGGTATAATATTATATTGGAAAAATTATATCGTAGTCCCATAAAAGACAATATACAAAGAAATGGTCTCAGTAAAATCTGAAATTATTCTCAAGTCCCATATAACCATTTTGTAATAAATTGGAAATAGCTAAAGTCCAAAATATCTTTGTCAGATAAATTGAGAGAGGGATGGAAAAATGAAGCAAAACTCAGAAACGAACAAATCTGGAAATGGCGCAAGAAGTAGAATGAAGATCATCAATCAATATTGAAGAGTAAGATATGAAATTGATGTCAACACCTCTTTTATTTTCATTATTCCATTTGATTCATGTTTTCTGTTGAGTAGGTAGATATATTTTTAGGTTTCCTTCGTTCATCTTCGTTTTGGCTTAAAAAACTAGAAGTGTCATTTTTTTGTGTGAGTATTGTTCTACATATGCTTGTAAACTAAAAGGCAGACCTAGTAAATACAATGGATTTGTTTTGCCTGTGATGTCAATGTGTTTGGGTATGGTTTAGTATGCTTTATTTTCGTTGTTGGTATACTCTGTTTTCTGGTTCATTTGCAATGTGTTTCTGCAATAAAAGGGCGAAGGAATGAAGATGAGGGTGAAAGGTTTGTGGCTATATAACCTGATGTGTGAAGGAAAAAATGTGTTGTTAATAGGAGCAGTGACAGTTGTCAATAGAAGCTGCTGAACTTGTTAATGACAATTATAGGTCATATTTAAATGTTTTTTTTACAACTATATGTTTTGTTGATTGATCTTCATTTTGGCCTTGATAAATGGAAAAAGCTGTCTGATTTTTTTGGATATTGTCCTCCATTTGCTTGTAACTATAAAGACAGGCCTATTAAATGCAATGAATATGTTTTGGTTGAGGTTTCACTGTGTTTAGGTATGATTTAGAATACTCTGTTTTTGTTGTCATTATGCTCTTTTTTCCAGTTCATTGTGTTGTATTTCTGCAATAGAAGAGCCAAGGAATGAAGATGAGGGTGAAAGGTTTATGGCTGCATAATATGATGTGCGTATGAAAAAAAAGTATTGCTAATGGAAGCAGCAATAGTTGTCAATGGAGGCTGTTGAATTTATTAATGACAATTATAGGTCATATTTAAATATTTTTGTTGTGGTGTAATGATGTTTGGCAGGGGTTTAAAACGTTTGCTATATTTTTTGGTATTTTGTGCTGTTTTTAGTCATTAGAAGTGAGATTTCATGAACATAGTGTGAAAGTTATGAGGCTGGAAATACTGATTATGTAGTAAGAATGTGTTGTTAATAATAGGGGTAGCAATAATTGTTGATAAGGCTGCTGAAATTGTTAATAACAACTGTTTTGTGCAGGTGGACAACGGTGATAGCTAGCACATCTGAAAATGTTTTACTATGTTTCCTTTATATATGGGGAATGTTTGAAGTCAGTGGAAGCGGTAATATAAGATGTGTTGGGGGAACGATCAGATCTAGAACAGAGAGGATACTGGCAATGACAACAAAGCATACTAAATCATATTCAACTACATTAAAACCATAGCCAAAATAAATCCATTACATTTACTAGGTCTGTCTTTTTTAGTTTACTAGCGTATGGAGAACAATACCCATACAAAAACGTGACAACTTTTCTCATTTTTCAAGTCAAAATGAAGATGAATGAAGGAAACCTAAAAATCTATTTACCTACTCAATAAAAATTATGAATCAAATGGAATAATAAAGATAAGAGAGATGTTGGCATCAATTTCATATCTTACTCTTCAATATTGGTTGATGATCTTCATTATGCTTCTTGCGTCATTTCCAAATCTATTCGTTTCTGAGTTTTGCTTCATTTTTCCATCCATCTCTCAATTTATCTGACAGGGGTATTTTAGATTTTATTCATTTCCAATTTATTACAAAATGGTCCCATGAGATTTAAGAATAATTTTATATTTTCATATATTGTCTTTCATAGAACTACAGTATAATTCTCCCTATTTTATTCAAAACATGTTGCTAGGATATCCCATCGTTTAAAATTAATATATTTAAGTCTTTTTTTTTTTAACAGGCGTTCACTTGCCTACTCTTTGACCCGTAGGATTTTTAAATCACTAGGGTAAAAAATTAATTTGGCATCAGTTAAAATCGCATTTTCGCCACAGCATATAGGGTGTAGTAGAATTAGCCGTAGCGAAAAATATCTATTACGGCGTCACTTGCTTAAGACATGACGCCGTAAATAAATATATTACGGAGTCAATTGCTCAAGACATGATACCGTAAATGAATACATTATGGCATCACATTATAACTAAACTGACGCCGTAATTGACTATGATGGCCTTTTACATATGCTCAACCGATTCCATAATAAAGACGTAATTAGGTTGTTTACGGTGTCTTTTTATCTAAATCGATGTCATAATTACCAATTACGGCGTCAATTATGGTCATAACTGATGATGCCATAATTGTAATATTTTTTTAAAATGAGCTAAATTTATATATATTAACTCCTCTTTCAAGAACCTACTATAATATAAAGCCAATGTACATCAATGCAATGAAGACCAAAAAATGTACAACAATATAAGTCTTGCAACCAATGAATGACATAAATAAATGGTTAAAACAAAAGTGTGTATCTAATATTATCAAATTACAAAAGAGAATCATGTACAACTTATCATTCTACTCTATTTTTGTTAAATGTAGAAAGTATTCAAACCAAATGTCGCATATCTCTCTTATTTGCGCTTCAGAATATAATTCCAAACTTCGAAAATGCTGCAAATTCAAAAAATCTGTAGGTAAGCAATATTATAAGAAAACCAAAGTCTAAACTAAAATTATAACATATATATATTATTACCTTGTTAAATGAGTTAGTAATGCCCTCAGTAATGATTTCATACATATACCACATCACATAATATCCGCACTCAAAACTTTTGAGTTGTTTGTGGCACTTGAATGTATACAAACGAGAACAATCAAATTCAGTAAACCAATAATATAATTCATCAATCCATTATGTAAATTTAAAGTATTAAACTTCAAAAGGAACCAATTGACTTCACTTTGGTCATTCTTTCCCACCAACATAGAATGCATCTTCAAAGACCTATTATTAAAGAATTGTAAGAGAATGATATATTCAAATATTATAGAACAGAGTTTTACGGAAAACTTACGTTTCAAACACCCACTTCGTATCTTCACTCACTGCCCATTGTAAAGAACAAAACCAATATATAGTACATTCACGTGGGCAAATAACAGCGAGCCTCCAATGATTACTATAATATGAATTCATATTAATATTATATTGTTAAGAAAGTTTTTATTTAAGTGATAAATGAATTAGAAATAAATACATTTCTATAAATGGTGCAAACCAATATTTTTTATTCCCTTATTTAATTGTCCTTCCAATATATGATGTTCTCTCACTTACATTATCGTGTCTAGACGATTGAATAGAACGTGGGCACAAGAATACATAATTATTAATTTTACCCAATTAATTGCAGAGATTGTGGAGATACCTATGAAAATGGGAAATAAGTTAGTAAAGAAATAAAAAAACTTAAATGTTAAATTAAAAAAAAATGCATACTTACTTAAGAAAAAGTTGAATAATTGATATGTTCAACCAATCAAAAGAAATGAGGTCAAAAACATCCCACTTGAAGACCCTTAATTCAAAAGGGTGCCCTACAATCTCCTTAGTCACATTCAATGCAATGAAGTCGTCCATATCGACAACAAATGAAGCCAACCGTCTCAAGTCATTTTGCTTTGGTTTGACACTGGGTCTAATTGCTTGTTGAGAATTTGAATGGAAAGAATCCTTTGATTATTGTAGTTTCTAATTAATAAATCAATAAGTAATAAAAAAATTGAAGATGCATACCATTTTAATTAGGGAATGATAGAAAAGCACAAGTTTATTCATACCTCAGCTGTAACTTGATGAACTAGCCTTCTTAGTAAGAGAATGGGTATTTTGAAATTATCTAAATAAAATTCTCCAATGCGTCTTCAATTGCTCTATCTTGGCCAACCGACAATTATATTTGTAGTAGAATTCTCCATAGTTACAAGGTGAACACAAAAAAAGGAACAACTTTAGCATGAAGCAATGTCTAATGGATACATTAGAGATACATTGTAATTCATTTATATATACGTAATTCATTGTCTTCCTAATTCATCTTATAATTCATTGTCTTTCCAGTCAAGAAAATCAGCTTTTGATTCTAGCTTATTTTAGAATACTCAAGTCAGATCAAGGCTTTTACCAAGCTGAAAATCACAGTAATCATAAATCATGGTTAAATAGTAATGAACACAAGTTCAAGTATTAGGTCAAAAGATTTTTTTCCTGCCTGTAATTTAGTAGACTAGTAGCCAAAACTAAGTAGGTGGCCATAATTGATTTTGTTCCAAGACCACTAGAATAATTTGTGGCGCAACTAACAGTGATTATTTTGACAGCATGGAGCCTTTAATGACAAGCAAATTCAGCAACTATTAACTCACAGTGTAATATTTTAGTGACAGCAAGAGAGCTTATCACAGCAGTGTATTATCGGCAATTTCAAACACCATATTTCAATACAAATCTGTAGGGAAAGAAAGTCTTGACAGTAAATTGAGGCTTCAATGAAGGCACAAAGCAATCAAGCAACTCAATCAAATAAGTAATTATTAACTCAGCAACTATTATTTTGACAGCATGGAGCCAGTATTATATTTACAGAATATAGATTCAAAGCCAATATAGATGATTTGAGTAAATGATTTGACATTATTGATTTTGACAACAATAATTTCCACGGAGAAATTCCACAAGAATTGGGTCTTTTGTTCCCACTACAGGATTTTTATATCCAAAATAACACATTGACGGGAGAATTTCCAATCAATGTCACAAATTGCTCTAACCTCAAGCTCTTAGCATTTGGAGGGAATCATCTCATTGGCAAAATACCAATGGAGATTGGCTCTCTTCATAACCTTGAAGGTTTGTATCTACTTGTAAACAATTTCACCGTACAAATCCCAACTTCCTTGTGGAATCTTACTTCTCTTAGGATTCTTTCTTTGCATACCAATAACTTGGAGGGAAATATACCTGAAGATATAGGTCGCCTTGAAAATTGGAAATATTTAATGTAGGTGCCAACAAGTTTTCAGGTGCAATTCCTTTTGCTATTTACAATTTGTCATCTCTCACAAGCATCATGCTGCCATCTGATCCATTCAATGGCATAAAAAATACATCTAATCAATTCAATGGCTCTCTACCAGCCAATGTGTTTATCAACCTCCCTAATCTCCAATTCTTGGAAAAATCTCGGAAAGCTGCATGATATCTCAGTTTTAGAGGTCAGTGTTAATAGTTTGGGGAGTAATTCTTCAAAAGGCTGGGAGTTTCTAAATTCTCTGAGCAACTGTACTAAGTTGGCACATCTATACTTGGAGCAAAATAATTTTGGGGGCAGCTAACCAAATACCATAGGTAACTTATCCACCCAACTCACACTACTCACGCTTGCACATCTATACTGAGGGGAATCTCTAATGTTAAGACTATATATATTTTCTTCTTACCACTAATTTTTATAATGTGAGATTTATATAATGTTAAACGAGGGTCATGAAATTTATATTTACTGTGCGATTATTTTCTTTGATTCATATACTGTGAAATATATATCCAACCCCACTAATATATATTTTCTTCGATTAACTGTGAGATTTATAATGTTAAACGAGGTGACTCTAACCTCCATTATTTAGACTCAATATTAATATGACAAATTAATTGAGGTTCATACCAGGAAGATGACTACGGTCAGAGAACATATTACATCTCCGTCCTGGATTAATCCCTTCAAACATCAGCAATAATATAAATTCTCTAACTTACACAAGTCTTGACACTCCCCCACACAGGCTGAATCATGCACGACTTGATTAAGGTTTGTGCATTTGAGTCTATGATTCCAGCAACAAAGTCTAACACATATTGAGAGGACCCCAAAACCAGAAACGAAACAGAGCATCATAAAGAAATCTTGGAAACTAAAAGAAAACTAGAAATCAACGTTATTCTAATAGAAAGCATCACAAAAGAACTCTTCAAAACGCAATGAAAACTAGAACCTAGTGGAATGCTTATAGAACCAAACAGAAACATGTTATATTTCAAGAAACAAAACAGAACAACACAAGAACTACTCTTGGAAACACATACTGTGTGCAATCCTGTGTGCAACAAATACTCACCAGTCCCCTGCGACCTTGCAAATTGGAGGAAAATCGAGATCCACGACTGCACAGAGAAGACGAACGTCAGCTTGAATGAGTTCGCGATAAAGACTCCCACAATAATCTGGAAGCCGCGATGCAATAGCAGTGAAGGGATTAGGGCGCGAATTTGAAGTTAGCAGAGGGTTTTTTGTTGAATGAATTAGGGCGTCGAATGGGTTGGAAACTGACGCCATATCTGTTTCTTTGAATGGAATTAGGGCGTCTGTTGATTTGAAACCGACGCCATAGAGAACTGAGTGAATTGCCATTACCTTCTCGCTGATTGCCTATGGCTTCGGGTGGAGTTGCTTTGACGCCATATATAGATCCCCTGTTTTTAAAAAAAAAATTGCCAAATAAAATTAACTTATTTCTAAGATTTTCTTAGAATAATGTGACTGATAATTAAGGCTTTAAGTTTTGATAAGACACAATATTATAAGCAAGCTGAGTAAATAAATTATAAATTATGGGTGGTAAATGATCCATCGTCTAATTTTTTTTTTTTAATAATTAACTAGGTTCAGTTTCTAAACTATAAATGACACGCTTAAAAAAAGTCATTCAGAATACAACTATAATATAATTATATTTTGGGAAAATTATTTTTAAAAATTTATTTATAGTATTTAATTACAATTATGATATGTTATATTTCAATTTATTTATTTCACAATTAAATTCCAAACCTCCATATTAATTATAACTTTTAGTGCTTACTAAACTGATTCCATAATTATTATTGTTATAGCATCTTAATTACGATATTAGTTGAATATACATTTGATGTCATATTATATTTTACGGCGTCAGTTACACTTAAAATAGAAGTTAAATTTGTGTCACATGAATTATCACTTCAGTTCTTCAAGTAACTGATGTCATATTATACATTACGGCATCAGTCACACATAAAACAGAAGCGAAATTACATCACATGAATTACCACTTCTGTTCTTTAAATAATTGATGTAAACTCATGTAGTTAAATTAGCTTTTTACACTGGTGAATTTTTTAATAAATTGCATTGCTTATATCTTGGCTAGCTACCTACAAATATTTTTGTTATCAACGTATGAAGTTCATGATGAATTTATTCAAAACATATCCTGTCAGGATTTGCAAAATGTGAACATGTTCATTTAATTTTTGATGAGATGTTTTGGGAAAAAATTCATATTTAGTGAGATAATTGTTATATATCTTTAATAAGTTATTTTATGAGTTTTAAAAATATGTCTTAATAAATAGAAAGACATCTCATTTTTTTTTTTTGGCCAAAGAAAGACAACTGAATTGAGAATAGAGAATTTTTTTTTTTTTTGCTCAAAATAGAGAATTTTTTTCCCCAATCATTTTTATTCACTAGATAGAATGCGACATAACAAATATCATATGCTAGTTCTACTTTAGTTGCTTTTTTTTCGTCAACCTCTCTTAAATGCAAATAATATGACCCGTGAAATAGAGTTACTTCCATGTGTGAAAGATGTGGTTATTTCTTTTTTATCCGGAGAAAAGTAAACTCGTTCCCTTTTATATTTAGATTTATTCCACTTTTTTTGGGTTTCAGTATGATTTCATATCTCGTCCACGTCTTTAGAAAAAGCTGTTAAATCCTATAATATGTAGACATTTATCCATGCATCAAACACTCAGCCATATTTGCCATCATAAAAGAACCCAAGTACAATTTTTAACTAATGTAATAGAGTTACCTTTTGGACTAATAGACATATACCTTTGGTTCCTCCTGTGAAATATATGGTCCCTTTTTTAATCTAGAGAAGTAAACTTGTTCCCTTTTTTGTTTAGATTTTAGTCTATTTTTATTGAAGTTTAGTATGATTTCCGTCTAATGTCTTGAAGAGAAGCTCTTAAGTCTCATAGTATGTAAACATTTGTCCTTAGATAAAAAACACAGTCATATTTGCCAGCCTAAAAGCACCCAAGTATAATTTTTAGGTGGTATAATCGAGTTACGTACGTTTTGTACAAATAGGCAAATACCTTCACTCCCACTCATGAAAGATATGCGGTCCCTTTTTTTTTCAATATAGAGAAAAGCAAATTTGTTCCCTCTCTCGAGTCACATAACATGAAAACATTTGTCTCTATATCAAAGACCTAGTCATATTTGCCCCCCCCCCAAGAATCCAGGTATAATTTTTAACTAGTATAATAGAGTTACCTTTTACATTAATTGGGAAATACCTACACTTCAACTCTGAAAGATATGGTCCCTTTCTTTTTAATCTAGAGAAGCAAACTTGTTCCCTTTTCTGTTTAGATTTAGTCCACTTTTTTTGGCCTTCAGTATTACCTCCGGTCCTAAATATATGACAAAATTTATAGTGTAAATTACACTACAAACTTTATCCTATATTTAGGACCGAAAGGAGTATGATTTTCATCCATGTCTTTAAGAAATGCTCTTAAGTCCCATGATATGTAAATATCTGTCCCTATATCAAAGACATGATCATATTTGCTGGCCTAAAAGCACCCAAGTACAATTTTTAGATAATATAATCGAGTTACTTGTCTACTAATTGGCAAATACCTACACTTCCACCATTGAAAGATATGGTCCGCCGGAGAAAAGCAAAGTTGTTCCTTTTTCTGTTTCGAATTAATCCACTATTTATGGCCTTCACTATGATTCCATATCTCGTCCATGTTTTTACTTTTTAGGAGAAGCTTTGAGTCCTATAATATGAAAACATTTATCTCTATATCAAACACAAAGTTGTGTGATTTTTCAATGTCAGATTCTCGAGTCCAAAGGCTTAATATTTTTGTTCTGATTAAAATATGAAGCCGCAGAAACTTTTGATGGGGCCTCTGCCTGTGTCTCTAATATGTTTAGTTCTTTCTGTGACCTCAGACTATTCTTTCCTTCTCTTGTCCTCTAACTGAGCTCTAGCTGTTCGTGCTATCATATCAAAACTTTTGAAGAGGTTCTAGATCATTCTGTTCTGTACACGTGGCATCATTGTATAGGTTATAAGGAACCATATACCACTCTGGTCCCTATCATAAGTCCTTTTTGACTAAAAAATTTGGTCCTATTTATAAGTCCACTTTCAGTACATAAATGAGCTTATGACAATTTTGTCCCTATTTATTGTACCCATAAAGAAATAATTTAAAGAGAGATAAAGAAGAAAAAGTTGAAAAGTACACATTCATAAATGAGGGTATAGTTGGAAATTTACCCTATAATCATTGGGTTAACTACTTTTTCTTGGTATGTGGGATTTAGGTAAAAGGGACTTATAATAGAGACCAGAGTGGTATATATATATATATATGAGCCTACTCTGTGCATATGGCATAACCATGAAGGAAAATATACGCCTCTTGTTCTAAATTACCCGGATATTATTTATAAACAATTTTTTTAATTATATAAAATGAACTGATAATTAAAAATAATAGATATGTCATAAATATCATGTTTGTTCCATATATACCCCTATTTATAAAAAGAGTATAGGAGAGAAAATAGATAAAAAAATATAAGAGATAATGAATATAAAATATGAGAGAAAATGAGTAATAGGGTAAAATAGGAAAAAAACTTAGATTTGCAGATAAAAAGTGAAAGTTGCTTATAAAAGAGACCAGCCCTATGAGAGAGAAAGTTACTTATAAATAGGGCCGGAGGGAGTATCAAATAAAATTAATATTTTTGAAAATATTAAGAAAATTAATTAAATTATTTTAGAATATAGATATTTTTATTTTTTTTCTAAACTAATTAATTTGGCTAATAAACTGATGCATAATCTAAAATTATATAATATATGATATAATTAAATAATTTACTCCCTTCGGTCCTCATTATAAGATAAATTTGATTTTTTTAAAGAAATTAAGAAAATTTATTAAATTAATTTAAAATATTTATATTTTTAGTATCCTTATATTATATATCATTTTATTAATTAAATTAATTAGTTTAAAGAAAAAAATATAAATATAAATATTTTAAAATAATTTAATTAATTTTTTTAATTTTTTAAAAAAATTAATTTTATCTTATAATTAAGATCAAAAGAAATCTAAAAAAATTATCTCTACCTCATACTTTAAAATCACGACGATGATGTCTATCCATTGTCAAAAAAGTCAAAAACCTTGTCTCTTCCTATCTTTTCTTTTTGTCTTTTTTTCGGTATGATATCAGATCCAAAGATCCTAACCCTAGCCGCCATGGATTCATCGATCCCAACAACTTCACCCCACAACACCTCAGCCACAACCAATCCAAACACTGTACCCTCGGCTACGCCTTCCTCGAATTTCCATCACTTTGTCACCATCAAACCGACAAATGATAACTATCTCATGTGGCGTGCTCAGATTCTCGCTTCTCTCCATGGTCAAAATTTATTGGGAGATTTATACTTAGGTCCCATACAAAAAAAAAATAAAAAAATGGTCCCAATAGATTATAAAATAAAAAAATGGTCCCATGGAGTTGTCAATACAGGCTCCTGGAGTTGTTAATGACAACTCCAGGATCCTGTATTGACAACTCCATGGGACCATTTTTTCATTTTATAATCTATAGATACCATTTCTTCATTTCTGCTTTTCCTGGACTTCACTGTCATTCTCCCAAATTTGTTTAAATACATCGATGAGTCCACACCTTCACCACCTCAGGCTACACCTTCCTTCTGCTCTCCCCAATCCGGATTTTGACCAATGGGTTCAGCGAGACCAACTGGTCCTTTCCATTTTCATGGTAGTGGGGCCAATAAAATTTGAGAGCCCTTATATACCTCTTGTAATTCTAATATGCATGCACACGTATATGATTATTAGTATTTATTTAGAATAATGATTAAAATCTTTAAAAATAATTTTTTAATTATAATTTACAGTATATGATTTAATTATTGTGATAAGAGATTTATCTCGATTTATGTAAATAAACATTTTTGACGTGTCCAAAAATATCTCTAATAAGTACTTCTTTCAGTCCTAAATATAAGATAAAGTTAGCTTTTTTTGGAGAGATTAAGGAATCTAAATAAGTTACTTAATCAGATCATATGCTATATATCTTTAGATTATATATTAATTTATTATTTAAACTAATTAGTTTGAAGAAAAAAAATATAAATATTATAAAATAATTTAATTAGTTTCCTTAATTTCTCTAAAAAATTAATTTTATCTTATAATTAGGATAAAAAAATATTTATTATTCCTTTTTTTTTTGGATCATGATGTTTAGCATTCTGATACACACATATAGAAATATATATATGGAGACGTATTTATTAGTGTTACAGATGTGCAAGCAGACATGCGCGGTGAGTAGGTCGGTATAGGCGCGGGTTAGATCCGTAGGGGAGCGGGCACGCATGTGGTCAGGCTGCGAGTCTCGGTAGGTGGTTAGATATAGTGTTCGTTTGGAATAACTTATTTTTAAGTAATAAGTGCTTATAAATCGTGATTCACACTATAGGAGGTAAGTATGTGAGAGAAGTTTTATCTCGGCTTGCGTAATAAGGACTTATTTTTTAAGAAATCGTGATCCCAAACATGCTTAGTTTGCTTTTTTTTTTTTCTTTGGCAAGAAAAGTTCACAGACACATTTAATTGAGTTTAAACATTTTTTGAATAAAAATCTTAGTGTGTTAAATTTTATCAATTTATTGGATTAAAGTAATAGCAAATCTCTCAACACAAAATTAGTCAATAAAAATATTTTTTTCAATATCCTTTTACTGGTTGTAATTTTAAACTTTTGTTATAGTTTGAGTGTGAGGGGACTAGTTTTTATTGGCTAAACCTAACTCTAATTGAAAACGTTAATGTGTGTGTTTGGAGTCACTTTTGTAGGATTCAATCGCAACTAGTTTAACCTTAAAAGTTCAATAGGTGGTTAAAAAATAAAAATTGAGTGTTTGGGTCATCCAATTGATAATTGAGCTTTTAAAAAAAAAGAAAGAGTTTTTACAAGAAGTAAAACGGAGCTTTTTTACTTTTCAATTAAGTTTATTATTATTGTTAGGTATAATAATTATATCCAACGGTCTAACTTAACTCTCTCTCTCTCTCTCTATTACAATTAAGGGTAAATAATTAAAATATTTTTTCAGTTATACCAAGTGTGCTATCAGATTTATTGTAATTTTACCCTTAATATACTTTTTTAGCAACAAAAATTAATTTAAAATATTTTTTTGTGCTTTTTAACCCCTTAAAATATTTTTCCAACTGTACCCAGTGTATTATCAGATTGATTGTAATTTTACCCTTAATATACTTTTTCAGCTACAAAAATTGCTTTAAAATATTTTCTCAGTTGTGCCTAGTTTTAGGAGACTTACTACAATTTTACCTTTAATGTATTTTTTTTAATAGTAAAGAACACCCAAAACTTAGAATATTAATTTATTAATTTCCACTCACTCTAAAATATTTTTCTACCCATTCTCTCTTACTATTATCACAAAAGTCACTTGTGCTTAAGCCAATCCAAACAAGTTTTAGTGCTAGCTTGGGATAACTTATTTTTGACATATAAATGCTTATAAATCATGATTTATGATATATGAGGTAAGTGTGTGAGAGAAGTTTTATCTCAACTTATATAATAAACACTTATTATCCAAAAATAAACTATCCTCAACTCCCCTTTCTTTTATAAAAATTATTTATATAACCGCCAATCCAAACATAAATCACAATACATAATCTGATTTTTATAAAAAATAATATTATAAAAAATCAAATTAAAACAAATTCAATTTACATTAGTTATTTCAAACACACAGTAAATTTATAACAGAGGATCAATTGCTTCCCACTCTGTGCTACAGAAACGTCAAGTCCTTAAAATCCTCACACAAGATTATTTTGGGTTCCTACCTGCAAATATATATATATATACACACCTCTTAAACAGAACTTGTGATCATGGCCTTGAAGAGATCCATTAGATAGAAGCAAAAGCCGTGAAATGAGGGTCATTTGACACGGTCTCTAGAATCTGGAAAGGTAAGCAAAGTTCAATGTCAACACTACCTTCTTCTGCTCCAGCAAATACAGTAAGCTTCCCGTTAGCTTTATTTGCAGCGCCACTTCGAGCTGCCACCGGCTTCCCCCAGCCAAAGTCATTTCCGTAAATGTCGAACCTCGGGGAACTGCTTATGGCCAATGAGTTACTTTTCGTACCAGTGTATCTAAAAAGCAAAGGGCTTTTAATCCAAGACTCGTACAAGCCCTTGAGCTTCTCTTCTGTGTGTAAAGCAACCACCTTGTTCATCCCCAAAGCAGCATTGCCAAGCCCTTCCTCAAGCAATTCCCCTGCTTTCATGGTTATTTTGCCTAAATGCAAAGCATTTCCAAAATAATTCTCTGCTAATGGTGGGTGCCATATTCTAGACCTGGCACCTAAAGTGAGCAAGAAATTGACATCGTCCTTTGGATCAAAACGTTGGCTACGGATCACTGAGCGCCAAACATGGGTTAAAAGCGCCTGTAGAGATGATATTTTGCTGTTGCTGTTGCTAACCTCTGCGTTGGCTTTTGCTTTCAGCTGAGCAATGTTTTCTCTTGTAAAGTGGAACACCCTATCTGGTGGCGGCTGTGGAATAAAGTCATCAGAGCGTTCGTGTTCCTCTGTAAAAGGAAAGCGAATAGGGTGTTGAATCCCCTCAGGAAACCAGCGTTGAAGAGCAGGGAGCTTGGATACTCTGTCCAAACCTCGAGAGATTTCGGCCCAAGAGTTGAAGAAATGCCAAAACGAGCTGCCATCAGCAACAGAGTGATTCATTGTGCATCCGATGAAGATGCCGTCGACTAGATCTGTAACTTGAACGGCCAACAATGGCTTGGAAGTGCCCTCATAATTTTTAGATCCGTTCAGAGGGAAAAAGGAGGTGACAATGCGAGGCACGTAGATGGGGTCGAGAATATCAGAAAGAGCGACATTCTCTGCCACGGCATGGACAAACAGGGCACCTGCGTTATTGCAGGAAATGGAAACAGAGACGGTACCATCGCCATGTTCAACTATGGAGAGACGTCCAGCAAGAGGAAAGAACAAATCTAGAGTGGAGGAAAGGGAGTGATTGAGGTGTTGAATGTAAGTGTCTTTGTCTTTAGGCTTGTGAAAAAGAATTCCTTTTTGGATATTTCCGTGGGGAAGAAGTTGGAGATCCCATGGAGTTAACTCAATGTTTTGAATGAGGCCGCCATTGTGGCTTCGAGCTTGCACCAAGCTTGTGGAGATTTCTCGGACTTGGGTCATTATTTGGTGTCTTGAACCAAAACTAGATTATTGATATAAATAAGCATATTGGAGGGTCAATAGTGCCCGGATAAAAAAATCAGAGCAAGGATAAACAATTGAACAGCGGCGTGGCTGCGACGACCGAGTGGCTGCGCAGACCGCTTCATAGACATCAACAGAGTCAAAACAATTGTCCAGCTCATCCACGTTGTCACGAATTGGCTCCCATCTCTATAATATTATATTCAAAGCATGTTGAATTGGGTGGTTATGCAATTATTTTATAATAAATTTATTACGTGTTTGTTTGAAATAATACAGAGTTTTTAAAAATAATTTTTTAATCATAATCTATGATATACGAAACTTAAATACTTTTAAAATATGATTTACTGAACATACTGGAAAAGGCAAATATGACCAATGCTTGGGTACAAGTTTGGTGAACCATAATTCAATTTGACCTTGTATTCCAATCAAAAAGGTGACGTAAGTTACATGTACGTCAATATTATATGCTATAAATGAGAATAAAGTCTACAATTAAAGAGTTACTAATATGTGATACTGTGTTGCTTTATGACATATTATAAAAAGATTTATTTCTACGCAATTTTAAATGTTTTATTTGTTGGGTTTTCATCCTCTTTTAAAATTATTTTTTTTTAGCCTTCTTTTTCGACAATAGGTGTTCACTTGCCTACTCTTTGACTAGTATAATTTTTAATTTTTTTAATAAATTGCATTACTTATATCTTGGTAAGCTACCCACAATTCTTTTTATTAATGTATGAAATTCATGATGAATTTATTCAAAACATATCCTATCAGGATTTGAAAAACGTGAATATATTCATTTAATTTTTGATGAGATGTTTTGGGGAAAGATTCATATTTAGTGAGATAATTGTTGCATATCTTTAATAAGTTATTTTGTGAATTTTAAAAATATGTCTTAATAAATAGAAAGACATCTCAATAGATAATATAGTATTTTTTTTTTTCCCAATCATTTCTATTCACTAGATAGAATGCAACATAACAAATATCACATGCTAGTTCTACTTTAGTTGCTTTTTTTTTCCCCCCTTTTCAGTCTCTCTTAAATGCCAACAATGACTTGTGAAATAGAGTTACTTCCATATGTGAAAGATATCATCCTTTCTTTTTAACCTAGAGAAAAACAAACTTGTTCTCTTTTCTATTTAGATTTATTCGACTCTTTCTGGGTTTCAATATGATTCCATATCTCATCCATATCTTTAAAAGAAGCTCTTGAGTCCCATAATATGTAAGTATTTGTCCATAAATCAAAGACACGGCCATATTTACCAGCATAAAAGAACCTAAGTACAGTTTTTAGCTAGTATAATAGAGTTAATTTTTGTACCAATAGATAAATACCTTTACTTCCACCCGTAAAACATATGGTGTCTTTTTTTAATCTAGAGAAGCAAACTTATTCCCTTTTTTTATTTAGATTTAGCTCACTTTTTTTGAACTGTACTTCAGTATGATTCTTGTCTATGCCTTTAGAAGAAACTCTTGAGTAGCATAATATGGAAACATTTGTCCTTAAATCAAAGACACGGTCATA
This sequence comes from Inga oerstediana, assembly GCA_963210345.1. Classification (NCBI taxonomy): domain Eukaryota; kingdom Viridiplantae; phylum Streptophyta; class Magnoliopsida; order Fabales; family Fabaceae; genus Inga; species Inga oerstediana. The sequence continues at coordinate 62,301,884 of OY723409.1, forward strand.
TTTGCCAGCCTAAAAGAACCCAAGTGTAGTTTTTAACCAATATAATCAAGTTGCTTTTTGAACTAATAGGCAAATACCTTCATTCCCTCCCGTGAAAGATATGGTCCATTTTTTATAATATAGAGAAAAGCAAATTTGTTCCCTTTTTTTTAAGATTCAGTCCACTCTTTTTAGATTTCAGTATGATTCCCTTCCTTGTCTTTAGCAGAAGCTCTTGAGTCCCATAATATGTAGATATTTATCCCTATATCAAAGACACAGTCAGATGTGCCCGTCTAAAAGAACCCAAGTATAGTTTTTAGCTAGTATAATAAAGTTGCTTTTTGCACTAACAGGAAAAACCTTCATTTCTACCCGTAAAAGATATGGTCCCCTTTTTTTAATCTAGAGAAGCAAACTTGTTCCCTTATCTTTTTAGATTTAGTCCACTCTTTTTGTACTTCAGTATGATTCCCGTTCATGTCTTTAGGAGAAGCTCTTTAGTCCTATAATATGTAAACATTTGTCTCTATATCAAAGACATGGTCATATTTGCCAGCCTAAAAGCACCTAAGACAAATGTTAGCTAGTGTAATCTTGAGTCCTATAATATGTGAACATTTGTCCCTATATCAAAGACAGGGTCAGATTTTCTCGCCGAAAAGAACCTAAGTACAATTTTTAACTAGTATAATAGAGTTACTTTTTTCAATAACAAGCAAATACCTTCACTTCCACTTGTGAAAGATATGGTCCCTTTTTTAATTTAGAGAAGCAAACTTGTTTCCTTATCTAATTAGATTTAGTCCACTCTTTTTGGACTTTAGTATGATTCACGTCCGTGTCTTTAGGAGAAACTCAAGTCCTATAATATGTAAACATCTGTCCCTAAAGACACGGTAATATTTGCCAGCCTAAAAGCACTCAAGTACAATTTTAGCTAGTACAATCGATTTACTTTCTGTACTAATAGACAAATATCTTCACTTTCTCTCCGTGAAAGATATGATCCCTTTTTTAAATCTAGAGAAAAGTAAAGTTGTTCCCTTTTTTGTTTCGATTTAATCCACTCTTTATGGGCTTTGTTGTAATTATATATGTGGTCTATGTCTTTAGAAGAAGCTCTTGAATCCCATAAGAACAAGAACGTGGAAACATTTGTCTCTCTTGTTAGTGCAAGCGTTTCACCCAAGAGGGGGCTGAATTGGGTGATACCAGAAATTTCGTTGCGTATAAGAAAATTGATAGAATATTTAAAGCAGTTGAGAGCAAAGAGAAATATCACTGAAGTGTATACCGGGAGTTATACTGGTTTGGTCACAACTACTTTAACCCACATCCAGTCCTCAGAGCTTCTCTGAGAGTTTCACTATATTCTCCAAGATTCAGTGGGTTTTTGACACCTCAGTACACAACAAGTTTCTTTACCTAAACACTCGCTCCCCCTTACACGTTATAATCAAATTCTCAACTCAAGGTTCCACAACCTTAAGTTGTCTCAATAATAAATATTGAATTTGTAATGAAAAAACTCTCTCACAGAGCAAATATATAATCACTGAAGTACAATGATTGAGTATAAGAAAACAAAGTACTAAGAGTGTGTTGATCAGAGTATATTCGTGTGTTTTCGGTTCTTGTTTTCTGCTCTTTGAATGCTCCATATATATAGATGATTTATAGTGTCCGTTGGAAGCAATTCAAACATGTCCGTTAGAGTCGCGCAGCAACGGTTGACCATTCTTCAAATTTGAAAACTCTCCGTTTGTAGTAGGTAGCGGTAGGTGAACGTTCGAACTTTTATTTGACTTTTTACTTCTGATATGATCTCTTCATTGTTTATCTGTAAATGTACTTAGAATACTAGTACAATGAAGAGTTAATCATATAGATAATAAATCAATAATCATTCAATCAAAAACATGATTTCTGGACTTTATTACTCAAGTGGCTACTCGAGTGATCATGCTTGTTACTCGAGTAGTCCCTCGAGTAAACCTATAAAAAATATGACAGTAAGTAATTCAACATTTTTCATAAGAAATTACTCAAGTAAGACATGGAGTAAGATATATCACAAACCTTAGAAATACTTGGTTACTCGAGTGGCCATGTCTTCTTTTCACACATTACTCGGGTGCCTCCTCCAGTAAGCCTATTACTCGAATGGTTACTCGAGTGATCATGTCTTTTCTTCACATCTTACTCGAGTGACCCCTCGAGTAAATTCCAAATAACTTTGCAGATTACTTGATTATTCACTTGAGTATTTGCATCAAATTCTTGGCTAAGAGTACTTATTCTTTGTTGACTTGATTACTCCAATGATCCCTCGAGTAATAGATCAAATAACTCCTCGGATTACTGGAGTCCTCCATCGAGTAATACCTTTTTCTCACATGGTTACTTGAGTGGCTACTCGAGTAAATTGTTGCATTTTTTGGCTGAGAGCTACTGGAAGACTTTTGCCTTTGTTACTCGAGTGGCTACTCGAGTAAAGGCTTTTCTCATGTGTTACTCGAGTAATAGTTCATATAACTTTACAGATTACTCGAGTGGCTACTCGAGTAACTTCTTCCAAATTTTGGCAGTGCTTTCGAAAACATTTTCTTTAAACATTACTCGAGTGCCCACTCGAGTAACAGTCTTCCTTACTCGAGTGGTCACTCGAGTAAACATAGATATAATCTGCCAGTGATGTTCTTCCTTTGCTCTTTCTCTCAGATCTTCTTTATTACTCCAGTGCTTACTTCAAGTAATGTTTTGTATTCCATTTATTTACTTTATTTAAATTCATTTGTTATCATATCCTCTTATATCATTGGTCCAATCTTTGTTATCATCAAAACATATGGGATCTAACATCTCTATCAAAGACAGAGTTGTTTCATTTTTCATTGTCAGAATCTTGAGTCCAAAGACTTCAATATTTTTGTTTTGATTAAAATTTGAAGCAGTAGAAACTTTTTATGGGGACTCTTCCTGAGTGCCTATCTCTTTGATTTGTTTAACTGTTTCTGTGACCTGAGACTCTTTTTTCCTTTTCTTGTCCTCTAACTGAGCTCTAGCTGTTCGTGCTATCATCTCAATCCTTGCTATTTTGTCCTGGTAACGTTATTGTTCTATCGCCCTTGTGGTAGGATCCACCGAGTTATAGAGTTCCATAAACCATGATGTTAAACTGCTTGTACATTTCCAAGATCTGACACAAACCTTCTTTCCAATTGATGTTTGGCCTGCTTCTTCTGCTTAGTCTCCCAAGAGATGATTTGGACTTTATCTTCTCATACCAGCAACCTTTTCTCACAGTTAAAGCATTCATGTCAACTACTGCTAGATTATTCTTTAATCAAGGTAATACACATCATTTGTGAATCATTTGCAAGTTGGACTTTTCCCAAACATGAGCTTTTGTTTTGAAATCATTTTGATGTTGACACATAATAGCTTGGCACCATAGCTAGCATGTGAAGGGATTCTAGACCATTATATTATGTATACATGGCATTATTCTATAGGTTATAAGGAACCATACATATGAGCCTACACTGTACAGAATGATTAATGACAATATATGATGTTTATCTATTGTGCAAAGACCTCATTTTTGTCTTTTCTTGTCTTATCCATTGTGCGAAAACCCTATCTCTTTCTATTTGGAAAATTCCAAAAAAACTACAAACGAAATTAGAAAAGGACAGAATGCTTGGGTGAAATTAACAAATCCCAAATCAGTTAGGCATGAGGAATCTGGGATATGAAATGTTAACACAATTACCTAAATACCCTCCTAAAAAGGGGAACTAAGAGACACGACCAGGCATTAGATTAGAGAGTGACGGAGAGAAACGAGGCAAAAGGGAAAGGAGGAGACACGAGCTGGGTTGAGGGAAACGTGGAGACACGAGCGCTGGCTGAGGGAAATGAGGAGACACGAGCTCGAGCTGACGGTTGAAGGTGTTGGGTGGCGCTGCGAGGCGAGAAGAAGCTTCGGCTATGGTGGGGTGTGGGATGTTGGGCGGTGCCGCGAAGCGAGACGAAGGTCCAATGAGGGTGGGGTGTGGGAAGTTGGGGCAGAGCGGTGCGACGAACAAATGCTCTATGGTTGCTGAATGTAATTATGCAGATTTTGATCTGACAGCAACTGATAAATATCTTAAGGTGTTAATCAACAGAACCATGTTGTTATTATAGAGGCACGTGGTGTTATTACGCTGGTAACATCTATTCTTGCAAACTTGTTTCTACACACGTCTTCTATTGTCTGTGTGAATAGAAGATGTGAAAGGTGTTGCGTTTGGGCAGCGACGCTAAAAAGTTCCAATTTCTTGTTGGGCAGATGTTAATCAACGAAATGATGTCATTAACAAGTAACAATGAACATAATCTTGTTAATAACGAAGATAATGATGTTATTACATGGATAGATGTTGTGTTTTTCCATCTATATGACGACCTCCTAACTTGTTCCTTCGAAGATGTTAATGGACGAGGCCTAGTCGTTAATAACCAATATAGTGATGTTATTATGTGGATAGATGTTGTGTTTTCCTATCAACATGACAACCTCCTAACTTGTTCCTTCGAAGATGTTAATAGACGAGGCCTAGTCGTTAATAGCCAATATAGTGATGTTATTACATGGATAGATGTTGTGTTTTCTCATCTACATGACGACCTCATAACTAGTTCCTTCGAAGATGTTAATGGACAAGGCCTAGTCATTAATAGCCAATATAGTGATGTTATTACATGGATAGATGTTATGTTTTCCCATCTACATGACGACCTCCTAACTTATTCCTTCGAAGATGTTAATGGATGAGGCCTAGTCGTTAATAGCCAATATAGTGATGTTATTACATGGATAGATGTTGTGTTTTCCCATCTACATGACGACCTCCTAACTTGTTCCTTCGAAGATGTTAATAGATGAGGCCTAGTCGTTAATAGCAAAGATAATGATGTTATTACGTGGATACATGTGTTTTCCTATCTACATGACCACCTCCTAACTTGTTTATTCAAAGCTGTTAATGGACGAGGCCTAGTCGTTAATAGTAAAAATAATAATATTATTACATGGATACATGTTGTGTTTTCCCATCTACATGACGACCTTCTAAATTGTTCCTTCAAAGATGTTAATGGACGAGGCCTAGTCTTTAATAGTGAAGATAATGATGTCAACTCCAAAAATGAACAAACATGTTCGCCGCGCCACTTCGCCCCACCTTCTCACACTCCACCCTCGCTAGACCATCGTCTCGTGCGCCAAGCCGCTCCGCCCCACCTTCCCACACCCCACCATCACCGGACCTTCATCTCGCTTTGCGGTACCGCCCTACATCCCACACCCCACCGTAGTCAAAGCTTCACCTCGCCTCGCAGCGCCGCCTAACACCTTCAACCGTCAGCCCGAGCTCGTGTCTCCTCCTTTCCTTTTTGCCTTGTTTCTCTCCGTCACTCTCTGATATGATGTCTGGTCGTGTCTCTTAGTTCCCCTTTTTAGGAGAGTATTTAGGTAATTGTGTTAACATTTCATATCCCAGATTCCTCATGCCTTACTGATTTGGGATTTGTTAATTTCACGCAAGCATTCTGTCTTTTTCTAATTTCATTTGTAGTTTTCTAGAATTTTTCCCTTCCTATTTGTCTTTTCTTTTCGTCTTTTTCTACTAGGTGGAATTGGAGTTCTCTAGTTGTGACTTGTGAGGAGAGGGTCTCACGGTAAAAGCATTTTCTGTTGCTTGGAAGACACAAAACCAAACACGTTACTTGCATATCTTTAATAAATTCGAGTACTATTGGCCCAACTGAAGGTACTTATATATCTATCTTTATGTTAGCGTGTGCATATAGAAGCAAAGAAAGGGAAGATTGAATAATTAAGGGAGAATTGCATTCAGATATCACACAAGAAAAAAAAAAATGGTATCTTTAACTTGTTAATGGCACTCTTAAACTTATAAATTGAAGCTCATAGACTTGTCAATTGGTCATTTATTGATTTTTTCTCTTGTGTGGAACCTGAATATAATTCTTCCAATAATTAATTATTACCGTAAGTAAAGGGTTGAATCATGTCTTATGGAGATACTTTTGGAAGAAGAAATGGGAAACTCTTTCAAACTGCGGAGACACAGTGAATATATGGCAAACGCAGTAGCAACAACTGCAGTTATGTGCTCCTCATCGCTTACTCTAGATGTGCTTTAGACGTCCCCAATTTAAATTGGGAACATCTAAAGTCAATTTTTTTAAAAAAAAAATGAGGGACACCAAATATCATCATTGGCGTCCCTAATATATATGTTTGGCGTCCCTCATTTAAAAAAAAATTTTAAAACTTTAGACGTCCCCAATTCAAATAGGGACGTCTAAAGTCTGTAAAGTCATATTTTAGACATCCCTATTTAAATTGCGGACGTCTAAAGCTATTCAGTTCTCACCTATAATTATAAAAATGTCACCGCCTTTATTTTTTACTTCCCTTTTTTAAAAAATGACGTCCTTTAGGGACGTAAAATCTATATTCTGTAGTAGTGCGATATCCATTTTTACACTTATCTGGATGACAAAATAATTACATAGGTTAATAAGATAGAATAAGAAGGTTCAAGATGCTTTGAGTTTCAGAGATGGAGCAAAAACTTGTTTCTGGTCATACTTGGCATGAAATTAAATTCGGTAAGAGCATGCAAGTCAAGACTGGAGATCATTTAATATACAAAATACGCTATATTAGGACATAATTCGAACTGCAAAATAATTCAGAAGCTGAGAAAGCAGCTATACCAAGCTTGAGGAAAAAAGCACTAAACTCTTAGCAAATGATAACTTCCTATTTTTAATAAACTTGAGATTTATTTTGATATATTTATGAAGTCATCAATATTAAATTAAAAAAATTTTCTTAAAATTTTAAAAGATATCAATTTAAATACATCATTTATGGGATTTCAACTGTGAAAATAAGTTTTTAATTTTATGAAAGAAAAAAATAAAAAATAAAAAAGTGGAAAGTTGTCTCAAATAAAAAAAGGAAAAACAATTTTATTTACTACTACTACTACTACTTTATTTCCTTATCATTTTTCTCCCACTGCGAAGGCACATGTCGCCATTTTTGGAAATTGAAGGGAAGGGTTCAATTGGCGAAACCCGAAGTAAAAAGAGGAAGCACGAATATAAAAAGGAAGTAGAGGGTGACTGCAAAATTATTGAATCACAAGAAAAGAGAAAGAAGGCTCCCTCTACACGAGAAGAAGAGAGGACTGTGGAGATGAAAGTAGCCACTTGGACAGCGGTGCATAAAGATGAGGTTTTGAATCAATGAAATGTCCTTTTTCTATTTGTTGTTGTTTTTCTTTAGTTATGTTTAATTAGTTTGTTGTGCAATGTAAAGGAGAACTTATAAATGGACTAGACTTTGTTTTCACTGTTTAGTTATAATTAATATTAATTTTGATTACTTAATCTTGTTTAGCTTTATCTATTTAATGACTAACCATCATTGAATATGAATTTGAGTATTAGGATTTACTTGCCGAATGAAATTTTAATTAGGCTCTAAGATTAAGTAATATGGGATTATATTATAATTTAATTTGTGATTATGATAGACATATACCTAATGACCTCATATAATTGTTGAAGAGTGTGTTTAAATTATCTTACCTTTTAAGTAATTATGTTAAACAAAAAAAAGTATACTTAAAACAGAGTTGTGAATAGACAGACATGCACTTATAGCTATTTATACTTGAGATTAACAAAATTGACATTAAAGCTAATTAAATTAGTGAAATCAAGGTTTATGAAGTTAATAAGAGATTAGTAACAGTTCGTTTGTTTTATTTTGATTTCAATTTCTGTTCTCTTATTGGAATTCAATTTAAGTTGCTCAATTTAAACAAAAGTGCAAAATTGTTGCTCAACAATTTTGTTAGTACCTAATCCTTATAAAAATGATACTTTATTCACTATTTATTATTTGATACGGCCGTGCATCTGTGAAATTTTTGGCTATAAATTTTTTCCCCTATAAGCAAAATAGAAAACACACTATGGATATGAAAATAAAAAGTGTTTTAAAAATAATCAAAATTAAAAGCAATGTTTAACGTGCCTTCAGAAACAACATATAAATATTACAACTAATAGTCTGCTACCTTTCCAGAGGCCTTCCCAAACGCTCTCACCATTTCCAAAATTGAAGTTCCCTTTCCTGTTCCCAAGTTATACACCGAACCTGTATGCAGCACAAAAATCAGTGTACCGAAATTCTGTACTTGATATTTTATAACCTAAAACTGTAAAAGATAAAGAGGGAACAACAATAACGTATTCTATTAGCCTATAGAATTAAACATAGCTGCCGCAAGAGAACTTAATTTATGATGATAACAAATTATTAGAAGACATAAATTTGGAGTAATACCTATATCAGAATCATGTAGTTTACGCAATACAGCAATTGTAATGTGTTAATCACCTAAATCAATTACAAGGCTGTAATCACGAAGCTGGGAAGAAAGAAAACATTCATTTAATTAGATAATCTATGAAGACGTGAATAATTAGATCCATTATCAGAAAACGAAAACAATAAGCATGAACTTCAGAAAAACTTCAAGCAAATAACAACCTTACAGAACTTGCAAAAGAAGCGATACCGATGTATCTTTATTGTCGTTTGCGAGTAATATACATGATTCAAGAATCCTAAATAATAAATGCCTGTTAAAATAATAGACATTGGGCTTGTATTTTTGTCATTGCCATGTTCACAGTAATGAAGTAGTAACAACATATAACGTCACAAGCTTGGCTGATTCCAAAAATTTATGGTTGTCTATGCAAAAAGAAATTTGCACAAACCATGGTGCTAAATGCCAATGAAACCAGTTCCTCATAAGTAGGAGGTAAGATTTCCTCTAGAACGGATAGAAATATTCGAAATAAGAAAAGCATATTGGAGATTGGAATACATAATATGCTTGGACATTATGTTCCTTCACAGTAGCAGAAATGATTTCAAATTCAAAATTATTGGATGATGCATATCTGAATTTCAAGTAAAACATCTGTCTTGAATATGTAAACCCCGATGGATGCAATATATGGTGAATTCAATGCATATTGGGGTGACAACCCGATGAGAGAGGTATTTACTTGTTGCAAGAGAAGAAGAACCCGAGATTTGGAGCCAGATAGATACATTATGACCATAATCATATCAGTAAGCCATAATGCAAAACTTGGATAAGTGGAGGCTCCAAACTTGAAGAAAGAAGGCAAAAGACCATTTTGATAGCTTTCCAGCAGTGACTAGCTTTAGCAGAACTATCCAAAAAAGAATATGAAAAATTACCATTTCTTTCAAAGCAACAAACTTTGGATTTTTCTGGAAACTGAATGATGCGGCCTCTTCCATCTACTTTAATCAATCCATAATATGATGCACGACCAAAAAGCAGGAAATTTGCAATAAATCTTAGGTAAACATACAATTTGAGTCATGATTTTTGGAATTTTGCAACTGAGTGCAGGAATCTTAAGAAAGAAAATATATGCAAAAGTAACTTCTTTATCGGCGGTGGCAACGTTTTCCATGAATAGGGTCGATTTTCCATGCAGAGGTGAAGAAGGGAGTTTGAGATATATGACAGAGGGAGTCTGTGAGAGACCAAGGCAACTACTACAAAAAAATAAAATTGTGGCGCTTATAATTGCATTAATTGTGGCGCTAGAGAAGTGCCACATATCTGGACGCCACTAAAAGAAGCTGTGACGCTTGAAAGCGCCACAACATTTATTTATTTATTTATTAAAAAAATACCCTCCTGTGGCACTTCCTCCACCAAGCGCCACAGGAGACCCCCCTCCTGTGGCACTTCCTCCAACAAGCGCCACAATAGGGTAATTTTTTTAAAAAAAAATTTAAAAATTTAGATAAAGAAATTGTTTTATTTTAATTTAAAAAATAATATTAATTGTCCAGATTTATTTTCAAAATTGAAGATATTGAGGCCAGTGTTAAATTAGAAACTGTTGGCAAAAAATTTAAGCTAAAGAAACTTATATTATGATACAAATATTATATTTTTCTTAATCATGTGTATGGACTAGACTACTTTCTTTTAAATTACTAAAATAAGGTTTTTTGAAATTAAAAATTTTTTCAGGCAAAAAATGTTAAAATTGCTTAAGCCTAATCTGAAATCAAGTACTCCGGATATGTAAAGATATCTTTTATCAACATGCTAAAGGCATCACGAGACATGGTCCACTTTTGGTTTTCCTATTCTTTTGAAATATTATTTTTTTGGATAACTTCTTTTGAAATACTATATATATTCTCCATTTTTTAAACACAGATTAGAACATAGATATCAATTTGAAATAAAAAATTGCAAAAATTATATGCCAATTAAAAAAAAAAGAAGAAGCACGTTAAACTTACAAACTTAATTGATCAGTGCAGTGGAGTGGGGGACCACATTGCCTGTTGGTCTCGCAATCTTGAGTGAGGGGGAGGAGGAGTGAGGATGGCAGTTGAAACTAAACAAAGAAGTAGATTCGATGATGAAGACGTGCGTACATATGGCTATGTTTTTAAGTGTGAAGATGATAGGAAATGGAGGGAGGGGGGAGACGGTCGTCCACTGCAAGAAGCTGTAGTGTAAATGAAAAGGGAAAGTAAGAGAGGAGGGAATAATTAAAGTGGGATGATTCAAAATAAATTAAAAGAGAAGGAAGGAGGCCACTGCGCGGGAAGGAAAAAAAAGATAAGGGTGGGAGCGGGGGGGAATTGTGATTGGTAGGAAATGGATAGTGTAATCCATTAAAAAGATAAAAAAAAAATTCTTTTATATAAGCTGAACATTTTGTCAATTTTTTTTTTATTTAATAGAACCAGCTGTAGCGCCTAGATTTCTAAGCGCCACAGCTAGTCTTTTTTTTTTTTGGGAATACCTACGTTTTTTATTTAATAGGACCAGCTGTGGCGCCTGGATTCTAGGCGCCACAGCTGGTCCATTTTTATTTTTATTTTATTTTTTTTATTTTTTTTTAAATTATTTTGGGAAATACCAACATTTTTTTTAAATTTAATATGAGCAGCTGTGGTGCCTGGACTCCAGGCGCCACAGCTGCTCTATTTTTATTTTTTTTAAATATTTTTTTAATATTTTTTATTTTTTTAATATTTTTTTTCCATTTTTTATTTTTTTTGGGGGAATACCTACGTTTTTTTTTAATTTAATATGAGCAGCTGTGGCGCCTGGATTCCAGGCGCCACAAGTGCTCCATTTTTATTTTTTTAAAATATTTTTTTAATATTTTTTATTTTTAAAAATTTTTTTTTTCAATTTTATTTTTTTTGTGGGAATGCCTACGTTTTTTTTTTTAATTTAATAGGATCAGCTGTGGCACCTGGATTTGAGGCGCTACAGCTGGTCTATTTTTTATTTGTTTTATTTATTTTTGTTGAATACCTGGGCCTAAAACTATTAAGCTTTAGAACCATAAAGGCACGAGGTAACTAGCCTTCTTTTTTTTTTTTTTAATATAGAAGAAGCTGTGGCGCCTGGTTTTCCAGGCGCCACAGCTGGTAACTTTTTTTTTTTTTAATTTATTTATTATACAACCAGCTGTGACGCCTGATTTTTTAGGCGCCACAGCTGGTAGCATACACCCAATTGTGGCGTCTGCCTTGGCAGGCGCCACAGTTGGGCCTACCAGCTTTGGCATCTAGTCCATCAGGCGCCACAGTTGGTACCCAAAATTTAAAAAACAATAAAATAGAAAAAGCAAAAAGGCAGTTGTGGCACTTCTTTAAAGAAGTGCCACAAAATATGCGCCACCTTTCAACCTTTTTGTAGTAGTACGAATGGCAAATTAAGGGAAACCGTGAAGAAGTAACATACCAAGAAGAATAAGCGGGCGGAATCATCACAGATTGGAAATAGGCTGAGAGTAAAACACTACGGTCAGCTACCAGAATACACGTACATAGAAGCACCAAAACCACCGCCATACATAGGATTAGGGGTGGGTGCTGCGCGGCCCCCAATGCGTACCCTGCAGCCTCCCTATTTTTGAAACCTTTCTAAATATATTTTTTATAGTTTTTTGGATCATTAGATTTTACATGAAATGAGTGATATCTTGATATCTTATAGGTAAAAAATGAAGCTATTTTTAATTTTTTATGATTTTTCTAAGATTCAGTATTTAGAATGAAAAAGAAAACTATACCATTTTTCTAAAATATTTTTGAAAAATCATAAAAAATTAAAAACAATTCTAATTTTTATCCATAAAATATCAAAATATCATTTATTTTATGTAAAATCTAATAATTAAAAAATCATAAAAAATATATTTAAAAAGGACCCTGAAATAGACGCGCACCAAGGTGCGCATCAGGGCGAGCAGCACGCACCTTGATCCACACACACATATATGGGTGTGTTTGGAAGAGCGATGGGAAAAATAAAGTTTCTCAATTTAGCGTTTGGTCATTTTAGTTTTGGTAAAAGCTCGATTGTGTAATGTAATTTACGTTTGGAACAGCGATGGGAAAAATGACTTTTGTAAAAATAAAACTTGTTTGGATTGACTTAAACACAAGTGACTTTTGTGATAATAGTAAAAGAGAGTGGGTGGAAAAATATTTTAAAGGGTTAAAAACACCAAAAAATAGTTTAAAATAATTTTTGGAACTGAAAAAGTACATTAAAGATAAAATTGCAATCAGTCTGATAACAAATTGGGTACAGTTGAAAAAATATTTAAAAGCACCAAATAATAGTTAAAATTAATTTTTGTAGCAAAAAAAGTACATTAAGGGTAAAATTGCAATAAGTCTGATAGTACATTGGACACAACTGAAAAAATATTTTAACCATTTTCACTCTCCCCAAAACCTAAATCAGTAAAAGCTCCAAATTTGAGTTTATACCAAAAGCTATTTTTTCAATCTTAAGCTCAATTGGCAATCGGGGATACCAAACACTCACTTTTTTTTTTCCAATTGCCAATTGAGATTTTATGGCCAATTTAGGGTGTGTTTGTTGAGCATCCATAAGCTCGATTGACAGCCATAAGCTCAATTGGCAACCACAATTTTTTTTTTTGAGTGTTTGGGGAGGCTTGCAGGCAATTGAGCTTTTGCCAAAACCCAATTGGTGAAAGCTCAATTGGGAGAAGCTGGAGAGTGGAGCTTTTGTTAAAAGCTAATGGCATTTTATGCTAGATTAGGTTGTTCGGAAATTAGTTATATGATATTGGTTTTTCCCATAAAATATTTTTTAAATAGTATGTAGTATCAAAAAATATTTTTTAAGTGTTTTTAACCCCTTAAAATATTTTTCTAGTTGTATCCACTATCTAGAGTGCTATCAGACTGATTGCAATTTTACCCATTTTCTAGTTGTACCCACTCAAAAAATATTTTTTGAGTGTTTTTAACCCCTTAAAATATTTTTTTAGTGTTTTTAACCCCTTAAAATATTTTTTCAGCTGTATCCAGTGTGTTATCAGAATAATTGTAATTTTATCTTTAATGTACTTTTTCAGCTCCAAAAATTACTTTAAAATATTTTTTTGTGCTTTTAACTCTTTAAAATAATTTTTCAGTTATACCCAGTCTTAGGAGACTGATTACAATTTTACCTTTAATGTATTTTTTTTAGTAGTAAAGAGCATCCAAAACTTATAATACTGATTTATTGATTTCCATCCACTCTAAAATATTTTTTCAGTAGCACCTAATATTTTAAAGTAATTTTTAAATATTTACTTGATTTTTTAAATATTTTTCCACTCACTCTCTCTTACCATTATCATAAAAGCCCTTATGCTTAAGTCAATCCAAACAAGTTTTATTTTTACAAAAGCTCAATTGACAATCATCGATCCAAATATAAATCACATTACACAATTTGGCTTTTATCAAAAATAATATTACTACAAGCCCAATTATCGATTGTTATTCCAAACACACACCTAGTGTTTGGGGGCCAAACGCTGCCCCCAAACTATAGAGAAACAAAAAACACAAAGCGTGTCCGGATCACACAAAGCGTGGCTGGAACCGAACCCCACCAACACCACAACCCTACATGGACCACACAGTTTTATAAGGACGTAGCTATTGGGCTTAAAAAATATGAAAAAAAAAAACGAAAAAAACAAAAAATAGGTGCCGAGCAGTGTTTTTTCTGACATGCACGCTTTACGACGGGCTCTATACCTTACTTATATATATATATATATATAAAAGCATCATATTAAAATTTTAATGTTTCAAATTCAAAAAAAAATACAAAAGTATATATAAAAGCATGACGAAGATTTGGGAGGAAGCCAAAATGTATATTAAGTGGCAATCAAGAGTTCACATTAGATTCTGGAAGGATTTCTGGGTGGTGATCATGGGCCATTAAAGAATATCTCCTATGCTAAAATACCAACGGTGAACTTAGAGAAGCCAATTTCAGAGTATGTTAATACTGATGAAAGCTGAAAGTAGACTCTGTTTCAGCATCTCCTCCCTCCAGATGTCCTCAAGGACATATCATCTACGTCCACCAATCATCATCCACAGTTATCCCGCTGTGACTGGAACTTAACGTCTGATGGTCGCTTTACAACGAAGTTGCCCTACCGTATCATGGAATCATTGAACTAAAACCAACAGGATAGGATATGGTTGCAAGTCTGGAAACTTTCAATGGCACAACGAGTTTGAACCTTTACCCGGTTATTACTAAAGGGACGTCTGTTGACTAACGTGGAACGAAGTAGACGGGCCATGACCATGGACAAAAATTGCAGTTTATGCAGTGGTGGCGAAGAGAACATGGATCACGTATTTAAGGAATGCCCAATGGCAGGGAAAGTTTGGAGAAAGATTCTACCAGGAGACTTGTACAATGATTTTGTAGGCATGAGCGTGGACAGCTGGCTTCATTTAGTTCAACAAGCTCCAACACTTGACACATCATGAAAAATAGGAATCTGCATCACATGTTGGAAGTTATGGGAAGTGAGAAATCATCGCCTCTTTGCACAGGACTCTTAATCTGTAGATGGTATAGTGTCTCAGATCAGGATCACAGTAGTACACACGACTAAATGCTTTTCGAAATTTCAATGTTTATTGTAAAGTTAGCCAATAGGCAATACTTCTCTCTGATCTTTGTTATAAGGCATTAATTAATAAGTATTTTTTATCTTTTTTATAAGGCACTTATAAGTTTTCAAGAAGCATTTAATTTATTTTTTCATGTATGCCCATATTTGATAAGGGTAGTGGGATAGAGTAATAATTAATTGATATTTGAGTTTAGTGTAGTTGGTAAGGATAATAATGGAAACTACTTGAATTTTAGGACAATTTTAATGCTTTTAACTATTTTTATTGATTTGTGAGAATTGATAATTGATGCCTTATAATAAGAATAAGAATGAGTAGCTGATACTTTTACTTTTAAGTTTAACTACGACACTGTACATATTTTACTGAGGCAATAAAACTTCCTTTCACTCAAAAAAAAAAAAAAAACAGAGAGCTTTATACTACATGTATGTCGGTGTCATCACCAAGAATTGGATATACCTGATTTCTTTTTATGTTAATTACACTCTTTGAAATAATCATTTTCGGATATGTGGTTGCAGATTTTTTAAGAAATTATCCCGTGACTTTGATATTCATGTGGATAGGCCCACATTGGAAATGACCACTAATTATTAATAACACTAATGATACATGCTAACAGTAGCCCGGACGACGTAGCTGCGCAAGTGTTTCTATTCTTCCACGGCTTGACATGTTGTACACAGATGCCTTTAAAGTTATATTTGGAAAAACTTATTTTTGTGATATAAATGTTTATTTGTGATAGTTTATTTTTTATTTATAAATGTTTATAAATCGTAATTTACAGTATATGAGGTATGTATGTGAGAGGAATTTTATCTCGACTTACGTAATAAACACTTATTATCTAAAATAAACTATCCCAAACACCCTATAAGTGTTTTTCACATAAATCTAGATAAAACTTCTCTCACATACTTATCTCGTATACCATAAATCATGATTTAAAAACATTATAAGTAAAAAATAAACTATCCTAAACAATCACTAAATCATTTTCCTTTCGGTTGAACTTATTACTTATTGGTTGCCCAATGAAATTTTACATTTCCATATCGGAATTTTAAGCATCATTTTATACCCTTCAGTACTTTGCGATCCGTGTGCTCATTCCGTAGGATCAAGCCATAATAGCTGTTGATTTTGCTCAAACAGTACATCGATGAACCAGCTGCATTCTCTAGGATTATGATTTAAAGGCAGGTACATATACCATTCATTAAGGGCTTGTTTGTTGCAAAGGGAAGGGAGGGAAAGTTGGCGGAGAAAAAAATTTTTTTAGTTAAATTTAAAAAAATTAAAGAAGTGGGGTTAAAAATTTTTAATTAATTTATCTTACTCTTTTATCTTACATATTCTCTTTATTAAAATTTTATTACTCCACTTCTTTAATATTTTAAAATTCAACTTATAACAATTTTCCTTCCTCTCTAAATCCTTCACACCAAACAGACCCTAAGTTGATGTGTCCACTTAACACCTTTGGACAGATAACTTTTCTGTGATTGCAGGTTAATGGAGGTACCAAAGAAGTGCAAAACCAAAAATCATACAGGTTCGTATATTTGACGGTGTAACTATAGTTTTTCATGATAAACACTTTGTTTTGAAACAATTGTAGATTCAAGAGAACTATTTATTCCTTCCTCAGGTGTGGACCCCAACGAGGGCAGCCAGAATTACTCATTTATGAGCTTGTGGTGGATTGTGCCGAAGATGCAGTGGGCACCGGTTTTGTGATTGTTCCGAAGATGCGATGGGCACCGGTTTTGTGGATTGTGCCGAAGATTTGTATTTAAAATTTGAATTTGAAATCTGGAATGAGGGGAGGATATATGAGAATTGAATGTCCTGTGGATTACCTGTGGTGGGTATTGGATGTTGTGATTTGAAAAGACCGACAATTAAAGACAACTAGCTGTTTGCACTGACTTTTTTGCCCTCTTGTATATGCTTATGTGGATTACTTACAAGCAGTTTTATTTATATGCCATTTGTCAGTAGGAAATGATGCCATGTTCGATGCTTTCGGTCAATCACTGATGAACTAGCACTCTGGTCCCTATTATAAGTTCCTTTTACCTAAATCCCATATATCAAGAAAAAGTAGTTAACCCAATAATTATAGAGTAAATTTCCAACTATACCCTCATTTATGAATGTGTACTTTTCAATTTTTTCTTCTTTATCTCTTTTTAAATTATTTCTTTATGGGTACAATAAATAGGGGTAAAATTGTCATAAAGTCATTTATGTACTGAAAGTGGACTTATAAATAGAACCAAATTTTTTGATCAAAAAGGACTTATAATAGGGACCAGAGTGATATAAGGTTTAGAGATATATATTTGATGATTGATGATTGATGATTGATGATTGATTGATATTTGATATTTGATGATTGATTGATATTTGATGATTAAATGATGATATTTGCTGATTGATGATGATACTGATTATGTGTGTGTCTGGGAATCCCCAAAAGGTCCGACTGAATATCAGAAGTCCAATTATCAATTGACGACTCAAATCTTGAATGTTTGGTTAAAGCAATTAGAGATTGGACTTACCATTCAAATAACACAATTGATTAAAAGCTGAAATTTAGAGTTCATGTAGTTGAGATTTTGATATGAGGGTGAATAATTAAAATATTTTTTTAGTTGTGTTCAATGTGTTATCAAAATGATTACAATTTTATCCTTAATGTATTTTTTCAGCTATAAAAATTAATTTAAAATATTTTTTGGTACTTTTAACCACTTAAAATATTTTTTCAACTGTACCCAATGTGTTATCAGACTAATTGCAATTTTAACTTTAATATACTTTTTCAGTTACAAAAATTAATTTAAAATATTTTTTGGTGCTTTTAACCCCTTAAAATATTTTTTCAATTGTACCCAGTGTGTTATCAGATTGATTGTAATTTTACCCTTAGTGTACTTTTTCAGCTCCAAAAATTACTTTAAAATATTTTCCTGTGCTTTTAACCCCTTAAAATATTTTTTCAGTTGTACTCAGTTTTAGGAGATTGACTACAATTTTACCTTTAATGTATTTTTTTTAGTAGTAAAGAGCATCCAAAACTTAGAATACTGATTTATTAATTTCCACCCACTTTAAAATATTTTTCCAATAGCACCTAATATTTTAAAGTAATTTTTAATATTTACTTGATTTTTTAAATATTTTTCCACCCACTCTCTCTTACTATTATTACAAAAGTCACTTGTGCTTAAACCAATCCAAACAGATTTTACTTTTGCAAAAGTCATTTATACAACTGTCAATCCAAACATAAATCACAATACATAATCTGATTTTTACTAAAAATAATATTACAACAAGTCAAATTGAAACAAGTCCAATTGACAATCGTTGTTTCAAACACACACAACTATATATTAGCATTCTCTACTTTTGTGGAGAAAATGCAACACTTCATAGACGGATAAATACACATGTCCTTGCAAGAATAAATTACACAGCAAAATGAAAAAAATATATAAATGAAATATTTTTCATTTTTTACTTCAAAGAATAAGAATATAACATTTTAAGTAAAAAGTAGTGAAGAAAAAGTAATCTTATATATATATATATATATATATAGTGGTGAATGCTTCTCCTTGAATGTCATCCCAACAAAAGAAACCTTAATTCCTTTTGTCTATATACAATGACTGTCTCGTGTTTTCAAAAAAAAATATTCCTCCGATACTAATTATAAAATAAAATTGATTTTTTTGAAGAAATTAAGAAAGCCAATTAAATCACTTTAGAGTATTTATATTTTTAGTATCCTTAGATTATATATCAGTTTATTAGTCAAATTAATTAGTCTGAAAAAAAAATTATTTAAAATGATTTAATTGACTTACTTAATTTCTCCAAAAAAATAAAATTTATCTAATAATTAGGACCGGAGGGAGTACCATTATTTCCACTAAAAAACAGATTATTGTTTATGGAACTTTCATTATTATTAATTTATTGAAAATAAAAAAAACTTGTGTCTATTATTGAATATAATTTTTTATTATACTGCGTGCATCAATTACATGAAAATAACTTTTTTTTTTTAAGGACCCGTAATTATTTTAAAAATTTATACTTTTATGAGTTATTTAATTAAAATTAATACTATTATCTATATATGATGATTAACTCTGTTGATTATATTTTTTTAGGACAATATAATGTCTCATTGTCAAAGAACATGCATAGGTAAAAACATATGATAACTCATTTTTCACGACAAAAGAACATATAGTAACTCATTTTATAGATTAAAGAGATACCGAGGACAGTACGTACAATATCTTCGATAGCTTGCATGGTCGTCGAAACAAACAGAGAGCATTATTCAAACAAAAGGATGAAAATAAACGAGCCTTAATTAATCTCATAGCAATGATTAATTAATAAAAGGAAGCAACGGAGACACCATCCAGGAACTCGGTATCCTTTGCCATAGCCTCCAAAGTTTCATGAGAAAGGCAAACTTCCACATCAATGCTACCGTTCTCTGCTCCGGCAAACACAGTAATTTTCCCGTACTTCTTGTTCCCGGCGCCGCTCCGGACTGCCACCGGCTTTCCCCACCCAAAGTCATTACCGTTCACATCAAACCTCGGGGAACTACTCGTAACCAAAGCATTCCCCGTCATGCCATCCTCTGTAAGCAGCCTAGGGTCTTTGACAAAAGACTTGACGTGGCTCACGAGCTTCTCTTCAGTGTGCAGAGCAACCATCCTGTTCATCTCCAAAGCAGCCTTAACAAGTCCCTCTTGAGCTAGCAGTTCCCCTGCTTTCATGCTCACGGTACCATCCTGCACCGCATTTCCAAAATAGGTTTGAGGCAAAGGTGGACGCATCCTCGGCCTAATACCTATCAGTAATCTGTAAAGGACCTCTTCTTCTGGGTCAGTACCTTGGTTCCGAACTATAGCACGCCAGAGATGTGTCAAAGTTGCTTGCAGGGAAGATATCTTATCGGAACATACCATCTTGTTGGCTTTTGCTTTCAGTTCTGCTATTTTGTCTCTTGAGAAATGAAACACCCTCTCTTGCTGCAGCTGCGAGTTGAGGTACCCATCCAACTTCCGCTTCTCCTTCGTCGCCTTGGACAGACTAATGCGTAGAGGACGACTAATGCCGTCGATAAACCAACGCTCCAGCGTGGGATGCTTCGATAACTCGGTTGAACCACGTGAGATTTCAGACCAGGAATTGAAGAAATGCCAAAACGACGTGCCGTCGCCAACCACGTGGTTGATAGTGCAGCCGATGAAAATACCGTCCACGAGCTCCGTGACTTGCACCCCTAGCAGGGGTTTGCTGGTACCTTCGTAGTTTTTAACACCGTTAAGCGGGAAGAAGGAATGGACGATGCGAGGAGTGTAGATGGGTTGAAGGATATGTGACATGGTCAAATCATCTACTACGGCGTGGACAAATAATGCTCCGGAATTGTTGCAGAGGACAAAAATGGAGGAGGTATCGTCGTCGTGTTCGTCGACGGTGAGACGGCCGGCGAGGGGTGGGAAGAAATCGAGGGTGGATGAAAGAGAGGCTTTGAGGTGGTGGATGACCGAATCCATGTTAGCTTTGGGCTTGTGGAAAAGAAGCCCTTTCTGAATGGGGTCCACTAGTAAGAGCCGGAGATCCCAGGGAGTCAACTCGATCTTTCGCGCCTGATTATCACCGCTTCGAGGCCCCGCTGCTCGCACATCGCTGGTTGAGACGACTCGGATCCGGCTTCCCATGGCAACTAACTACTTTTATTTTAGTTGTAAATGCCAAATTGCCAATATTGATATGTGGCTTCACTTGCTCCGACTTGGGGTGATAACCTATCTATATATAACAATTTTCGTGATCATTTGGTGGTGTCTTTCTTTCTTTCTTTGTGAGGTCTCTATTAGAAATAATTCCTCTCATCACATTAAAGTTTTGCACATGTCTATTCTCGTGGGACACACGCAACAAATTCTCTCGTGATTTGCCTGTTTGGTATTAGGGGATACAAATTTTATGGGTTGAGAAGGGGTTATAAAATTTTAATTAAAAAAAATGTTGACAAGATAGATATTAAATAGGGTTAATATGACTTTTAGTTCCTGAAGTTTGATCCAATTTTGGTTTTGGTCCCTCAAGCTTGAAATCGGTGATTTTGGTCCCTAAAGTTTCACCCGATTTTGATTTTGGTCCCTCAAGTTTGAAAACTGTGGTTTTGGTCCATGAAGTTTCACCCGATTCTGGTTTTCACTACAAAAAAAACGTGATTTAGTAGCAGTTAAAAATGGGTATTCGTAGCGGTTCTAACCGCTACAAACTAGGTTAGTAGCGGTTAATCAAATCGCTACTAAATCGTACGTTGCAAGCGGTTTTGTAGCGGTTTTATAAAACCGCTACTCAATCAAAAATAACCGCTACATAGTTTGTAGCGGTTCATATTAACCGCTACAACACCCAGAGATATTTGTAGCGGTTATATAACCGCTACAAATATAAAAAATTATATTGAGAGCTTAAAAAAAGAATTTTTTTTTGTAGCGGTTAATTAACCGCTACAGATATAAAAAATTGAAAATTTGTTGGCGAAAAAAAAATGACATTTTTTATTTGTAGCGGTTAAGGAACCGCTACTAATTTTGAATTTCATGAAATTAGTAGTGGTTTTTAAAACCGCTACTAATTTCATGAAATTCAAAATTGGCGCCAAAAAATTTAAATTGAGTCGTAAAAAGGCGTGTTATTTAGTAGCGGTTTAATAACCGCTATAAATATTTAAATTTTTTTAAAAATATACGATGATTTATGTCTATTTTTTCAATATTATATTAAATAGTTTATTTTGTTATTATTTTATCTATTTCAATTAGTTTATTATTCAATAGTTTAACTTATTAACAAATAAAAAGAAAGAATGTAATTGAATAGGATTAGTATAAAATTTATATTAATAATATTATTAAGGATAGCTAGGTAATAAGGAATTATTATGTTTTCTAATATAATGTAATTATGTATGAAAAATAGATGAAAATGAGATAGAGTTATGATATATCTAGAAAATAAAATGGTTAGAATAAATTTTATAGAAAGGAAAGAAGTATTCTAAAAAAAATTGAAAATCTTGTTACCATATTTGATCGTATTATTCAACTCCTCTACTCATACGAAAGAAGTTGTAAATGAGAGGAAATGAAAGAAAGGTAAGGTGAAAAGAAATTGGGGAGTGTTTGAAATGAGTTGTGGTAAGGGTAATTATAGAGATCCACGTACTATTTGTAGCGGTTATTTATATTTTTGTAGCGGTTTAATATTCGTAGTGCTATTTGTAGCGGTTATTAATTAGTAGCGGTTATTTATATTTTTATAGCGGTTTAATAACCACTACAAATATTATTTTAATTTTTTTTTAATTTTTGTTTACATTTTATTTTAACAAATTTTTTGCATTTTTTGTAAAGACAAATTTTTTACACTTGAATTTGATCACTCATCGTCGCCATCCCTACAGAAATTTTGTAGAAAAATTATTGTTATTGATGTATTATTAAATTTAAAAAATTTAATTCAAATGACGTGGACTTAAAAAAACTCACCACAGTAGAGGTAAATTGTCATCGCCTTCAGGGAAGTAGTTTTCAAAATCGGCTGGTTGAAATGGCTCACTCTCGTAGGCGATGTTATCGCCTTCACCCATGTCGTAAAGGTCTCTTGGCTTTAAATGAACGACCATGTGTCAATCCCTATGCCTCTCGTCCTCGACATAATAAACCTGATGTGCCTCTGAAGCTAGAATATACGGCTCATCATCTTGAGAAATACCAGTATGAATCGGCCGTGAAGTAGTGGTATTTGCCCACAAACACTTGAACAGCGTCACGGTGAAACGGCCTTGATAATTAAGCTCGACCACATCAAGAAGCTTGCCATAGTAAGGGACGCCTCCGAACTGCATGTTGGCGTCACTGCTGCTCGCATAACTCCTTGTCCCAAATGTGCCATAAACACCCGAATTTTGTATTTGCAATCCTTGATGCCGTGAAACCATGCAAAACTTAAAACTATTGACATTGTATGCTGTAAACCGTTTTGCATGATCAAGAGGGTCGATTGTGAGAGCTCTGAAATCTGGTGAGTGTGGGTTGTGGTCATTTAGTATTCTACGCGCAAACCAGCTCGGGAATTCTCTGTGGACCCTCCTATCAACTTCCGAGGATGTCTGTGTACGGATCCTGAGTTGACGCTTGACATGACTTCTGAATTCCCTGCAATTAATAATGGAAAGGCGTTAGTGAAATGAAAGTGAGAAATGTTACGAAAGATATAGATAAAATAACATGTGAGTGTACAATTCTTACCGTATGAAAGGTTCAACTTGAGTGCAATTAATCAAGACATGTCTATGTGCTTGGAACTTCTCAGTTGCCGTTAGTTTGAAGTTTCAGTTGCTCCAACTGGTTTACCAACACGAGGGATAAATTCTCCTGATATCGGTGCAGGTTCCGGACAATCGTCAACACGAGGTGGGCGGTTGAAAGCCGTCTTAAGATCATCAAAATACCTTGAGCAAAAATATAGCACCTCATCCCCTATATAGCCTTCAGCTATAGAACCTTCTGGCCACGCCTTATTCCTCACGTAAGATTTTAATTTCCCAAGGAACCTACGAAGTACAGAAGCAAAAATTGATATAAAATGATGAAAAGGACGACTAGCAAACATTAAATACGGACAATAAATTAAAGCACATATTTAAAATGAGTACTTCTCAATCGGATACATCCAACGATATTGTACTGGTCCAGCGAGCTTTGTTTCATGAACGAGGTGGATTGTGAGGTGAACCATCACAGTAAAAAAGGACAGAGGAAAGATCATCTCCAAATGACAAAGCGTAAGAATGATTTTCGACTGCAGCTGATCGAGCTCCTCAACGATCAAAACCTTAGAACACAACTTGCGAAAGAAAGAACAAAGTTCCACCAAAACGATGGAAACATCGGGAGGAAGTGTATTCTTTATAGCCAGAGGGAGTAACTGCTGCATAAGAACATGTGAGTCGTGACTCTTCAGGCCAGCAACCTTTCGAGCCTGCAAGTCGACACATCGAGAAATGTTGCTTGAATGCCCATCAGGAACTTTTAATTTCTTCAACGTCGCAAGGAACACATCCTTGTTCGGTTTTGTGAGGGTAAACTTTGCCGGTGTAAATCTGTCATGCTCATCTGGCCAAGCGTCTTCACGAATTCCCATGTCGCGTAAATCTTTCCTCGCTTGAAGGTGATCTTTTGTCTTTCCAGGTTCGTTAATCAGCGTATACAGCACATTGTCACAAACATTCTTTTCAATGTGCATTACATCAAGACTGTGGCGAAGTAAATTAGATCTCCAATATGGAAGCATGAAGAAAATACTTATCTTCTTCCACTGCTGAGGCGCCGAAGTCCTACGCGTCTTTTGGCGAGTTTGTGCTGAATCGTCGCTTTTTCCAAACTCGAAGTCAACATGCTCAAGCTGCTGTAAGATATCTGTACCGGACAAAGTCTGAGGTAGTCCTCTTTTCTCTGGTTTCCCATTGAAGCGATTCCGTTGCAATCTGAACTTATGCGTTCCATCGAGAAACCTCCGATGCCCCATAAAGCACCACTTTCAGAGTTGAAATTGCAAGCTAGACACGTCGACCCAGTATGCACATTCCAACCAGATAATGTGCCAAGGCAAGGAAAGTCACTAATCGTCCACATCAAGGCTGCATGCATGTTGAACAAAGTCTTGCTGTAAGCGTCGTACGTCTCCAAGCCGACATTCCACAGGTCAAGCAATTCCGCAATAAGCGGTTGGAGATACACATCGATGTCATTGCCCGATGCCTTTTTGCCTGGAATGATCATAGACATAATGAAAGAGCTTTATTTCATACACATCCAGGGGGTAAGTTGTAGGGAACTAAGACTACCGGCCAAATACTGTAACTTGTGCTAAGATTCTCGAAAGGATCGAAACCGTCGGTCGCCAACGCAAGCCGAACATTTCTGGGGTCAGTCGCAAAATCTGGAAAGTCGTTGTCAAACGTTTTCCAAGCAGCTGCATCCCGCGGATGTCTTAATTTACCGTCTTCGTTTTTATCAACGGCATGCCACCTCATATGCTCAGCAGTTTTAGACGACATAAATAATCTTTGTAGATGAGGTTTCAAAGGGAAGTACCTGAGAATCTTTGCAGGTTTCTTCTTCTGCTTTTTCCCCTTCCGAATTGTCTTGTACCTCAATGTGTGACATCTCTTACACGTCTCCCTGCTTGAATCGTCTCCCCAATACAGCATACAATCATTTGGGCACGCATCAATCTTTTGATAATTCAACCCCAACCTGTTGATAATATTCTTGGCCTCGTAGAAGGTTGTGGGAATCTCGGCGTCGGGGAATGCATCTTGTAATAAGTCGAGCAACATCGATATTCCCTTATCTGTGATCCCACACAAGCACTTGATATGATACAATTTGATCAAGAAAGATAATTTAGAATATTTGCGATAACCTTGATATAAAGGACGATCTGCCTCATCCATCAAGCTGAAAAAATCCCGAGCTACTTCATTCCCCATAAAAGCCGGCTCAGAGCCGTGCACTTCTTCGTTGAAGTTGTCGCCTTGAAATCCAAACGCATCACGCACAGTATCATTCACAGGATCATCTTCATCTACTTGAACGCCTACTTGAGAACTTCGAGGAAGAGCATCCTCATATCTAATGCCGGCCTTCTCACCATGAACTGCCCAGAACGTATAGTCCTCAGGGAAAGGCTTCACAAGCAAATGTTCCTTCACAACATTTCGTGCATGCCACTTCTTGAACTTACATTTCCGACACGGACAGACGATCTTGCCGTTACTGCTGGCGTGAGTGAATGCGAAATCTAAGAAACTGTTTAATCCGTACAAATATTCAGGAGAATTGCGCGGCAACCTTATCCATGATTTATCCATAGCTACAAGTGAGAAAGAAGAAAGTATAGAGAAGAAGATGAGTGAGAAGATAATGACGAATGCCTAGAACCTTATATTCTGAAATTCCAACATTTATAATTTTGTAGCGGTTATTAAACCGCTACACCAACCGCTACAGTTAGAAAATATTAGTAGCGGTTATATATATAAAACCGCTACTAATATTCAAGCCGTTACACATTGGTGGGAAATTCAAAATGTACTTGTTGAGTATTAGTAGCGGTTATATATATAAAACCGCTACTAATGTTCAAGCCGTTAGGAAATTCAAAATTTACTTGTTGCGTATTAGTAGCGGTTATATATATAAAACCGCTACTAATATTAAAGCCGTTTGACATTAAATTTAAAATAATTTTCTAATTTGTAGCAGTTATACATAAGATAACCGCTACAAATGTGTACAAAGGCGGCAAATTTCAAAATTCAAATGATTTGAGTATTTGTAGCGGTTATTAGTGTATAACCGCTACAAACATATATATTTGTAGCGGTTTCTCAATATAAACCGCTACAAATATATTTATACATTTGTAGCGGTTATTAGTTTAAAACCGCTACAAATATATAGATTGGTAGCGGTTGTAACTTAAAACCGCTACAAATATATATATTTGTAGCGGTTTTAAGTTACAACCGCTACAAATATATATATACTTTATTTTTTTTAAATTTAGATATAAGTCATTCATAAATTATTTCAACGCGATCTAATAATATAAATATAATTATATAAAACACAATAAGAAAGTTTTGAAATAAAAACTCATATAAATATTTACAAATGTTTAAACAAAAGAAAATGTCCTAAACTAAGGAGCTGGGGGCTGATCCTCTGGTGCTCCCTCAGGTGGGGCTCCCTCAGATGCCGCTGGATCAGGCCGCTGCGTAGAGTGAACCGCACCATCGTCATCAGCGGGAGGAAGAGTAGTAGCAGGAGGAGTAGTACTCGGGACGACGTAGCGAGGGACAGGGGGAACCGCTGGATGCTGCTAGTTCGGGAACAAGCGACTCCATGCTCCCTCGAGCATGGTGTTCGCGATCTCACGCCACTGTGTCTGCTGAGCGTACAGCATATCTGCGTGCATCTGCAGGTGCTGCTGCTGCACCTACATCTGCTGCTGCTGCTGCGCCATCTGCTGCGTCTGCTCCAAATCTGATCGTAGCTGGTCAATAGACTCGTCCCTCCGACGTCTGACCCCTCTAGAGCTGCCAGCCTCAGAGGCGGCGCTCCTGCCGTAGACCATGCTGGGTCTGGCGCCTATCCCCATCCCCCGCACGTGTCCGGGGTGCTCAGGCTGAGTCAGACCCGCCTTCAAAGGAGCCGTCGGGTCCACTGACCCCTGTGACTCCTCAGGCTAGGTTTGTCGCAGCTCAACCTGCGACTGCTGCATCCGCTCCTGCCATTTTATGAAACAATTACTAATTAGCATTTTTCATTATTAACTTGGTTTTATAAAAAATATAATGATAAAATTACTTACAATGGCCGCCTCTGCCTGCTGAGAGGTCGCAGTCCCGTCACGGTGTTATATGTGATGGCGTACAGCTCCGCATAGTCCGTCTGACGGTTCTCCTACTGTGCCTTCGTCTCCTGAAACAATTAGTATTATGAAATAATCAGCTAAAAGTAAGTGATATTTTGAAAAGTTACCAGCTCGCTGTAGGTCACAGCAAAGGTCTTCGACCCTGCTGTGTGGTGGATCGTCTGCTACGCCCGGATCTCGGTGTTCCTCTGAGAAAGCTCCTGGAAAAACAAATAATTAAATGTATTATAATTTAAAATTAAATACAAATTAAATTGAAATTATAATTTAATATTTAACAATTACAAAATTATATATCAAAAATATAATAAATACATTACCTGCGCCTGAGGGCTCCTCCTGAACTGGACGAAATGCGCCCAGTCGTTCGGCGGCACGCCGTCCGGGACGCTCTCGATCAGCTGCTCTAGAGGCATCGTCCCGTCCTTATCCACCCTGTGGAAGAGACTGTTCCTCCTGTTCCTCCAGGCGTCGCCCATCTTCATGAGGGCGTACCTCTTCCGGTTGGCCCGGACGGCAAACCGCAGCTGAAAAAAATTTATTTAAATATCAATAATTATAAAAACCATAATTTATAAAAAATTAATTAAATAGAATTAATTACAAAAAATATTAATTAAATAGTTTTAATTACCTGAACCACCTCCTCCCAAGCCAGGTCCTTCGGCCCCCTCGGAATGTGCCTCCACGTCGGGAAGTGAAAGGGGAACCGCATCCAATTCGCTCCCAGGTCGTTCAAGAAGCGGTTGAGCAGGTGACCCCCATTGTGGATTGGCTAGTCAGTGCCCTCATTCCACAGCACTATAACTCGCAGGGACCGGTCCATGCTGTTCAGACCGGCCACATCCAGCCTCCTCGTCGACACGTTCCCCTGCTCATCTGCACAGTTGACCGCACGTTAGATAAATTATAATTCAAAG
The DNA here is from genome assembly GCA_963210345.1 of Inga oerstediana. NCBI lineage: Eukaryota > Viridiplantae > Streptophyta > Magnoliopsida > Fabales > Fabaceae > Inga > Inga oerstediana. The sequence goes on from OY723409.1 coordinate 62,330,531, forward strand.
TTAACATTTCTAATTTAAATAAATAATTTACTAAATTAAAAAATTAATTTACCTTCGACCTGCACCTCAAACCCAGTGGACCGCGAAGACGACCCTCGTGGGTTGTTCTGTTCCCGAGCGTCTTCCTCATCAAGGAACTGCTCCATCTCCCTGAACCCAATCGGGATCTCGAACTCCTCATTGTTGAGGAAGTCCTCAACGCTAATCTCTGGCCTCTCCACCTCAGGCACCTCTGCTGCGGTCGTCGCCTATGGGATCGTCTGCGGTGCCTGTTGGGGGATGGGCTGAAATGCCGCGGTAGCCCTGCCTGCGCGCTGCCCCCTCCCTCTGCCCCCTGCCCGGCTGCTGCCACCCCGTAAAATCGGTCTGGGGACCTCAGGGGCCTTCCCCTTATCCTGTCCTGAAGCCATATCAACTGTAAAAATTAAAAAAAAAATTAGTCATATTATTATGCAAAAATATAATAAAAATACAAATATAAATAAAAATACGTGTTATATACGTACCTCAAGTGCGAATACTGCGGAACACTGAGCAAAAACTCCTATAGAGGCGTCTGAACGCTCAAATTTTGAAGAAATCACTCAGAGAAACCTCAGGAAACAAAATGAGCAAAAGGAGAAATGATGGACGTGGGGGTTTAAATAGGCCAGATATTAGTAGCGGTTATTCAAATAACCGCTACTCTAACCGCTACAAATAATTAAATTTGTAGCGGTTTTACAATAACCGCTACAAAAGTTCACAACGTTTGAAATTCTGTAGCGGTTATTGCCCAAAACCGCTACAAATGTCGAGACTCTTGAAATTCTGTAGCGGTTATTGCCCAAAACCGCTACAAAATTATGACCTTTGGTATTTTGTAGCGGTTTATGTGCATTAACCGCTACAAAATCACCGCTACAAGTTTTGGCGGGAATTTCGCGCCAAATTTGTAGCGGTTTTTTGTAGGAAACCGCTACAAAATATCTTGCCGCTACAAATTTGTAGCGGTTTAGGTGAAAACCGCTACAAATACTATAATTTGTAGCGGTTTAATATAACCGCTACAATTGCACCGCTACAAAATACCTTTTTTTTGTAGTGTTTGGTCCCTCAAGTTTGAAAAGAACTTGTTTTTTTTTTCTGGGTCGGGTCGAATTTCAAAAATAGGTCGCCAAGTTTTTTTTAAATTTAAGGGACTAAAATCAAAATCGGGTAAAACTTGAGGAACCAAAATCAAAATCGGGTAAAACTTTATCAAAACCACTAATTTTAAATTTAATTTATTAAAATCAAAATTAAATCAAATTTCAGGACTAAAAACTATATTAACCGTATTAAATAATGCATCACATGTTTCGCGCTACTGATGTTTGGATTTTGTTCCTTTTCTCTGCCCACTGCCTCTCTGCCACGTTCTTCTCTTTTCTCTCTCTTTCAGTTTTCTTCTTCATTGTCCTCCCTCCTCCCTCTCCCTCCTCCGTACGCACTCTTTTGGCCCAATGTATTGTTGGTCTGGGTGGGGTAACTAATTTTTTATTTATAAATATTTATAATTTATGATTTATAATATATGGGATAAGTATTTAAGATGATTTTTTTCTTAATTTACGTTATTAATGCTTATTTTTTAAAAATAAGTTATTCTAAACATAATGGTGTATTATATTTACACTCAATATGCATGTAATCTATCTAAAGCCATTTCACATACCTACTCGCTTGTAATAAAATTAGGAAAAATTATGGCCAGATCTTAAGTAAGAGAAAAATATAAAAAAATAGCCTATTGAAATTTCAAAATAAAAAAACAGTCTAAAAAATTTATCAATGGCGCCTCTGGTGTTATTAATGGGACTACTTTTCATTTTAAGATTTTAATTGACCATTTTTTCTTTTGCCTAAGACCTTATTGTAATTTTCCCATAAAATTTCTCCTAACAAGCTTTTTTTTTTTTTAGCTCAAGACTCCTAACAAGCTATTTCAAACACACACTATGTATCATTATATGCTTGTGTCCCCAAAAATGAATAGACGTGATTTTGTAAAATCGGCTGTGGGCTCTCTTCTTTAAATCTGTCGGCATATATATACGTAAGATAATTTCTATACTCGACTAATATTTAATTTTGATATGGAACATTTTGATATGAAGTGATTAAAAAATTTAAAAATTATATGCATTCAGAATAGGAAATTTGAGGGTTTTAAGGAATTAGAAAATTTAACATCGTGATGAATTAATTGAACTAAACAGATTAGCTTTAGAGAAACTTCGAGTGATTCTTATTATTTCTTTTTAGTTTTTGAGTGGCGCATTAATAGCCGTCTGTGTATAATACTTAATTTTTTATCGATTCTCTTTGAGAGCTTATCTTGTTTGGAGTAATTCTTTTGTGATTGTTAGTAAACTGACAGGTAAGAATGTAATTTTTTTTACATACACGCGAATTGCGCATGATGCATTGTTGTTGATGGTAACTCTACGCTAAATTACGCAGTTCAATGATAATTGAGTGTACGTACATTTGAGAGTGCGTCTTATTATAACCTTGTTATATAGTTTTTCTCTATATTTATATATAAGAGCTAAATAATTAATTTATATAGATTAAAAATTAATTAAATTAGCTATTTATAAAAAAATATATAGTTTTGATTTTCAAGAAACCACACTTTAATGGTTTATATTGAAAATAAATTACTCAATTGATCGAAATTAAAAGCTCTTTTAATATATATAATTGATAGAGACAGTTTCAAAATATAAATTAAAAAAATAAGTTGGATCTTACGTTTGTAACAAAAACAATAAGCATGTTTGTTTGAGCTTAAATTTGCTTATAAGTTGCTTTTTACGTAAATCGAGACACAACTCCTCTCACATACTTACTTCGTATACCGTAAATCACTATTAAAAAGCAACTTATAAGCAATCGAATCGCTAAACCAAACATACCAAATCCCTCCGAATAAGCCGTGCATTGAGCATTAAAGAGTACTTTGATGGTTGGACTTCGGGTCCAAGTCTGTCTTTGATAAGTCAGACTATTTGATTAGGATATAAGTAGTCTAATCAAATAAGAATAAAATCAGCATTAATAGCAGATTGGGGAATAATTCAGCAATAATTATGGATTAGTTAAATGAGGAACAAATCACCATAATTAGGGAATTAATTGAGAATCAATTAATTGCTGTCTTGGAGGGCAAGAAGGAGTGCACACGTTTCCTAATTAGTGCCCTCCATAAACCACTATAAATAGGGTGTGCCTCCTCAATTGCAATTCATCCCGCTATTAAGTTTTCTGACAATTCTCTTCTCTCCTACCATCTTTCTGGTTCTGGTGATCTGCTGTGTAAATCACAATTAGGCTCTAGTAGTCTAATAATTATGTGGGCACAAGTATGGAGCATTGGAGCTTTGACCCGGATCCGAACATGGATTCGCCCCGATACGCCAAATCTTCTTTTAGGTATAGGAAGAGTGAATCGCAGAATGAACGGAGAGAGAGGTTCAATCAAACAGTCAAATGGACTAAAAAAGGACACATGTACATTGTGTGGGTTCTATATAACGTCTGTTAGCATCCACTTAACTGTTGTACTAAAATTGCACCATTTTCTAAAGTTTATGCACATTTTAGCATCTAAAAAAATTTAATGGTGCTAGATGCTTCTCTCAAAAAAGTTTGTTGTTAAAATTATAACTTTACCCATATATATATATAGTGGTGAATGCTTCTCATGCATGTCGCCACACCAAAAAAGAAGGCTTGATTCCCCTTGTCTAAAATTATACGGTGACCATCTTGTCTTTTCAAAAACTACACCATTCTTTCCATTAAAAAACAGATTATTGTTTATGCAAATTTCATTATTATTTATTGAAAATTTCATTATTATTATTATCTATCATTCAATACTCCCTCCGGTCCTAATTATAAGACAAAGTTGATTTTTTTGGAGGAATTAACGACGCTAATTAAATTACTTTAGAGTATTTTTATTTTTATTTTTTTCTACAAACTAATTAGTCTAACTAATAAATTAATATATAATCTAAAAATACATAACATATGATATGATTAAGTAACTTATCTAGTTTCCTTAATCTCCCCAAAAAAAGTTAACTTTGTCTTATATTCAGGACCAGGCGTAGTATAATTTTTATTACTCTACATCCATTGAAAATAACCTAATTTTTTAATGAGTCCTAATTACTTCATAAATTTATATTTTTACGAGTTATTTAATAAAAATTAGTAATATTATCTATATATGATGATTAACTACTGTGTCATTAATATATTTTTTTCACGACAATGATTGTCTCATCGTCAAAGAACATGCAACGCTAAAAACATATAGTAACTCATTTTCAACGACAAAAAGCACACCATTAGTACTGATTTTGTAGATTAAAGGATATGGGGGACAGTATAATAACTTCGATTTCTTGCATGGTCGAAACAAACACAGAGCATTCAAACAAAAGGAAGAAAATAAACAAGCTTTAATTAGTCTAATTAATAATGACTAATTAATCATAGGAAGCAACGGAGACAGCATCCATAAACATAATGTCCTTTGCCATAGCCTCCAAAGTTTCATAAGAAAGGGAAACTTCCACGTCAATGCTACCGTTCTCTGCTCCAGCAAAAACAGTAATTTTCCCGTACGTCTTGTTCCCGGCGCCGCTCCGGACGGCCACCGGCCTTCCCCAACCAAAGTCATTACCGTACACATCAAACCTCGGGGAACTACTCGTAACCAAAGCATCCCCAGCCATGCCATCCTCTGTAAGCAGCCTAGGGTTTTTGACCCAAGACTTGACGTGGCTCTTGAGCATCTCTTCAGTATGCAGAGCAACCATCCTGTTCATCTCCAAAGCAGCCTTACCAAGTCCCTCTTGATCTAGCAGTTCCTCTGCTTTCATGCTCACGGTACCATCCTGCACCGCGTTTCCAAAATAGGTTTGAGGCAAAGGTGGACGCATCCTCGGCCTAATACCTATCAATAATCTGTAAAGGACCTCTTCTTCTGGGTCAGTACCTTGGTTCCGAACTACAGCACGCCAGAGATGTGTCAAAGTTGCTTGCAGGGAAGATATCTTATCGGAACATACCATCTTGTTGGCCTTTGCTTTCAGTTCTGCTATTTTGTCTCTTGAGAAATGAAACACCCTCTCTTGCTGCAGCTGCGAGTTGAGGTACCCATCCAACTTCCGCTTCTCCTTCGTCGCCTTGGACAGACTAATGCGTAGAGGACGACTAATGCCGTCGATAAACCAACGCTCCAGCGTGGGAGGCTTCGATAACTCGGTTGAACCACGTGAGATTTCAGACCAGGAATTGAAGAAATGCCAAAACGACGTGCCGTCGCCAACCACGTGGTTGATAGTGCAGCCGATGAAAATACCGTCCGCGAGCTCCGTGACTTGCACCCCTAGCAGTGGTTTGCTGGTACCTTCGTAGTTTTTAACTCCGTTTAGCGGGAAGAAGGAATGGACGATGCGAGGAGTGTAGATGGGTTGAAGGATATGTGACATGGTCAAATCATCTGCTACGGCGTGGACAAATAATGCTCCGGAATTGTTGCAGAGGACAAAAACGGAGGAGGTATCGTCGTCGTGTTCGTCGCCGGTGAGACGGCCGGCGAGGGGTGGGAAGAAATCGAGAGTGGATGAAAGAGAGGCTTTGAGGTGGTGGATGACCGAATCCATGTTAGCTTTGGGCTTGTGGAAAAGAAGCCCTTTCTGAATGGGGTCCACTAGTAAGAGCTGGAGATCCCATGGAGTCAACTCGATCTTTCGAGCAGGATTATCGCCGCTTCGTGCCGCCGCCGCTAGCACATTGCTGGTTGAGACGACTCGGATCCGGCTTCCCATGGCAACTAACTGCTTATATTTAGTTGTAAATGCCAAATTGCCAATATTGCTTTGTGGTTTCACTTGCTCCGGCATGGGGTGATAACCTATCTATATATAACAATTTTCGTGATCATTTGGTAGTGTCTTTCTTTCTTTGTTTTTTTTTGTGAGGTCTTTGTTTGAAATATTTCCTCTTATCACAAATAGTTTTGCACGTGTATATTCTCGTGGGACACACGCAACAAATTCTCTCGTGATTTAGTGTCTTCTAGTCAGGAAATTGAGCAGGTGATGATCCTCTGAGTTGCGTGAATGTTTCGGTTACTTCGAAAAATAGGGACAACTAGCCTGTGTGGGTCTATAATTTGCCGCCACGGGCCATGTACGGGTCAAATCAAATTAAAGAAATAAGTACATTAAAGAAAGGGTTAAGGTGCAAAAATACCCATGAACTTTTCTCAAAAGTGCATCCAACACCATAAACTTTTTTTAGGTGCAAAAATACCCATGAACTTCTCAAAATGGGGCAAAAATGTCAAACCGTTAATTGGTACAAACGTCCGTTTTGTGGGACCCACAATTTTATTTTTTGAGGTGCAAAAATACCCATTAACTTTTTTAAAAAGTGCATCCAACACCATAAAATTTTTTCTGGGTGCAAAAATACCCATGAACTTTTCAAAAGTTTATGGTGTTTGGTGCACTTTTTAGAAAAGTTCATGGGTATTTTTGCACCTCAAAAAATAAAATTCTGGGTCCCACAAAACGGACGTTTGTACCAATTAACGGTTTGACATTTTTACCCCATTTTGAGAAGTTCATGGGTATTTTTGCACCTAAAAAAAGTTTATAGTGTTGGGTGCACTTTTGAGAAAAGTTCATGGGTATTTTTGCACCTTAACCCTTAAAGAAATATGTACATCAGGAAATTTTGTCAAATACTACTGTTACCACTAAAAGGGTATATTTGTCATTCGAACAAAAAAGACTACAAAAAAGAAAAGTTTTTTGTATACAATATTTAAAGTTTTGTTAGTGGGATGCCTTGCCCATGCCTTGCTCATGAAGGATCTTTTTTTCTTTTTTTTTTTTTTGCCATCGAAACGTATCTTCATTCAGCTAATAATAAACATACATGAGTTCTGGGCATAATAAACTAAACACAAACGAAACTTACATCAACTATCCTACATACATATCTAAAACAACCTAACACATATCATTAATCTGGGGCTCTTGGGATATTGCTGGACTCTTTCTCCAAAATCTTCCAGAGCTGTTCAGGCGGTCGTATAACCCAATCAACCGGGCAAGACCCACCAAGCAAAGCTTTAGCAACCCAGTCTGCTACCAAGTTCGCTTTCCTGGGAATCCATTTACAAGAATGATTCCTGATTAGTTTCCTTGAATTATGAATATTCTCAAGGATATTAATGCATCTCCACTCATTGGGAGAGGATTCACTATTAATACAATTCACTAGCACTTGATTGTCAGACTCAAATTGAACCTCTTCAATCTGATTCAAACTGGCATATTGCATAGCATCTAGAAGGGTGATTCCTTCTGCCATTAGTACAGAGTTTGCATTTACTAATCTTGTGGCCCCATCAAGTAGCCACCCATTCATATCTCTAACAACAAATGCAACAGAAGCTCTACTATCTGAAGATGAAAAGGCACAATCAGTGTTTATTTTTAGCCCATTACCTGTTGGTGGCTGCCATGCTGTATTTTCTTCTTGTCTAGGCTCTTCAACTCCGCACCCTTGCTGATGGCATTCCTCCCACTCCTTCGTCTCCCAGAACTCCTTCAGCATTCTATTAGCCTGTTGAAAAACAAATATAGGATCTGGTTCAGTATTTTCAAACAAGATTGCATTCCTTGCCTTCCACAATTGCCACATCATCATAGCCATAAGAGCTTTCTGCCAGTGTGAAGTAGATTGACTACTCAGCCAGCTAAGCACCCATTGCTTCATGTTAAAATTATCTATCTCCCTTGGTTTGAATGAGAAGTTACTACCAAACCACACTAGATTAGCCCACTCAAACAAGAAAAATAAATGCTCCGCTGTTTCAGCATTTTCATGGCATATTAAACACAAATCTGTCACACAACATTTCCTTTTGAATAGATTAGTGAAGGTAGGCAAAGCATTCGACATTACTCTCCACATGAAGTTCTTAACTTTCAGAGGAACTTTGAGTTGCCAAATTTCCTTCCAGGCTGATCTATGGGCATTATTAGAGGTTGTAGGGACATTCTCTAATCTCCCTAAGACACTTTCTTTGGCTGTCTCGTATCCCTCCTTAACCGAATATACACTTCTCTTTCCCCCCGACCAGACCCACCTATCTTCTCTGCTTTGATGAACAGCTATGGTATTAACAATCGCCTCCCTCTCTCTTTCGCTGATCCAACCCTCTATAGCCGTTAGGTTCTAGCCCCTGTCACCCATAATGTCCGCTACTCTAAGTTCTTGGAGAGATTCATGAGGGCAAGGTGATATCATCCTATTCCCGGGCAAATCCCCTAGCCATGGGTCCTTCCAGACTCTGGCTTTAACCCCATTCCCAATGTTCAGTATTACATGATTTTCTAACACCCTTCTACCTTCCAGAATACTTGTCCATAGCCAGGATGGGGACCTGCCTTTTTTTTAATACCATAATTTACATTCTATATTACCCAGCGAATTCAAACTGCAGAAACAGAATAGAAGATGGATTCATAAACCACATTGTCCGTTACAAACTGGTAAGGACATCCAGCACTACAATCTTTACTATATATACATACAATAACCTTTCATACAACCTATTACTATATATATCAACAATAACAACCAGAAAGTGTCAAAACGCTGTCACCACACAACTACAAACTGATATAAAATAAAAAGTTTACTGCCCTATATGTTGAAGAAGATGTCCAGCCAAAAGATCTCTGATCAAATCAAGGTCTTCACGTAGGTAGGCATCTTCATTATCAAAAATCTGAAAATTAGAAAGTAAGCTTTGATGAAATGAATCTCAAGTAAATGAATTAATTAGCATTTCGATTAGAACACCAAAAATATTATCATTTGAGAATGAAGAAGCGATTACCTTTTCAAAATCGCTAGTAATTCCATTTTGAGTTCTGTTATACATATAAAGTATAACATAATATCCGCATTCAGTGTTGCCAGGTTGTCGAGGGCACTTTAAATCAAAGGGATGCAATTGGTTGTTAAAATCAATAAAGGTATGTCTAAAAGGACCGTCAATGAAATAATTAGGCAGGATCGAATGTACTTACTACTGGATAAAACCACTTTGGCTTTTTAACAACTGTACCCTCGCGTGACCCACCTAGGACTCTATATGTTTGACAAGCACTATCATGAAAAGCAAAATGAACAGAAATTAGAACCATTCATTTTTTTTAAAAGTCAATGAAATACAAACAGAATAACTTACGTGTCGAAGACGGATTTTGTATCTTTGTCTGGCTTTTTACTCAATGGATCAAACTAATAGACTACGTTGCGGCGGGGACATATAACACACAAACTCCAGTGGTAATTTTAACATGTACACATTAAAATGAAGTTAGATGAGAAGACAATTATTTATTAAACTTCTTAAATTGACAAAATGTAAATACGAACCGTTGAACAATGGGTGCTAGATAACAACGAAGTTTGGTCTGTCCCATTGCGTAGCCGACATAGTGAGTCATATGCGCCACAGTACAAGTATCCCCTGTCGTATTCGCAGGACATAAGAATCCATACCAGTCACGTCTTTCCATGTTTGTGCAGAGACCGTGGAAGGTGCTATAATAGAATAATGCAAGCCAAAAGAAAAAAAAGAAAGAAAGCAAAACCCCAATTACAATTAGATAATTTTTAGTTGAATATTGACAATACAAAATTTTAATTTCTACCTGAATTTTTTTTATGAGAAGAAAATTAAACTTTGTTGATCACAATAAGTCTGACTCCTGTGATATTATATATATCAAAGATTTTCATTAATGAAATTTTAAAAAAACGAGTTTTATATTAACAAAACAATTTTAAGTTGAGTTCTTCCAAAAATAAAATTGTTTTATTGAAAATATTTAGATAAAAATCATTTAATGAATATTGGGGTTATGGTTTTCTTTTTAGTTTTGGCTTGAATTATTCTTCATAATTCGTTTGGAATACAAGAATTTCTTTAATTTAAACAAATCATATTTTATTTTATTATATATACTAATTAATGGTAATATACACAAGTAAATTTATATTTAAACAAGAAAATAAACAATTGTTTTAGAGTTCCCGAATACATGAAATTTAAGCAATATAAGCACACCAAACACACCAGGCTAATCTCAACCATCTCAATATAAGCAATATATAAGCACAATCTCAACCATTTCAAGTAAATTTATATTTCAAAAAGAAAATATACCATTCTATTACAAAAAAAAAAGAAGAAAATGAACTAACCTGATAAGGGGGCGCCCACTAGTATGCTGGAGAGGTAGAGAAGACGTTGGAGATCAGAGGTGTATGCACGGTGGGGAGGTGGAGAAAGCAAACAACCACGGTGGTGTACACGACAATAGAAGGAAGGAGGTGGAGGAGAGCAAAAATCTACACACTGTGGAGGAGGTGAAGTTGCAGAAGGGTCGACTGGTTGCGTGCGTTGAAGAAACAAAGAAACAAAGGAGTTGAAGAAACAAAGAGGAAGAAGGGAGGAGTTGAAGAGTGCCGACGGTGGGTGGGGGAGGAGGAAGAAGAGTAAAGTTGGGTCAAAAAAGGAGGGAGGAGGGAATGGGACATGTGAGGAAGGGTTATTGAGAAGACGCATGTCAGACAAGTGTCTTACATGCGCTTAGGGGATGCCTAAATGGCATTTTGGACGCCTAAAGGAGGCATCCCAAATGGATTTGGGACGCCTAAAGTCTGGGTTTAGGCGTCCCAAAATTATTTTGAGACGTCTAATCCTAGTTCCAAGTGCTAAAAAAAATTTACGAAATTTATATTTCGCGCCTGGAAGTACTTTAGATGTCCCAAATTCAAATTTGGGACGCCTAAAGGTTCCCTGCATATATATAATTACGAAAATGCCACTGCCTCCCTTTTTAACCACCTAATTTTTAATTTGGGACGTTCTTGATGGTGGTTATATCTCAATTCTGTAGTAGTGTAGAAATTAATTTATGACATGTTTATAAAAGAAATTGATTATAAAATCATAAAACAACTAAATAATAAATCTAAACTGATTAAAATTAATTATTAATTATTCTCTACATTTCTACAGTCATATATTGACAAAACTCAAAATCTGCCTAAACTCTTATCCCAAAGTATTCTCTAATTAGCAGAAGATTACTATCTAAAGAAAGAGAATATTATTTAGAACATTTTTCATAAAAGAAGTTTTGTGATTAGAAATGATTTTGAGTACCTCATTGATCCCTAAAGATATGAAAATACTCTTATCAATATTATTTTATACACACACGCAAGCTCCAATAAGCTTCATTTTGAGGCTTATTACTTTTTCCAACTTATGACTTTTTTTTATCACAAATCCCATCGCTGAACCAAGTACTCATTTTAACTTTTTTATTGTTCAAATCCGTTTTTACCACTGTTTAGGTCCGATTTCACGCCGAAATGTCAAAACAAACGAGCACTTAGTACACTAAATAACGTCCCTTATCTATGACAAAAGATAATAACGAAATTAGGAATTGAGTGTTATATATATACATATATATATATATATATATGAATATCTTAAATTAATGAGATATATATTTATTTAAGATCTTTTTTGGCATCAATATTTATTTAAGATCTTAAAACTTTGTTAGCATCTCATTTTTTAAAATGTTGCTGTTAAAATAAATAAATAAATAAATAAGTAACCGCTAGTATATTATGTGCAAGTAAAATAAAAAAAATAGTGGAGAAAGGAAAATAATTGCGGGCCACTTGTTAAACAAAAAATGGTAAACTTATATAAATATTGCATTATAATCTTTTCTATTTAAATGTGGGGGAAAGAATGAGATATAGGGTAGAAAAAGTAAAACAGAATATAACACGATATTAAAGAATATTTATTTATTTATTTATTTAAAATTTGGTACACTAAAAAAAGTCTCTTATCTGTAACAAAAAATAATAAAAGATTAAAAATTGAGTTTTATATATATATATATATATATGAATATCTTAAATTAATGAGATAGTTATTTAAGATCTTAAAACTTTGTTATCATCTCACTTTTTAAAAATGTAATTGTATAGATGTGGCATGGATTTTTTCAAAAATAATTAAAGCAGATAATAATAATTTTGTCAAATATTCTAGATGATCTTTTATGGCCAAACCAAATATTCTAGATGATTAATCCAATTTATTTAACCAAATAATTTAACATAATAAACGCTGACAAAATCGCAGAATAAATAACGATGACGATGGGAATAAAAACAACGATTATTTAAGATTCAAAATTATTTTAATTCAAATGACATACTACATATGTACCAACTGCAACTCACCTGTTTTTTATTAAACGGATTGAGAATACAACAATTAATTAAAAAGTTAAAAGATGATTGATTTGTTTGACAGAAGTGTTGCCACATGACGCACTCCAAATAGACTTACTTTTGACCCTACTTTTATAGATTATTATAGATAGATTATTAATCAGTTTTTATTTTTGTAACATTTTTATCATATCTTTATTGTTTTATACCTAACAGTTAGGTAAAACAACAAGACATGATTTAAGGAAAATTTTAAAATATTAAAAAGAACGTACATTCAGATAAAAGAAAGAAAAGACAAACAATGCACATATCCCTAATAAAAATAATTTTACAACAATTGATAAAGAGTTGTCGTGGTCCAACACCTTAAAGTATTTATTTTAGGGGTATCTAATATTAAAATATTTTATAGTTTATTTAATATTTTAAAATAATTTTATAAATACATTAAGCAAGGTAAAGTATTTTGCTGCATAATTTTGTCTTCAAAGTATTAGTTTTTTCTGATGAATTTTTGCCCATGGAGTGCTTTTTATAAGAGCAATTTTAACCTGGTCATTCATACCTTCGTACTTCGTACAATCGTACTGATTTTGGTTTTTGTCTCCCCACTCGCTCTCTGGCCTCTGCCATGCAGGTTCTTCTCTTTGTTTTTTTCCTTTTTCAGTTTTCTGACTTTCTCCTTCCCTGTCCCTGTCCCTGTCCCTGTCGCTCTCCCGTACGCCCTCTTTTGGCCTAATGTGGTGTATTATTCGCCATGTGCATGTATTCTAGAAAATCCTCAAGACATGATTTCAAAAGTTCTTTTCACATAACTACTCGCCTGTATGATATTATTAGTATGGTTGGGGTAGTTTATTTTTGGGTAATAAATATTTATAAATCGTGATTTACGATATACGAGGTAAATATGTGAGAGGAGTTTTATCTCAATTTATGTAATAAGGATTTATTATCTCAAAATAAGTGAGATGCCAAACACTCACTATATCCTTGAGTCCCCTGAAATGAATAGACGTGATTCTGTAAAACTCGGATGTGGGCTGTCTTCTTTAAATTTGTCGGCATACACGTAAGATAATTTCTATATATACTCAACTAATATTTAATTTTGATATGCAACATTTTGATATGAAGTGATTAAAAATTTAAAAAATTATATGCATTCAGAATAGGAAATTTGGGGGGTTTTAAGGAATTAGAGAATTTAGCATCCTAATGAATTAATTGAACTAAACAGAGTAGCTCGAGAGAAACATAGAGTGATTCTTATTTCTTAGTAGTTTTAGAGTCGCAAGTTAATAGCCGTCTGTGTATGATACTTAATTTTTTTTATAGATTCTCTTTGAGAGCTTATCTTGTTTGGAGTAATTCTTTTGTGATTGTTAGTAAACTGACAGGTAAGAATGTAAATTTTTTTATATACATGCGAATTGCACATGATGCATTGTTGTTGATGGTAATTCTTCGCTAAATTACGCGGTTCAATGATAATTGAGTGTACGTACATTTGAGAGTGCGTCTATTATAACCTTGTTATTTAGTTTTTCTCTATATTTGTACATAAGAACTAAATAATTAATTTATATAGATTAAAAATTAATTAAATTAGCTATTTGTAAAAAATATATCTAGTTTAGATTTTCAAGAAACCACTTTAATGGTTTATATTGAAAATGAATTACTCAATTGATCGAACTTAAAAGCTCTTTTAATATATAATAAATAGAGACAGTTTAAAAATATAAATTAAAATAAATTGGATCTTACGTTTGCAACAAAAACAATCCCTCCGAATAAGCAGTGCATTTATCACTAAAGAAGAGTGCTTTGATCATAACTTATTGTTGTTGCCCCTGCTATAGCTGAGCTCATCGTGTCATGGCCTTCACATAAGCTAGAATAATGGAATTAAGAAAGTTTTTCTCTCATCTGACCGCATAAACTATCAATCTAGCAAGTAGAGGTTGTGACTCGGACTACCCCTTTAAAGACCTTGTTGATGAGGTTTGGTTCCTCATTCATACAGATTAGCAAATAATTTCACAGGTGTTCTTAGAGAGTTTGGTTAGACTTTCTCATAATATGATAGGGATTTTTATTTTTATTTTTTATCTTTGGTCATCCTCCACCTCATCTCCCCATCAAGAGGTGGAAGATGACAAAGGATCTTAGGTTGTTTTAGTTTTTGTTATGGTACTCATGCCCTCTAACCATTGAATTCCAGGTTTTACTCAAAAAAGAAAAACCAATGAAAGGAAGAAAGCGCTGCCCATTTAATTTAAGCTTATTCATAGGAAAAAAATTTAAGATGCTATATGTAATACTCCTAGAGTTCTAAATCTATGACCTAATTTGTAATTCAAATAGCATTACAAGTTATGTTTTCCATTGAGGGTCGGAGGTAGCTTTTATTATGTGGTCATTATGGAATACTAGTACGTAATATTTATTTTTGGAGAATAAAAATATATTTTTCATTGCTTGCATTATTTGAGGCGTGGAATTGGAGTGAAGATAGAAACGGAAAGGGGAGAATAGGGGCGGCGCTTTGAAAGAAAGTGACTGAAGCAAGGGACAAATATTGTGGTTGGATCTCGATGATTCTATTAAGTGCTGCTTTTGCTTTTTTGGTCTTCACAAGCACTATGTCCCAAAATGATCCCCGCCCGTCTCAATTTCATATTAGGTTGAGTGTTACAAACAAATTCGTGTAAAGTTCTAATGGAGGGATTTAATCACTGAAAAGCCTCATAATAATTAAGGTGCAATAACAAGTTTAAATGGCACGATGTGAAAAATAATAATAATAATTTTTTGCTACTCGCTTGTCATTAAATTTTTTTTGACAATTAAGTTTCTTTAGGAGAACCTTATAATAATTCTCATGGCTCATGGTTTATATTTTTTATTTTGTGATTACATTATTCTGTGTTGCTTTGCCACTTTTCTTTTTCATAAAGGAATCCTTTTTTCACCAGATGAACTTGATGACAAAAATACAAAAGAAAGAAAGAAAGAAGGCGCGTCATAGCTTGTTACTGATCCCTTAAGCTTTTTAATAATAGTTCTCTCTCTTATTTGATCTCATATATAACCTATTACGTCATGTGTTCATCAATGCTTATGTGGAGTCTTGTTAGTTTAATAATAGCATTTTTGTAGGCGCTCTTTAAGTTTAATTTGAAAACATGTTTTTGACCCTAACAATGATTTTCAAATACTCAATTGATCACTTAAACTTTTGTATAAAATAATACTACCTCCAGTACTGTATGTCATAAATTACACTATAAATTAAGTCATATACTTAGCAGCGGAGGAGCATCGGTAAAGGAAACTCAACTTATCAGCTTCAAGCAACTGAATAGTGTGGATAACCTTAAAAACTGATCAGCCATGAGATCCGACAATTCCTTCGCTGGCAAGCTCCAATCTTGGCCCTCGGACTAAGGTGTTACCAATGCTGAGTTTATCAGATAATTAAGGTAAAATTTAGCATTAACTTAGTTATTTTTATCATTATGTTACACAGATAAATAAATAAATAAATAAAACAAAATTTTAAAACGTCAATACATACAACAAAATTCTAATCATATTTTTTAATATTAAGTGACTATTGTTATATTATAATTTAAAAGTATCGTTAGAGATTGGTATCATCATTTTTGTTAAACATATTCTGTGTTTAATTGTGTGGTCATCCACGTCTATATTTATATAAATAACTCGATTTCATAAAAAATATAATTATATTCCTTTTGCCTGTTAAATTTACGAAGAGATGGTGCCTTAAAATTATTTTAAAGATTGTATCCCAAAAATTTAAAGATCATATTCATCTAACGTTTAAATATATTAAAATAAAGGGCTAAGGTGCAAAAATAGCCATCAACTTTGTCTAAAAGTGCAAAAATAACCATGAACTATTTTTGGTAGCAAAAGTAACCATAAACTTTATAAAAAAGAGCAAAAGTAACCATGACGTTAACGGACATTAACGTCCGTTAATGTGCACTTTTTAAGGTGCTAAAATAGCCATTAACTAATGTCAAAAGTGCAAAAGTAACTATAAACTTTTTCTTAGATGCAAAAGTAATTTCTTAAACATTAATTCATAATTTTTTTTTGCTTTTGTATTGTGAGTGTTTTATCAATTTGGGGATTAAAATGACAAAACTTGTGAATTAATATTCAAAAAGTCAACTTTTTTTATTTTGGCGAGAATGACGAAACGAAAGAAAATCATCACCTAACTCCAAAAGATAAAATTCAAGGTAATTAAACCTGGACCTGTTAGTGAACTGGCCGGGGTACTGGGTCAAGGGTCAGTGGGTCAGACTGGAGCTAAACCGGTGAGAAATGGAACATTTTAGGCTTATAGTATGAAATTCTAAAGGAAAAATAAAAAAAATATTTTTTAAACAAAAATTAAAAGCTTAACTCAAATCAACTGACCGGTTAGCCAGTTTCTGATCTAGTTCGGATCAGATAACTATGATAAAATCCTTAACATTAATTATAAAGTAGATTTAGGTTAAGTTTTTAATTTTTGTTTAAAAAATATTTTTTTTATTTTTCCTTTAGAATTTCATACTATAAGCCTAAAATGTTCTATTTCTCACCGGTTTAGCTCCAGTCTGACCCACTGACCCTTGACCCAGTACCCCGGCCAGTTCACTGACAGGTCTAGGTTTAATTACCTTGAATTTTATCTTTTGGAGTTAGGTGATGATTTTCTTTCGTTTCGTCATTCTCGCCAAAATAAAAAAAGTTGACTTTTTGAATATTAATTCATAAGTTTTGTCATTTTAATCCCCAAATTGATAAAACACTCACAACACAAAAGCAAAAAAAAATTATGAATTAATGTTTAAGAAATTACTTTTGCATCTAAGAAAAAGTTTATAGTTACTTTTGCACTTTTGACATTAGTTAATGGCTATTTTAGCAGCTTAAAAAGTTCACATTAACGGACGTTAATATCCGTTAACGTCATGGTTACTTTTGCTCTTTTTTATAAAGTTTATGGTTACTTTTGCTACCAAAAATAGTTCATGGTTATTTTTGCACTTTTGGACAAAGTTGATGGCTATTTTTGCACCTTAGCCCTAAAATAAATTATAGAGTGGCGAGAGTAGCGAGGTTGGCAAAAATATCAAAGAAATAAAAGATAATTTGTAGGAAATCACGTGACACACGTTGAGAGATGGAAAGAAATATCACTACAAAGGTTGGTAGAGGCTATACAGACTGTAGTTTTATAAGGGGAGGTAAAACCGTGATAATATTATTCTGGCCCAGAAAACTATATACACTATAAGATCCACTAGAAAGAAGAAGGGATATGTAGCAATTAAGGTGGATATGGAGAAAGCTTATGACAAATTAGACTGGAGCTTTATGAAATTTAATCTTCAAAGTCTGGGTCTTAATAAGCACTTTGTAAAAATTATGATGGCATATGTCTCAAGTGCTACAATGAGTGTTTCATGGAATGGCTCATTATCTGATTCTTTTCAACCAACAAGAGGAGTGAGGCAAGGTCTAACCCCCTATCTTATAATCAGTAATTATGATTCAAAAATACATACTTAAAATGAATTAGAGACCAGCGAATAGTAACAGACACATTTTTAATCCCATCTTTAAGATAGGGTTTTTACAAATTTCTTTCAAAATCCAATTAACCTGGTCTCATATTCGCATTTCAAATATAATTATCCTGCGCAATTAAGTTGCATTCATACATATCAAAGTGTAAAACAAAAGTCCCGGTAAACCTCGGGTTTCATATATTAACTAAAGGGTTTACAGGGCACATTCGCCCATTTACAAGTTCCCTTACAGGGGATTACATGAACTATTCCAAAAATTTACATCCTGAATATATACAGTAATCTCAACCAAAATTCAATAACCAACTACCAAAACACATCCCTACAAGAGTCCTAGCCGCCCTTGGTTGTTTGCTTCCCCTTTGAGCCACTTGCCCTGTACTCAATGGAAAGAATGAAATTCAAAAGAATCATAGTAGTAATAAATCACTCATACCACATATAATCACATAGCATGCATGTAAATCATCAAGCAGTATAGCAGTAACAAACACAGCATACATATAGCTGTCACAATATACACATTGCCTTCATGGCATTCACATAGTCTTCGCAGTATACACATAGCCTTAACGGCTCACACATTTACAACGGCATATCAACGGTAGGGGTAGAGACGACCGTCGTCACTCCCTACGACAGCTCATGTTAAAATGCACACGTTGTAATACACATAGCCTTTCGACTTTCACATCCACAAGCTTTGCCGCATCCAAAATCATCACAAATAATGATAAATCAAACATACAATGCGTCATATATAGTATAAGGGAAAGCGTCACTACCTTGTTCTTTCCGGGTGTGCTCTGGCACGGGTGGTTTACGAACAGGACAAATATCGAATCCTATTACAATTCTTTAATAACTCATAATACTTGGGTTGTGTAATATCCCGATTTTTTATTAAGGGCCTAATCATGATTATTGTGGATAATTATGAACTTAATTGGAATAATTATGTGTTTTATGACAATATTAAATATGTCAGAATTAGTGAAAAAAATTGGAAGCATGGAAATATTGGCCATGAGTTAGTGATTAATGAGGAGACTAATTACTAGCTAAGAGGAAAAATGAGATATGTGAGTAAATGGTTAATGGAGTGGTTAGAGTTATTAATTAGTTACTTATTCTATAGGAACCAATGGAATGTGGACATTTGGCAAGCATATATGAAGAGAGAGGATAAAGGAAAAGTCAAAAGGCATATTTTATTAGTTTCTCTCTCCTCTCTTCCCTCCTTTTTCGTGTAGCAAGTGTGGGTTGGGGGGGATGTCATCATTTCTTCCCCACCTCACTCATCTCTCTCTCTCTTGCTCTCTCTCTCGTCAGCCATTATGGCCCAAAGGAGGAGGAAGAAAGCTTCAAAAGGTAAGGGCAAATGGCCTCTATTGCTAAAACTCACTTCATTAATGTTGTTCCTTGGAGTGAGAGCTTCATTTCAATGTGTATAGTGTGCCTATTGGTGTTGATTTGTGCCCACACAAAATTTTGGAGGTTGTTGAATCAAGAAATCTCTTTGGCAAGTGAAAGAGGTAAGTGAGACTAATCTATCTATCTAAGTTTTATGCCACATGATTAAGATTTGAATTTCTGGAATTTTGGCCCATTTTTCGTTGGAATAGGGTTATTGGTAGTTTGGCATGTTATTGGTATAGAAATGGGTGTTTTGGTATGAGTTTTGGATAGATAGATTGATTTGGGATGGAAATGGTATGTTTGGATGATTTTGGAATTTGGATGATTATGTTTCCTAAAACTAAAGTATGATAATAGAGTAGGATTTGGATAATTCTGATGATTCTATTGAATTCCTTGGGTGTTTTTGTGTGGGAGTAGCTTTGGTAGAAGTTTTGGGTCCATTAGGATCAATTGGGTAAGTGTTAGGAAATGTGGTCAATTTTGCTGCGTTTTCTGGTTTCTGTCAAAATCACCCGAGTGAGAGTGAGTTCACTCGAGTGTAGGATGAATAACACTCGAGTGGTGATGAGTTCCACTCGAGTGCGGTAGTGCAAAACTTCCTTTCTGCTCTCCGTGTTCTTGTTGCACTTCCGTAGTCAAAGGCAAGTGTGGCCTCACTTGCGAGTATGGTGGCACATCACTCGAGTGCAGGTGTATTTGACACCAAGGACTTGTCTCTCGGGTTGTCACTTGCGGTTATGGTGTAAGAGTATGCCTTCACACTCGCGGGTATGTGGTATTCACTCGAGTGTAATGGGCTGTGCTCGAGTCCTCCTGATCTCTGAAAAGTTTCTTGTGCTCTTGGGTACTCACTCACTGTTGTTCACTCTCTAGTACCCGAGTGTAGACCGTACCATCACTAGAGTGAGGTCTTCTTCACTTGAGTATCCATACAATATCACTCGAGTGAGGCCATCTTCGAGTGTCTCAGTGAGAAATATCAGGTTCGAGCTTTCAAAAAGGGGATATTTGGGGATAGTTTTCCAATCCTTTAAAGCTATTGTTGGGGTTATTATTGGGTACTAAAAGAGCAATAATAATAACCAAACTAAGTATTAAGAAGTCATTGAGAATTGGAATAGAGAATTGACTCTTCATCCCTAATTATGAATATAGGATTTGACATTTGCCCTACTTGGGAGAAACTGGCGCCAGGACACGCCCGGAAGGATCAAGGTAATGACTCTTCTCTCATGTTGTGTATGATACTTGGTATGCATGTTTATCATTGTGAATGTGTTATCAGCCATAGGGCATTACAGTGCGAGCAGTTCAGCGTGAGCCGTCATAGGGGGCAATGCTCATGATACCTACCCCAGCCGTTGTAAGTGCCGAGGCTGCGTTATGGAATTATGGATTCCTGTTTGAGTATTCAGCTCGTAGGACTGCGTGTTGTGAAATGTTTTATATAGATCTTAGCTGTAGTAATATATGTTATATGTTTATGAGGATGTGCAATATAGCAAGCAGTTCAACGTGAGCCGTCGTAAGGGGCGATGCCCATGATACCTACCCTGGTCGTTGCAACTGTTGCTGTGATTGTTGTGTATTGTATAAATGATTTACTTTCATGCTTTGATGTTGTGCATATTATGAGTGGTTTGTTACTACGAGGATTCTTTAGAATCCCACTCTCCTAAAAATAATGTTTAGACAGGGCTAAAGGATCTAAAGGAAAGCGGGCGACGAAGAGCGAATAGAGCTCCGGATTGAGAGTTTTATTTTGGTTATTTGGTTATCATGGATAAATCATTTGGATAGTTTTACGTAATCCCTTCATTATTGGAAACTCTATAGGCAATTGTGCCTTGTAGACCCTTTATTAATTAATGGAACCCGAGTGTGTCGGGAATTTATGCTATACTCTAATATGTATGAATGAAATCAACTTGTATAGGCCATTTTGTATTGAAATGTGAATATAAGACCGCTGTGAACATGTTTTGTAAAAGTTTTTGTAAATCTTGATTTTAGGAAGTTTAATTTTGAATAAGTCCCAAATCATCATACATGGTCTCTAATTTCACATAATTACGTATTTATGAACTAATCTTGGCCTATGTCGTGAAGGGGGTTACAGGTTGGTTATCACTATGGTCATTTAATCAAGTAAACTAAGGATCTAAAGTGATCAATTAACCTAAAAGACCAATTTCTAACCTCAGAGTTCAGTAATTTTACATTATGCCATAACATCTTCAATTTTCGCTTAAGTGACCAAATCTGCCAGAATTTTTCATTAACTTTGAAAAATTATAACTAATTCTAGAAAAATCAAAATGAGGTGATCCCAAGTTCTATGAAAATATATTGAAGTCCTCTACAGAAAAAAAATATGAATCAATACTTTCCATAAACACAAAAATACAGAATTACACGAAATCCCATACTGCTCCAGAATAGCTTCCAGTTTCAACCCCAAACTTTGAAAAATCATAACTCCTAGCTCACAAATGGAAATGACATGAATTATATGTCCATTTTAAAGCTTGACAAGTGAACTTTAAGACTTGAAAGTTTCAAAATTTTTAAACACCACACCAGCTGTCCAATCAAAATATCCATTCAAACTAACTGCTCAGCACAGATTTTTAATGGACAGAATTTCAAATTTTCAACAAATGTGTCCAATGGCTCCAAAATCAACAACCAAACATATTCCCACACAATTTTCCACAAGGAAGCCATTGAAATCACTAAAACAACAAAATTCTCATCACACCCACACATATTCAGTTTTGAACCATAATGCAACACAAACCACCAAATTGCCAAACTTTCTATTTCAAGTTCCAAACCAATTCCATTGTTCTAATGACACAATATGACACCAAATCCACCACAATACACTATTCAATTCATCCATTCCCAAATTACACCAAAATCAGGGCAAAATTCACAAATTCCAAACTTAACCAATGATCATAATACTTAGGTCAAAATGCAACAATTTCTTACCTCTTCCTCTTTTCAAAGCTAGTTCTTGAATTCTACCATTTTCAATTTTTCTCTCTCAAACACCTTCTTTCAAAAATTTAAAACCATAGAGATGAAGTTCTCATCAAGAAGAACAATATTTATGAAGGATATTTTAGCTAGAAAGGTCATTTTCTAAGTGAAAATTCAAGAAGAAGATCTCACCTTCAAGTTGTTCTTCAACTTTCATCTTTCTCTTTCCTCTTTCATTTTACTCTTTCTTTTCCACGGATTTTCAGCTGAATGAGGGAGTATAATATGTGTTTAAATTATTCACTTAAGCCCCCACAATTACTTGGACGAAATTTGAAGAGAAAAAGGAGAAAAGACCATGTGTCAACTTGTTGTGGCATCTTGAAAGAAGGTGAACTAGTTAATTAACTATGGTGATTTGGGTTAATTTGGGTTGAGTTTTCTCTTTCCTCCTTCCTCTTAGGCTTGACCGAAATGCTCAATTGAAAAGGAAGAGGATTTTTGACTAATTCACTCTTAGATTATTGCTCTTTGGTCAACTTTTCAACTTGGAAAAACTTGAGACTTGTTGACTTGTTCTTCTTCCTCTCTTTCCTTTTACTTTCCTTTTTTTTTTTTGACTTGTCAGTGGATATGATTTAATTGTATTCCTTCCCTTTTTGAAGTCTTGACCGAAATTACTCTCCTAACTAGGGAAAAGAATATTGATCAATTCTCTCTTTTTGCTTTATTTATTCATAGCCACAATTGTTGACTTTTCAAATGAAAAAGTGAAGAAGCATATCATTTAAATTCTCTCTGCCTTTTCCTATGGTCTTGAACATTTTTTATCAAGGTTTAAATGAAGGGAAATTACTTCTAGCTAATCCAAACGAAAGTCATGCAAAATTTCTAGGGCAATTCTATCATTAATTCCACCATCTATTCTGGATATTTAGCCCTTAGAGTACATTTTGGGATATTACACAGGGTGATCCATTAAGTCCCTATCTATTTGTGCTATGTATGAATAGATTGAGTTAGTTGATAAACAGTGAGGTGGAAGCAGGCAGATGGAAGCCATTAAAACTTAGTGAAACAAGTCCTACACTTTCTCATCTATTCTTTATAGATGATTAGGTCTTGTTCAGTGAGGCTTCTACAGACTAAATGGAGAAAATTAGAGACTTGATGATATACTTCTGCAGGGTGTCATGGCATAAGGTTAGCTTAACGAAATCCAAGGTGTTTGTTTCAAGGAATGTAAATTTTCATAAAGAAGTGGAGCTTGGCCAAACCCTGGGTATTAGTATCACTGCGGATCTAGGCAAATACTTTGGTGTTCCTCTCTTACATAAACAAGTTGTGAAGATGAGTTTTGCCCCGTTGGTCTCAAAAGTTCTAAGGAAGCTTTCTAGTTGGAAGGGGAAGTTTCTAAGTATGGTGGGGAGAACAGTTCTAATTATATCAGTTCTTTCATCACTCCCATCTTATCAGATGCAAGCTACCCTCATCCCTAAAGGCATTTTACAAGAGATACAGAAGCTAACAGAGACTTCCTTTGGAATCAGCATCGGGAAAGTAAGAAAATGCACCTTATTACATGGGAGAAAATTAAGAAAGACAAGAGAGAGGGAGGACTTGGAATAAAGGATCTTTTGAGCCAAAATGAGTAGTTCATTATGAATTATGATGGGGACTCATTACTAAACCACATGCCTTATGGGTAAGAGTTCTTAAATCGAAGTACGGATGTGGAAACAGTAGGTTACCTATTGTTAAGAAGAGAAGAAACCAATCCGCGGTGGAGTACAATAACATCAGTATGAGACTCCTTCAGGAAAGCAATGGGGAGTAAACTGAGAAGTGGTAATTCAACGAATGGTTGGTGGGAATTATGGACAGATTTGGATCATCCACTTATGTATTATGTTGATAAAAACCAACATTTAATTGATCCATATGAAGTGGTTGGCCAGTTTGTGAGACCAGATAGTGAATGGAACTTGTCTAAATGGAGTTTGTTCTTACCTGAATGGGTAATTGAGAAAATCAAACAAATCAAGTCTCCCTCTCTACCAGGAAACAATGTGTTTTGGTAGAGAAAGTCTTCCGATGGGAATTTCACCTTTAGATCAGCTTATTCTATGATCCATCACTTATATTCAACTGATAGCAAACCCTTTGGGCAAGGGATCTGAAGATGGCCTATTCCGGAGAGAGTTAAATTATTTATGTGGCAACAATTTCAAGAGAGAATTCCAACAAACTCGATTCGAGCTAAGAGGGGTGTGAGCATTACTAGAGAGTGTCCTTTTGAATGTGGTTGTGAGGAAACAACTTTACATACTTTGAGAGATTGTGAGGTTGCAAACAATGTGTGGCTTTCTTATGTTAACCCAATTTATTATTCTATTTTTTTCACTGGTAACTTGCAGGTATGGATTAAATGGAATATGCATCATTTTCCTGGAGCTCATAAATTTGGTAAATGGCCTTGGCTGAGGACATTTGGTTCGTTTTGCGGGCTTACTAGAAGAACAGGTGCAGGAAAGCATTGGAGGGTTCCAGCGAGCAACCAAGTCAACTAGTGCATAGATGCCTCCATTTTCTGCATGAAGGCGTTGAAGAAGGAAGTCTCAAACACAAGGTGTTCAACACAACAGATAGGACGTTAGAAAGATGGACTGCACCTCCAGGCGGATTTGTTCGTGTCGATGTGGATGCTGTAGTACATGATTAGAGACAATCAACTGTAGGAGGTGTAATTCGTGACAGTATCGGATCGTGGATCTGTGGGTTTCAACACAACACAGGGTTCAGCTTGGGTTCAACAGCAGCTAAAATACAAGCGATAAAAACTGGGTTGCAGTTATGTCATTCTATAAAGTTTAGAAAAATCAAATTTCATTCTGGCTCAACTAAAGCTATTCTATTGTTGCTACAGCCGAATGGCAGCTTTTACCCGCTCAACATGGAACTAGAGGAGGTT
Source organism: Inga oerstediana (assembly GCA_963210345.1). Classification (NCBI taxonomy): domain Eukaryota; kingdom Viridiplantae; phylum Streptophyta; class Magnoliopsida; order Fabales; family Fabaceae; genus Inga; species Inga oerstediana. The sequence goes on from OY723409.1 coordinate 62,355,944, forward strand.
AGATCTTTGATCTACTTGGAATGGGATTTAGAGATATTTCACTCTTATAGGGAAAGCTATAAAGTGTGCTGATATTTTGGCCAAAATGGCATTACAAACGAACAATGAGCTGTTAATATTGTAAACCCCTCCAACTTGTTGTTCGATCCAATTGTTATTGGATCTTAGATAAGAATTGGTTTGATTTCAGAGTTTCAGTTATGAGAATATATTGTAAGGGTTTGTAAAAACCCCAAGAGTAAGCTCTTGTCCATGTAATTAGGGGTGGAAACAGGCCAGGCCAGGTCAGGCTTGTGCCTTAACAGGCCAGGCCTGTTCTGAGACAAAATGGCCTGAGCCTGGCCTGTGGCTTGTTAAAGGCTTTTTATTAGGCCTGAGCCTGGCCTGTACACAGGCCTGGCCTGGCCTGTGGCCTGTTAGGAGGCCTGAAGTTGTAAAAAATCTTAAACAGGCTAACAGGCTGACATCTGAAACAGGCCAAAAACAGGCCTAGTTACATAATTTTTTTTTATATAGGACATCATAAAAATCAACTCTAGCAACTACAAGGATTCCTTACATCAGTAATGTAGTTCTGAATATTGCCTCAACTATAACAAAAACTGTAGTTCTGAAACATAAGAGAAGACATAAACAAATGGCAGATTCCACTATAACAAAACAGGGAAACAAAAGAAACACCAAGCATCTAAAGGAAACAAATTTACAAGTTTATTTTGATACTTTATTGAGAGTAATTACATTAGAGACAAGTGACAAACAGGAAAATCAAAAAAACCTCTCTAACTAGGAAATTGAAACCAATCACATTACAACCAGGAAAATACCAATTTCTTATAGCTGTTTAAACTGAAATGTAGAAAAAACAAAAAATGAATTACTCAGATCAGATAAAATATTAAACTTCAACAACATGAAAAAAGGCTAAGTAAGCACCATTTGCAGTCTGCAGAGCACCAAAATAACAGAGAAACCTTGTTTAATATGAAATTCAAAGAGTAACTGGGCAGAGCACCATTCTTCGGAATACAAAGGAGCAGCTACAATATTGACACCTCCAATCAGAAACTGCTTTTCATGCCATAAGGGTTGTTGTTGGTGTTAGATACACCCAATTTTGAACGAAGAACAGCTTTTGGGGATCTGAGAATTGGCTTTACCTGTTATATATGAATGTCTCATCTAAGTTTTCTTAATTTTGTGGCCAAATTACTGCAGAATTTTATCCCTCTAATTTCTTCTTTTCTAGTAAATAGATAATTAGTCCTAAATCCTAATGCTCTCCAGCATGACATCCAATTTTATCATCCAGGACTCTTAGTTTTTATCATCAGCACGAGATCTAGAGAAAGAAAAGAGAAATAGACAATCGAAAGAGAAGAGTGGACTTACTAATTTTTCAGATCTAAGCTGCTCCCAACCGGCCACCGAGGAAGAGAGACTTCAAGCCGGAGAAAGGACAGCCACGGAGAGAGTAGGCGATGGTCACTCTCGGAGGAATCAACGGTGACTCACGAGCAGCTGGTTAGGGCTTGGGTTCGATGGTTCAAGAATCAACGGCCAAGGCGAAGATGAAGAAAGGAAGAGGGCAGAATGTCGACTTGCGAGTGTCGACTGAGGTCTGAGATTGAGAGTCGAGAGAGACGGAGTGACAGTGAGAGATGGTGAGTCGGTGCCGGCAATTGTCGAATGAGAGCGTGAGGGTGAGACTCTGCAGAATGAGAGGCTGAGAGAGTTAGGGTCCGAAGAAGAGGGCTGTTGGAAAATTGGGTTTGGGTTAGAGATTTGGCAATGTGGGCTTACGTTTGAGTTAGGGGCCAATTTTTTTTTTAAAATAGTAACAGGCCGGCCTGATAGGCTTAAAAGGCCTATTAATAGGCCTAGGCCTGGCCTGTTTAGAAAAACAGGCCTTCAAATAGGCCTAGGCCTGGCCTTTTATTCTAACAGGCCAGGCCTGAGCAGGCCAAAAACAGGCCAGGCCGCAGGCCCCTGACAGGCCGCCTGGCCTGTTTCCACCCCTACATGTAATACAAAAAAAAAGGTTGGTAGAGGTAGGGGACGAAGCTGAGACGAGAATGATTTACAGTATACAAGGTAAGTATGTGAGAGGAGTTTTGTCTCGATTTATGTGAAAAGCACTTATAAGCTCTTCAAAAGTGATCTCAAACATGCTTTTAAGTTGAAAATTAAAGTTATAATCCACGGAAGCTATATATAGATTGTATGACTTCTATGTTAATTAATGATTGACGGTGATTTTAAGATTGGATTTGGTAGTTTGGAGCAACATTTAGATTTTTTTTTGTTGCCCACCCGGTTCACCCGAACTTTGCCTCGACTACATCCGGATCCGACTTGCGTCGCGCTCCTGGCTATGGTGGGAGAGTCTCCCAATGGGAATTTTTTGCATACACAAGGCTCAAACCCGAAACCTTGCTTAAGCGGAACCAAGCCGCTTACCACTTGGATCAACTCCCATTGGTTACATATAGATTTTATACTTCATTGATTAATGATTGAAAATGACAGTAAGTATTAAGATTGGAAAATACTAACACTCCATGACTAAGTGCCTGATTGAATTAGCGTTGGAAGCTACTTTTTCAATGTGATTTACGATATACGAGATAAATATGTAAGATAAGTTTTGTTTAGAGTTGCGTGAACATATTTTTTAAAAGCCAATCCAAACAGGCCTTAAATAAGGATGACAATGACAGCTCAACATCATGAAACTATAAAAGTCTAATTTAAAATCTTGGTCTCCGCAAGCAAACAAGAGAACACAAGTTTAAATTCTAAAAGCGTATTAATTGGGATAGACGAAAACCCTTTACACTCTAATTATTAAAAGGGAAGATCTTTAATCAAATAAAAAAAATTTAAGATCTTGGTTTAGTCTAACTTTTAAAAATGTTTAACTTGATTCAGCTTAATTCAAAGAAAGTTCCATATTTAATGTAGTAGATATTTAAAAACTCATTTTTCACCCCTACTTTTCACGTTGTTCCTAGTATGATATCTCCATTGGCAATAAAAGGTAGATTCAAGGGAACTGTTGTTTGTAATTGTCGCACGTAACACATGAGAAGGACCTGCAAGAATGTCTTGAGTCAGCAGGCAACTTCCAGCTGCACCACTAATAGAGAGGTATCATCACATATTTAGCCAAAATGCAAACACCAAGAAGAAAGGTACGGTGGGGGTTTAACAAAAGACTAACAAAATAAAACAAGTTTAGAGATTACTCTCATCTAAATATATTTCTTCGTACAAATTCTCTTGCTAGCAAAATTGTGAATGCCAAAATTAAATTTTTCGCCTATTTCTGAAAGGATCAGCCCTGCCGGCAGTGTAATCCATGTGGTTGTCAATCAGCTTGTGGAAAGCAGTGTCATTGTCTTCAAAATGGAACCTGCTGTGAGAATTACTGTGGGTAAGCTTTCAGTTTTTTTTTCTGGGTACAAGTTAAGCTTTTTTTATTCTAAGCCGAATAGAAGTAGAAGCATACAAGAGGGAGAGGACTCCATTTGTGGAGTTGTGCCACTACTTATTATTTGTATGCCTGGGTTGTTTGAGAAACCATAAAGATTTTTGTTATAGATTACATGGATAAATTGCATTTGGGAAATATGGGAAGCCTTACTGTAGGAGCAGATGATAGATATGGTAAACGAACCAGCTCAGCCCTAATACACTAGGCCATTCGGCCTTAGGCCCAAAATCCATATTTCCTTGATGTTATCCATTTTGTGAAGCCTGGCCCTAATTGTTCAAGCTTAAGGCCGAACCTGTAAGACCAGATAATATCCATTAACTGATAAGATTATTTGCTCCTACATGCCCGAAGAGTGGCAAGAATCAATCTCGGGGCTGCCATCGTGCAAAAAGTCAATGTTGAAGTCGTCAATGCCTTGGGCTCGCCAGCCCGAGGCGTTTGGGTTCAGAAAAGATGATGGCGCTCCGTCAAGCGGTCGGGCGAAAAAGCTTACTTAATTTGAGGATTTTTATAAAAAAAAAGTCAATATTTATTACTCCCTCCCATTCTAAATATAAGTTAGAGTTAATTTTTTTAGAGGAATTAACGAAACTAAACAATTTAATTAATCATATTATATGCTGTATATCCTTAGATTATAAATTTAGATAAAATAGTTTAGAGAAAAAAAGATAAATATAAATATTTAAAAATAATTTAATTAGTTTTCTTAATATCTCTAAAAAAATCAACTTTATTTTATATTTAGATTTAACTGCTGAGGGAGCATTTAATTCTTTTGTTATTCTTTCACAGGGAGAGGAAGCAACCTAATTAATAGCGGAAAGCAATGTTCTTTTTGTAGAGGCCGTGCCATTGTTTCTGCTGTAGGTAGCCTTATAAACAATTCATTTTCATATTTACGCTTACTGAACTCGCCAAACTAACCCATGTGAAAGCTATAAATATACTGTCTGAATTAAAATGCCCTGAATTCTGTGCCCAATTCCCAAGTTTAATGGTAAAGTGCATTATGGGGTGTTCTCAGCTCCACTAGTTCAATTTCTTATGGTCACTGGGGGTGGGCGGCACGACTTGGTTTGGAGATTTAGATTGTTTAAATCATATCTCTAGTCTTATTTATAAGCAACTTTCTCTCTCATAGGGTTGGTCTCTTTTATAAGCAATTTTCACTTTTTGTTTGAAAATGAAAGCTTCTTTTTCCTATTTTACCCTTATTAAATATTCTTTCTTTCTTATATTTTTTCCTCATTATTTCTCATACTTTTTATCTATTCTCTCTTCTATACTCTTGTCATAAATAGGGATATATATGGAAATAACATGACAATTTTGATACACTTATTATTTTTAACTAACAGTTCGTTTTACGTAATCAATGGGAAAGTTGCTTATAAATAGGATTGGAGGGTGTAATTACTTTTATCACATTGTTAAGCTTAAGATAGCTGGGGCAGGTTTAATTGAGTTCTAACTCTTCCGTTGAGTGGGTTTCTGTGGCATGTTTGTAACGCTTTCTAAGAATTTAAACATATAATGCGAGTCAAAAAATTTTACGAGTGTGTTCTTCTAAAAAAAAAAGATGGTCTTAAGTTTTTTGGACTTTTTTTTGGACTTATATTCATTACATTCACCAACTCAAAGGTACAAAGTGCAAGCCGGCTGGAACAAAACAATTTCTTCTACCTCCAACTAGAAGGGGTATGCCGTATGCCCATGGTTCGAATACGTGGCAACTAATTAAGCTGGAATGAGATTCAAACACTCGGTGGTTAATAATTTCTTTAAAGTTATAAAGAAATTAAATCTAGTTTATTGAAAAAAGAATCTAGATCTTGATTGTTATGAGTTGAAGGGTTTTCTTTTTTTTTTTGCCAGTAAGTTGAAGGGTTTTCTTAATTTTGAAATTAAATTAATGGAAATATTTATAGGAACCAAAAAAAATAAAAAGCCAAAGAACAAATGTAGGGTGAAATAGAGGGATTCAAGTAGAGCTGGGAATCAGGGCTGGCCCGGCCCTACAGGGCCGGCCCTTGACGGGCCAGGGCCTAACAGGGCCGGCCCTAAAGGGCTCGGGGTCAGGAAAATTACAGTTTTTCAAAGCCCGGTCCGAAAGTATCAGGGCCAGGGCCGGCCCGCAGGGTCAGGAAGTCCTTTTCACAATATTTAACTATTTTTTCTATGTATTTTCCCCAGAGAGATATAATTAATAAATAACAATGATTAAAGTTCTAATTTAATACATAAATGTTGTTAACATTAAGGTTTAAATAACACGTCTCTTGCAACAAACAAACACAGTTACTAATGTATAATTAAACGTAAAATCATGTCCATAAATAACTCACAGAAAGGCCAAAGTATAAGAAGGCAAGAAGCTCAATACTCTAACCTCTAAACAACATGAGTATGACGACTATCATTTTTACCTTCTTCGCCACTATCATCAATTTCAAGGATATTTGATTGTGTTTCACTTTGAGGAGTAGGTTCAAGTAGTCAAATAATCACAACCTCTATAAAAAATCATACTCTATCAGGCAGAATAGTATATAATATGATTTTATTCTAAATAGGCAGAACAATATACTCAAAAATTATACTCAAAAATCACAATATGATTCAATTAGACAAAACAATATACTCAAAAATCATACTCTATACAATATGAGGATAGAGTGACATATAGATTCAATAAGGCAATTCAAAAATGTAATATGGTTCCTGTCCAAGCAAAAAAAATAAAAAATAAACGGGCTTAAAGGGCCGACCCGAGGCCCTCCAAGGCCGGCCCTTTTAAGCCCGAGGCCCTACAGGGCCGGCCCTTTTAGGCCCGACTTCCTTTTGAGGCTACAATTTGCAAGCCCGACCCTTGAAAGGCTAGGGCCTAAAAGGGCTGGCCCGACGGGCTCGGCCCGTTTTCCCGGCTCTAGATTCAAGGGAGAAGAAGCATTTCCTTGGGAGTGAGCATTGCAGGGCGATGCCAATCCTGAAGGTCCCCACCACGTGGAAAGCATATGAGGATTGAAGAGGGTGAAGCACTTTTAACCATGAAGGTACATAGATAGTCCGTCTTGTTGGGTCCCGAAAACCGGAAAGGAGCCAATTGTTATTCATGATGTGATGAAGCGTGCGTACATGAAGATAACGCTTGTGAATCTTTGGATATACTGTCCGAGGCAAATGGCGGAACTTACTGTTCAGGAGAACGAAAATGAACTTCAGGTGGGCAGTGACGGAATTGCATATAACAGTTCAAATGAATTCCTACCAGCAGCTTCCGAATTAGGAGCAGAATTAGGATATGTAGTTGAATGAAAAAAGATTGGAGCAAGGTTGATCGGGGGTGGGGGTGTTGATATCGTCGTTTTCGTAGTTGTGGCTAACTTAGGTTTTTGTCTTTTTGATTTAGGTATTGTGTCTTAGTTGTGTTCGGTGTGTTCAGGTGAGTTTCGTATTTCCTTTCCGTATGTGGGGGGCCCGTGTTGTGGGCAAATTAGGCACAGTATCTTAACGGGCCTTATTTTCAATGTAGTTCTTCCATTATGAAAGGGACATGTTAAGCGTGGAAAATTTGGACTTTGTCTGCTACGGTTGAAATTTTCACTGGCCAAACATAATTTATTTTTCCGTATAAACGATTCCAGTAAAAGAGGGCACCCTTTTCAAATAAAGTGTCAAGCAGGGAATATTATTCGCAAGTTACAAATTAAAAGTAAAACAATTTAAATAAGTTTGGCAAAAGATCTATTGCAGGGCAGGTCACCTAATATGAGAGTAGTAGATAAGTTCATTAAATTGAGCTAATTGCTACAGAAACATAACTTTGCTTTGTTGACTTAAATCTGAGCCCACAATAGTTTCAAGATACACTTTGCATTTGGAGTGATGTCATGGTGTCAGTTTGGACCCATAAATGAGTTCAACGTCTGCATTTGTCTTTGGTAGACCATCATGTCAAGTGAAAAACAGGGCAACGTGAGAAAAAAAGGACGCAATATAACATATTAACATATCAGAGATTTATTCCACTTTCAGTGGGAGGATCTAACCTGACAGTTCATTTCCATTTTTTCGATCCAATGAACAAGGTTGACAGCACTTACTTCGTAATGAATTTTTTCAAAATTTGTAATACAAAGCGCAAACATCCATGCAAAAAGTGTGTCATAATTATAAATAAAATTAGCCTATGATTGGTAAATTTTTGTCCGCAATATATGTAATTTTTCATAACACTGCATCAGTAAATTTGGATTGAGTTTACATCCCAGTAGGTTGCATTTGAGTTCAACATACTATTGTTTTTCTTTGTTTCTCTACCTCTCTATTTGACATGGTCACTGCTGACCTTTCTCCTTTCCATTGGAGCATTAAATGAAAAATTATTGTTGGACTGATGTTTGGTGCAGCTGTCAACATACTTGTCCTCTCCCTCTCTTTATGCTATCAATGCTTCAAGATCCGTGAATAAATGTCTATAATTTCTTCCGCAAATGCCAAATCCTCTGTCTCTACTCCTTCACATCTCAAGAAGGATGTAATCACTCTCTCACACAGAGAGATCGCAGCGAAGACAGTTCAGAGGGATGCATCAAAGTTGTCTCTATAAAAACATATTTGGAATCCATGGATGAAGACATACATGCGCACATATTCACACACCCACACATAAAAGAAAAGCATAATAAACAACTAAAAGTTACAAGTCAACACATTGGGACTTAGTTTTCCTGTTATATCTATATGTCGACAATTGAAACCGAGGATCATTCAGTTCTCTTCCGACATGGAGATACTACAAGCTCCTGTAGTTCGCTTCCAACATAGGCTCCTCTTTGAACAGCATGCCATTGCATGTATCTTCCTCCTCTAAAAGAAATCTAGCAACAAAGTCATATGCAGGAAGCAGATTAGCACACTTTAACTAAAACATATATCCATGTATAGTCAGAAAACAATGGAGGGCTAACCTTGCAAACAACCCACTCATATCTTCACTTTTATCCTCATCGCTGTAGAAATCGTTGGAACTGCGAGCTGCAATGTGAATATCAACAACTGAATGGCCAAAAATTTGCACAGCGAAAAACAAACATTAAAAACACTTCCGACCACTGGTCGTCCAGGCTGTGTGAAGCCATTACCCCTTCGGGTGAGTCTCATTGTGGTTGCGCGATCAATGTGGCTGCATTTCTCATTATATGCTAACTCATGGTTGTGCATCCGTGGACACGCATTATATAGAGGACGAGAAACTATTACCAAAATTCAAACTGAACTTTTGCGGCACCTATTTTCCCTTTTTCATCATCTAGCCATGGAAACATAAGTTCGCACAGCACAAAGCCCAAAGTTTGCGGCTTCAGCCGAGAAGCTGCGAGGTTTTTGGCTTATGAACAGTTGTTCGGCCTCTCTGCGTAAGTGAACACTTTTTTATTATATATTGATATACCATTCTTTCCATTAAAAAACAGATTATTGTTTATGGAAATTTCATTATTATTTATTGAAAATAAAACAACTTGTGTCTATTATTCAATACTCCCTCCGGTCCTAATTATAAAACAAAGTTGATTTTTTTGGAGAAATTAACGACGCTAATTAAATTACTTTAGAGTATTTATATTTTTATTTTTTTCTACAAACTAATTAGTCTAACTAATAAATTAATATATAATCTAAGGATACATAACATATGATATGATTAAGTAACTTATCTAGCTTCCTTAATCTCCCCAAAAAAAGTCAACTTTGTCTTATATTTAGGACCAGGGGTAGTATCATTTTTATTACTCTACATCCATTGAAAATAACCTAATTTTTTAATGAGTCCTAATTACTTCATAAATTTTTATTTTTACGAGTTATTTAATAAAAATTAGTAGTATTATCTATAAATGATGATTAACTACTGTGTCATTAATATATTTTTTTCACGACAATGATTGTCTCATCGTCAAAGAACATGCAACGCTAAAAACATATAGTAACTCATTTTCAACGACAAAAAGCACACCATTAGTACTGATTTTGTAGATTAAAGGATATGGAGGACAGTATAATAACTTCGATTTCTTGCATGGTCGAAACAAACACAGAGCATTCAAACAAAAGGAAGAAAATAAACAAGCTTTAATTGGTCTAATTAATAATGGCTAATTAATCATAGGAAGCAACGGAGACAGCATCCATAAACACAATGTCCTTTGCCATAGCCTCCAAAGTTTCACAAGAAAGGGAAACTTCCACGTCAATGCTACCGTTCTCTGCTCCAGCAAAAACAGTAATTTTCCCGTACTTCTTGTTCCCGGCGCCGCTCCGGACGGCCACCGGCCTTCCCCAACCAAAGTCATTACCGTACACATCAAACCTCGGGGAACTACTCGTAACCAAAGCATCCCCAGCCATGCCATCCACTGTAAGCAGCCTAGGGTTTTTGACCCAAGACTTGACGTGGCTCTTGAGCTTCTCTTCAGTGTGCAGAGCAACCATCCTGTTCATCTCCAAAGCAGCCTTACCAAGTCCCTCTTGAGCTAGCAGTTCCTCTGCTTTCATGCTCACGGTACCAACCTGCACCGCGTTTCCAAAATAGGTTTGAGGCAAAGGTGGACGCATCCTCGGCCTAATACCTATCAGTAATCTGTAAAGGACCTCTTCTTCTGGGTCAGTACCTTGGTTCCGAACTATAGCACGCCAGAGATGTGTCAAAGTTGCTTGCAGGGAAGATATCTTATCGGAACATACCATCTTGTTGGCTTTTGCTTTCAGTTCTGCTATTTTGTCTCTTGAGAAATGAAACACCCTCTCTTGCTGCAGCTGCGAGTTGAGGTACCCATCCAACTTCTGCTTCTCCTCCGTCGCCTTGGACAGACTAATGCGTAGAGGACGACTAATGCCGTCGATAAACCAACGCTCCAGCGTGGGAGGCTTCGATAACTCGGTTGAACCAAGTGAGATTTCAGACCAGGAATTGAAGAAATGCCAAAACGACGTGCCGTCGCCAACCACGTGGTTGATAGTGCAGCCGATGAAAATACCGTCCACGAGCTCCGTGACTTGCACCCCTAGCAGTGGTTTGCTGGTACCTTCGTAGTTTTTAACTCCGTTTAGCGGGAAGAAGGAATGGACGATGCGAGGAGTGTAGATGGGTTGAAGGATATGTGACATGGTCAAATCATCTGCTACGGCGTGGACAAATAATGCTCCGGAATTGTTGCAGAGGACAAAAACGGAGGAGGTATCGTCGTCGTGTTCGTCGACGGTGAGACGGCCGGCGAGGGGTGGGAAGAAATCGAGAGTGGATGAAAGAGAGGCTTTGAGGTGGTGGATGACCGAATCCATATTAGCTTTGGGCTTGTGGAAAAGAAGCCCTTTCTGAATGGGGTCCAATAGTAAGAGCTGGAGATCCCATGGAGTCAACTCGATCTTTCGAGCCGGATTATCGCCGCTTCGTGCCGCCGCCGCTAGCACATTGCTGGTTGAGACGACTCGGATCCGGCTTCCCATGGCAACTAACTGCTTATATTTAGTTGTAAATGCCAAATTGCCAATATTGCTTTGTGGTTTCACTTGCTCCGGCTTGGGGTGAGAACCTATCTATATATAACAATTTTCGTGATCATTTGGTGGTGTCTTTCTTTCTTTTCTTTTCATTTTTGTGAGGTCTTTGTTTGTATTATTTCCTCTTATCACAAATAGTTTTGCACGTGTATATTCTCGTGGGACACACGCAACGAATTCTCTCGTGATTTAGTATATGTTTGATATCACTTATTTTTGGATGATAAGTCTTTATTACGCAAGTCGAGATAAAACTCCTCTCACATACTTACCTCGTATACTGTAAATCATGATTTATAAATACTTATTACTTAAAAATAAGTTATTCTAAACGAACACTTAGTATCTTATAATCAGGAAATTGAGCAGGTGATGATCCTCTGAGTTGCGTGAATGTTTCGGTTCCTTCGAAAAATAGGGACAACTAGCCTGTGTGGGTCTATAATTAATTTAATAAAATAATAGGGAAGAAATGTATCGTGTGCATACTTAAATAATGGTTCAGCATTTTTTTTCAATTATAAAATAACCCTTTTATTGTATAATGCCAATGTTCCATGTAGTTTATCCATAATATGATGTGTTGGGGAAAAAATGTATAATATCTTGCACGACTTTAAATAACCCATTGCTTCGCCCTTCTACCACTGGAATCGGGGGTGGTTCATTCCGTTTTCCTCTTTGTGTCCGTATAAACCGCATTGTGGTTAAAATATATATTTAATAGGTGCTTACTTATTAATAGGTGTTTAAAGTAGAAAATTAGAAAAATTAGCATTATCTGTTTTGATGATTTATTAAATAAATTAAGGCTAGTGTCACACAATTCCATTTAAAAAAATTGAGACCATCACAAAGACATTTATATTTTCATAATGGATATGCAAATATATATATCATTCAAGGTCAATTTTTTTTTAAAAAAAAACCTTATTATCATCTCTTTTTTTTTAAAATGTAATTGTATAACTGTGACATGGATTTTTGAAAAAAAATAATTAAAGCAGTTAATAATAATTTTGTCAAATATTCTAGATGATTAATCCACTTTATTTAACCTAATAAATGTTGACAAAATCGCAGAACAAATAACGATAATGAAAATAATGAGTCCTCAAAATTATCATGAACATACCCACTAAGCGTTGCATGTAAAACTGAGTACTCAAAATCTGTGTCAAAGACTTGAAACCAAATCCGTTCACATCAATACAACCATCATCCTCACAGGGCTGAACAGACGTTGAGCTTAGAAAATGCAACCGATAATCACGATCTACGGGGGAAAAAATTCGATGCATTAGGCACAATAGAAAAATAGGAAATGGCATAGGTTCCTCCTTCTCGAAGGAGTTCCTGATATCACAATTCATAGGTAGGCCTCACAGTCGCTTGAATATGGTCCTGCTGCAATGAACAAAGTATGCACATCACAGGTTGACAACATAGTTAGAACAACATCCAAAAAAAAGGAAAAAGGGTGAAATAAAATAAATACAAACGTGACGGTCCTAAAGAAGCAATTGAACAAATGAAGTTTGTACATCCAATATATGGATGGGCGGGGATTGACAACAGTCACAAAACACGAACTAGGATTGCCTAGTTTTTTTCCAGCAGGACTGAGAGCACAGACAACAGCAAATAAAGGAGTCATGGTAGAGAACATAGAAAATATGATTTAAAGACATATATTGCTTAAAAAAGGATCAAACACAGCGCCAAAAGGAAGGAGGAAGAGGGAAAAAGGAAAGATGCAGTAAGTAGTTTTGTGGGAGTCTGACAGTAGGAAAACCACCGTACTATGTGCCTTGAGAACGGACACGAAAAAATAAATCGGAAGGAAAATTGAAAAAAAAAAAAAAAAAAAGTAACCGCGACTCGTGAATATATTAAGTGGAGGTAAAATAAAAAATAGAGGAGAAAGGAAAATAAAATCAGGCCACCTGTTAAAGAAAAAGGTAAAATTATAAAACAATTGCATAATAATCTCTTCCATCTAAATGTGGGCAAAGAATGAGACGTGGGGTACAAAAGGTAAAACAGAATGTAACACGATATAAAAGAAAATTTATAATTTTTTTCCAAAACTTGGTACACTAAATAACCTCTCGTATTCCGAGAAAATAATAGGAAATTAGGAATTGAGTTATATATATATATATATATGAATATCTTAAATTAATGAGATATTTATTTAAGATCTTAAAACTTTGTTATCGTCTCATTTTTTTAAATGTAATTGAATAAAAAAGTAAATAAGTAACTGCTAGTATATTAAGTGGAACTAAAATAAAAAGTAGTGGAGGGAGGAAAATAATTGCGGGTCACTAGTTAAACAAAAAAGATAAACTTATAAAAATATTGCATAATAACCTCATCTATCTAAAGGTGCGGAAAGAATGAGACGTGGGGTAGAAAAAAGTAAAAGTAAAACTTAGGGTGTATTTGGGTTGGCGATTGGATAAGTGACTTATTTTTACTTAAACTTATGGAATCTTAAAATTGAAAAAAAGTTAGATTGGGTAAAATGATGAGTGTTTAGATTGGCGATTGGATAAGTAACTTATGTAAAAATGAATGATGTTTGGTTTGGCTTTTGTATTATTTAAGAGAAAAAATTATAAAAATTATGAAAAAATAAAAAAATGAAGGGATAATTGTGAAAAAAGTCCTTATTGGCAACTTAATTGCCAAATGGGACCTAGAAATATATCTACACACGGAGGGATTTGTTCATAATTTTCTCAAAAATTAACTTTGAAAACTTGGCAATGATACGATTTTAATAAAATTATATCAAACTCTAATTTAAATTAGTACACTCCAAAAGTTTTTTCTATTATACACCTTAAGCTTAAATTTTATAAACCAAACTCTAATTTAAATATTAAATTTTAACTCATATTTTCACATAGCTCAAAATTTAACAAAATAAGCAGATTAAAATCTCAATAATACCTCCAATAATCCAAATAAATTATTAAACTAAATTTAATAGGTAAAAACACCATATAGAAGCTAATTTATGACATGTTTATAAAATAAATTGATTATAAAATCATAAAATAATTAAATAATAAATCTAAACTGATTAAAATTAATTATTAATTATTCTCTACATTTCTATAGTCATATATTGACAAAAGTCAAAACCTGCCAAAACTCTTATCCCAAAGTATTCTCTAATTAGCAGAAGATTACTATCTAAAGAAAGAGAAAATTATTTAGAACACTTTTTATAAAAGAAGTTTTGTGATTAGAAGTTATTTTGAGTACCTCATTGATCTCTAAAGATATGAAAATACTCTTATCAATATTATTTTATACTCCAATAAACTTCATTTTGAAGCTTATTACTTTTTTCAATTTATAAATTTTTTTATCTCAAATCCCATCGCTAACCAAATACTCATTTTAACTTTTTCACTGTTCAAGTCCATTTTTACCACTGTTTAGGTCCGATTTCACGCCGAAATGTCAAAACAAACGAGCACTTAGTACCAATGTTTTAAGAGCCGGACCAGACGTTGAGCTGGAAAAATCAGCGGGTCAAGGTTCAACCGGTTGGAACGGTTGAGCCGTTAAGCCGGACCGGTGACGTAATAATTAAATTTAAAAATATTATACTTATATATATTATACTACCTCCTGTCCTAATTATAAAATAAAATTGATTTTTTTTTTATCCTAATTATAAGATAAAAGTGACTTTTTTTTAGAGAAATTAAGGAAGTTAGATAAGTTACTTAATCATATCATATATTATGTATCTTTAAATTATATATTAATTTATTAGTCAAACTAATTAGTTTAAAGAAAAAAATAAAAATAAAAATACTTTAAAATAATTTAATTAGTTTCTTTAATTTCTCCAAAAAAATCAATTTTATCTTATAATTAGGACCTGAGGGAGTACAATAATTAGTCTTTACTAAAAATTATAAGAAAAAGTTAATAAAATAATGATAATTGTTGCAACTTGTCCGAGACATGAATTGCTTTTAAATTTATTCAATAAACAATATATTAATAAAATGAATAAAATTTAAGGGAAAGGTGAAAAGACTTTTAGCAGGTGAATTGATTAACCCAAGTGATAATTGCAGAGTTGGCGTGATAGACTAAACAAAGTGCGTGTTTGGAATAGCTTATTTTTGGGCAATAAGTGCTTATAATTCGTGATTCACGGTATACGAGATAAGTATGTGAGAGGAGTTTTTTCTCGACTTGCGTAATAAGGGCTTATTTCCTGTACAAAAAGCTCAGCCAAACATGCACAAAACCTCCTTCCTTCTTTCTTCTCACCGGATTGTGATAATCAACCTCGTGATTCCTTCTCTATGTAGCATCACAAGTCCTCACAGCCTCCGGAATAATATGGAAGAAGCAAAATAAATTATGAATGGTATGTTTTATTTGTTTGGCTCATCATCACTCCCCTTCTTCGTTATTTTTATCCCCATCGTCTTTTTTTTTTCTTTTTCATCATCGTTCTCGTCGTCGGGATTCATTAAAGGAAGACAAAGAAGCGGAAAGATCAGACCGTTCGGTTCCTGTATAGCCGTTCCGGCTTCCGGCCTAAAAACGATTTCCGGCTTAAAAACGGCTTTTTTCCGGTCCAAAACGTCTCGACACATAAAACGGCTCTTAACAAGAAACCGAGCCGGCGCCTACTCCAGTCGACGGCTGAACCAGCTGGACCATCCGGTCCGGTCCAGTCTTAAAAATATTGCTTAGTACACTAAATAACGTCCCTTATCTGTGACAAAAGATAATACGAAATTAGGAATTGAGTGTTATATATATATATATATGAATATCTTAAATTAATGAGATATTTATTTAAGATCTTAAAACTTTGTTAGCATCTCATTTTTTAAAATGTAGCTATTAAAATAAATAAATAAATAAGTAACCGCCAGTATATTTTGTGCAAGTAAAATAAAAAAATAGTGGAGAAAGGAAAACAATTGCGGGCCACTTGTTAAACAAAAAAAGGTGAACTTATATAAATATTGCATAATAATCTTTTCTATTTAAAAGTGGGGGAAAGAATGAGATATAGGGTAGAAAAAGTAAAACAGAATATAACACGATATTAAAGAATATTTATTTTTCTTTTTGAAATTTGGTACACTAAATAACGTCTCTTATCTGTAACAAAAAATAATAAAAGATTAGAAATTGAGTTATATATATATATATATATATGAATATCTTAAATTAATGAGATAGTTATTTAAGATCTTAAAACTTTGTTATCATCTCACTTTTTAAAAATGTAATTGTATAGCTGTGGCATGGATTTTTTTAAAAATAATTAAAGTAGACAATAATAATTTTGTCAAATATTCTAGATGATATTTTTTGGCCAAACCGAATATTCTAGATGATTAATCCAATTTATTTAACCAAATAATTTAACATAATAAACGCTGACAAAATCGCAGAACAAATAACGATGATGAGAATAAAAACAACGATTATTTAAGATTCAAAATTATTTTAATTCAAATGACATACTACACATATACCAACTGCAACTCACCTGTTTTTTATTAAACGGATTGAGAATACAACAATTAATTAAAAAGTTAAAAAATGATTGATTTGTTTGACACAAGTGTTGCCACATGGCGCACTTCAAATAGACTTATTTTTAACCCTACTTTTATATATTATTATAGATAGATTATTAATCAGTTTTTTTTTTGTAACATTTTTATCATATCTTTATTGTTTTACCTAGCAGTTAGGTAAAACAACAAGATATGATTTAAGGAAAATTTTAAATTATTAAAAACAAACGTACATTCAGGTAAAAGGAAGAAAAGACAAACAATGCACATATTCCTAATAAAAATAATTTTACAACAATTGATAAAGAGTTGACGTGGTCCAACACCTTAAAAGTATTTATTTTAGGTGTATCTAATATTAAAATATTTTATAGTTTATTCAACATTTTAAAATACTTTTATAAATACATTAAGCAAGGTAAAGTATTTTGCGGCATAATTTTGTCTTTAAAGTATTAGTTTTTTCTGGTGAATTTTTGTCCATGGAGTGCTTTTTTTAAGAGCAATTTTAACCTGATCATTCATACCTTCGTACTTCGTACAATCGTACTGATGTTTGGTTGTTGTCTCCCCAGTCCCCACTCGCTCTCTGGCCTCTGCCATGCAGGTTCTTCTCTTTGTTTTTTCCTTTTTCAGTTTTCTGACTTTCTCCTTCCCTGTCCCTGTCCCTGTCGCTCTCCCGTACGCCCTCTTTTGGCCTAATGTGGTGTATTATTCGCCATGTGCATGTAGGTATTATAGAAAATCCTCAAGACATGATTTCAAAAGTTCTTTCACATATCTGCTGGCTCGTATGATATTCATCAGAATAGGAAATTTGGGGGGTTTTAAGGAATTAGAGAATTTAGCATCCTAATGAATTAATTGAACTAAACAGAGTAGCTCTAGAGAAACATAGAGTGATTCTTATTTCTTAGTAGTTTTTGAGTCGCAAGTTAATAGCCGTCTGTGTATGATACTTAATTTTTTTTATAGATTCTCTTTGAGAGCTTATCTTGTTTGGAGTAATTCTTTTGTGATTGTTAGTAAACTGACAGGTAAGAATGTAAATTTTTTTATATACATGCGAATTGCACATGATGCATTGTTGTTGATGGTAATTCTTCGCTAAATTACGCAGTTCAATGATAATTGAGTGTACGTACATTTGAGAGTGCGTCTATTATAACATTGTTGTATAGTTTTTCTCTATATTTGTACATAAGAACTAAATAATTAAAAGTAACCGTGACTCGTGAATATATTAAGTGGAGGTAAAATAAAAAATAGAGGAGAAAGGAAAATAATTGCAGGCCACCTGTTAAAGAAAAAGGTAAAATTATAAAACAATTGTATAATAATCTCTTCCATCTAAATGTGGGCAAAGAATGAGACGTGGGGTACAAAAAGTAAAACAAAATGTAACACAATATAAAAAAAAAAAATTCTAATTTTTTCCCCAAAACTTGGTACACTAAATAACCTCTTGTATCTGTAGCAGAAAATAATAGGAAATAAGGAATTGAGTTATATATATATATATATATATGAATATCTTAAATTAATGAGATATTTATTTAAGATCTTAAAACTTTGTCATCGTCTAATTTTTTTTAAATGTAATTGAATAAAAAAATAAATAAGTAACTGCTAGTAGATTAAGTGGAAGTAAAATAAAAAGTAGTGGAGAAAGGAAAATAATTGCGGGTCACCAGTTAAACAAAAAAGGTAAACTTATAAAAATATTGCATAATAACCTCTTGTATCTAAAGGTGTGGAAAGAATGAGACGAGGGGTAGAAAAAAGTAAAATAGAATGTAACACGATATAAAGATAATACGAAATTAGGAATTGAGTGTTATATATATATATATATATATGAATATCTTAAATTAATGAGATAGTTATCTAACATCTTAAAACTTTGTTATCATCTCACTTTTTAAAAATGTAATTGTATAGCTATGGCATGGATTTTTTGTAAAAATAATTAAAGCAGATAATAATAATTTTGTCAGATATTCTAGATGATTAATTCAATTTATTTAACCAAATAATTTAACATAATAAACGCTGGCAAAATCGCAGAACAAATAACCGCAATGAGAATAAAAACAACGATTATTTAAGATTCAAAATTATTTTAATTCAAATGACATATTACTCATGCACCAACTACAACCCACCTATTTTTGATTAAACGGATTGAAAAAAAAAAAATTAATTAAAAAGTTAAAAAATGACTAATTTATCTGATACATGGTGTTGCCACATGACGTACTCCAAACAGACTTACTTTCGGCCCTGTTTTTATATATTATAGATAGATAGATTATTAATCAATTTTTTTTGTAATATTCTTTAGGGTTAATATAATTTTTGGTCCCTGAAGTTTGATCCAATTTTGGTTTTGGTCCCTCAAGTTTGAAATATGTGGTTTATGTCCCTGAAGTTTCACCCAATTTTGGTTTTAGTCCCTCAAGTTTAAAATTGGTGGTTTTAGTCCCTGAAGTTTCACCCGATTTTGGTTTTGGTCCCTCAAGTTTGAAAAGGACTTGGTGGCCCGTTTTTGAAACCCGACCCGACCCAGGAAAAAAGCCAAGTCCTTTTCAAACTTGAGGGACCAAAACCAAAATCGGGTGAAACTTCAGGGACAAAAACCACCGATTTCAAACTTGAGGGACCAAAACCAAAATTGGGTGAAACTTCAGGGACCAAAACCACCGATTTCAAACTTGAGGGACAAAAACCAAAATTGGGTGAAACTTCAGGGACCAAAACCACCGATTTCAAATTTGAGGGACCAAAACCAAAATTGGGTGAAACTTCAGGGACCAAAACCACCGATTTCAAACTTGAGAGACCAAAATCAAAATTGGGTGAAACTTCAGGGACTAAAACCACCGATTTCAAACTTGATGGACCAAAACCAAAATTGGGTGAAACTTTAGGGACCAAAAATTATATTAACCTTATTTTTTATCATATATCCTTATTGTTTTACCTGATAATTAGGTAAAACAACAAGGATATGATTTAATGAAATTTTTAAAATATTAAAAACAAACGTACATTCAGGTAAAAGAAACAAAAGACAAACAATGTACATATTCCTAATAAAAATAATTTTACATCAATTGATAAAAAGTTAACGTGGTACAACACCTGAAAGTATTTATTTTAGGTGTATCTAATATTAAAATATTTTATAGTTCATTCAACATCTATTTTTATAAGTGCATTAAATAAGGTAAAATATTTTGGGGCATAATTTTTTTTTTTTTTTTTTTTTTTGGTAAAATTTTGGGGCATAATTTTATCCTTAAAGTATTAGTTTTTTCAGATGAATTTTTGCTCATGGAGTGTTTTTTTAAGACCAATTTTAACCTGGCCATTAATACCTTCGTACTGATGTTTGGTTTTTGTCTTCCCACTCCTTCTCTGGCCACTGACATGAACGTTACTCTGACATGCACGTTCCTCTCTGGCCTCTGACATGAACGTTACTCTGACATGCACGTTCCTCTCTTTGTTTTTTACTTTTTCAGTTTTCTCACTTTCTCCTTCACTGTCCCTGTCCCTGTCCCGTACGCCCTCTTTTGGCCTAATGTGGTGTACTATACGCCATGTGCATATATTCTAGGAGATCCTCAAGACATGATTTCAAAAGTTCTTTCACATACCTACTCGCCCGTATGATATTATTTTCTTGTGTCCCCTAAAATGAATAGACGTGATTCTGTAAAACTCGGCTGTGGGCTGTATTATTTAAGTGTTGGATAGAGATAATTTATTTTTAAATAATAAATATTTATAAATTATAATTTATGGTATACGAGATAAGTATACGGAAGGAGTTTTATTTCAATTTATGTAATAAGTGTTTATTCTTAAAAAATAAATTAATCCAAACAAACTATAAATCTATCGGCATACACATAAAATAATTTCTATACTCGACTGATATTTAATTTTGATATGAAGTGATTAAAAAATTATATGCATTCAGAATAGGAAATTTGGGGGGTTTTAAGGAATTAGATAATTTAACATCCTAATGAATTAATTGAACTAAACGGAGTAGCTCTAGAGAAACATAGAGTGATTCTTATTTCTTATTAGTTTTTCTGTTTTTGAGTCGCACGTTAATAGCCGTCTGTGTATGATACTTAATTTTTTTTATAGATTCTCTTTGAGAGCTTATCTTGTTTGGAGTAATTCTTTTGTGATTGTTAGTAAACTGACAGGTAAGAATGTAAACTTTTTTTATATACATGCGAATTGAGCATGATGCATTGTTGTTGATGGTAATTCTTCGCTAAATTACGCAGTTCAATGATAATTGAGTGTACGTACATTTGAGAGTGCGTCTATTATAACCTTGTTATTTAGTTTTTCTCTATATTCGTACATAAGAACTAAATAATTAATTTATATAGATTAAAAATTAATTAAATTAGCTATTTGTAAAAAATATATAGTTTATATTTTCAAGAAACCACTTTAATGGTTTATATTGAAAATGAATTACTCAATTGATCGAACTTAAAAGCTCTTTTAATATATAATTAATAGAGACAGTTTAAAAATATAAATTAAAATAAATTAGATCTTACGTTTGCAACAAAAACAATCCCTCCGAATAAGCAGTGCATTTATCGCTAAAGAAGAGTACTTTGATCATAACTTATTGTTGTTGCCCCTGCTATAGCTGAGCTCATCGTGTCATGGCCTTCACATAAGCTAGAATAATGGAATTAAGAAAGTTTCTCTCTCATCTGACTGCATAAACTATCAAAGAAATAAAAGATAATTTGTAGGAAATCACGTGACACGTTGAGAGATGGAAAGAAATATCACTACAAAGGTTGGTAGAGGCTATACAGACTGTAGTTTTATAAGGGGAGGTAAAACTGTGATAATATTATTCTGGCCTAGAAAACTATATACACTATAAGATCCACTAGAAAGAAGAAGGGATATGTAGCAATTAAGGTGGATATGGAGAAAGCTTATGACAGATTAGACTGGAGCTTTATGAAATTTAATCTTCAAAGTCTGGGTCTTAATAAGCACTTTGTAAAAATTATGATGGCATATGTCTCAACTGCTACAATGAGTGTTTCATATAATGGCTCATTATCTGATTCTTTTCAACCAACAAGAGGAGTGAGGCAGGGCCTAACCCCCTACCATATAATCAGTAACTATGATTCGAAAATACGTATTTAAGATGAATTAGAGACCGGCGGATAGTAAAAGACACATTTTCAATCCCAGCTTCAAGATAGGGTTTTTACAAATTTCTTTCAAAATCCAATTAACCTGGTCTCATATTTGCATTTTGAATATAATTATCCTGTGCAGTTAAGTCGCATTCATACATATCAAAGTATAAAATAAAAGTCCCGGCAAACCTCGAGTTTCATATATTAATTAAAGGGTTTACAGGACGCATTCGCCCATTTACAAGTTCCTATACAAGGGATTACATGAACTATTCCAAAAATTTACATCGTGAATATATACAGTAATCTCAACCAAAATTCAATAACCAACTACCAAAACACATCCCTACAAGAGTCCTAACTGCCCTTGGTTGTTTGCTTCCCCTTTGAGCCACTTGCCCTATTTGTAGGTTAGTCAATAGAAAGAATGAGATTCAAAAGAATCCTAGTAGCAACAAATCGCTCATACCACATATAATCATATAGTTTGCAAGTAAATCATCAAGCAGTATAGCAGTAACGAACACAGCATACACATAGCTGTCACAATATACACATTGCCTTCATGGCATTCACATGTCTTCGCAGCATACACATAGCCTTAACAGCTCACACATTTACAACGGCATATCAACGATAGGGGTAGAGACGACCGTCGTCACTCCCAACGACAACTCACGCTAAAATGCATACGATGTAATACACATAGCCTTTCGGCTTTCACATCCATAAGCTTTGCCGCATCCAAAATCATCACAAATAATGATAAATCAAACAAACAATGCATCATATATAGTATAAGGGAAAGCGTCACTACCTTGTTCTTTCCGGGTGTGCTATGGCACAGGTGGTTCACGAACAGAGCAAATATTAAATCCTATAAACCAAAATCAAGGACGACGAGTTATTACCTATTCCAATTCTTTAATAACTCATAATACTTGAGTTGCGTAATATCCCAATTTTTTATTAAGGGGCTAATCATGATTATTATGGATAATTATAAACTTAATTGGAATAATTATGTGTTTTATGGCAATATTAAATAATATGTCATAATTAGTGAAAAAAATTTGGAAGAATGGAAATATTGGTCATAAGTTAGTGATTAATGAGGAGATTAATTACTAACTAAGAGGAAAAATGAGATATGTGAGTAAATGGTTAATGGAGTGGTTAGAGCAACTAATTAGTTACTTATTCTATAGGAACCAATGGAATGTGGACATGTGGCAAGCATATATGAAGAGAGAGGATAAGGGAAAAGTCAAAAGGCATATTTTATTGGTTTCTCTATCCTCTCTTCCCTCCTTTTTCGTGTAGCAAGTGTGGGTTGGGGGGATGCCATCATTTCTTCCTCACCTCACTCATCTCTCTCTCTCTTGCTCTCTCTCTCTCTCTCTCTCTCTCTCGTCAGCCATTATGGCCCAAAGGAGGAAGAAGAAAGCTTCAAAAGGTAAGGAAAAATTACCTCTATTGCTCAAACCCACTTCATTAATGTTGATCCTTGGAGTGAGAGCTTCATTTTGATATGTATAGTGTGCCTATTGGTGTTGATTTGTGCCCACACGAAATTTTAAAGGTTGGTGAATCAAGAAATCTCTTTGGCAAAGTGAAAAAGGTAAGTGAGACTAATCTATCTATCTAAGTTTTATGTCAAATGATTAAGATTTGAATTTCTGGAATTTTGGCCCATTTTTCGTTGGAATAGGGTCATTGGTAGTTTGGCATGTTATTAGTATAGAAATGGGTGTTTTGGTATGATTTTTGGATAGATAGATTGATTTGGAATGGAAATGGTATGTTTGGATGATTTTAGAATTTGGATGATTATGTTTCCCAAAACCAAAGTATGATAACATAGTAGGATTTGGATAATTCTGATGATTCCATTTAATTCCTTAGGTGTTTTTGTGTGGGAGTAGCTTTGGTAGAAATTTTGAGTCTATTGGGATCAATTGGGCAAGTGTTAGGAAGTGTGGTCAGTTTTGCTGCGTTTTCTGGTTTCTGTCAAAATCACCCGAGTGAAAGTGAGTTCACTCGAGTGTAGGATGAATAACACTCGAGTGCGGTAGTGCAAAACTTCCTTTCTGCTCTTCGTGTTCTTGTTGCACTTCCATGGTAACAGGCAAGTGTGACCTCACTTGCGAGTATGGTGGCACATCACTCGAGTGTAGGTGTATTTGACACCAAGGACTTGCCTCTCGGGTTGTCACTTGCGGTTATGGTGCAAGAGTGTGCCTTCTCACTCACGGGTATGTGGTATTCACTCGAGTGCAATGGGCTGTGCTCAAGTCCTCTTAATCTCTGAAAAGTTTCTTGTGCTTTCAGGTACTCACTCGCTGTTGTTCACTCTCTAGTACCCGAGTGTAGACCGTACTATCACTAGAGTGAGGTCTTCTTTACTCGATTATCCGTACAATATTACTCGAGTATCCGTACAATATTACTCGAATATCCGTACAATATCACTCGAGTGAGGTCATCTTCACTCGAGTGTCTCAGTGAGAAATATCAGGTTCGAGCTTTCAAAAAGGGGATATTTGGGGATAGTTTTCCAACCCTTTAGAGCTATTGTTAGGGTTATTATTGGGTACTAAAAGAGTAATAATGACAACCAAACTAAGTATTAAGAAGTCATTGAGAATTGGAATAGAGAATTGACTCTTCGTCCCTAATTATAAATATAGGATTTGACATTTACCCTACTCAGGAGAAACTGGCGCCAGGACACGCTCGAAAGGATCAAGGTAGTGACTCTTCTCTCATGTTGTATATGATACTTGGTATGCATGTTTATCATTGTGAATGTGTTATCGGCCATAGGGCATTACAATGCGAGCAATTCAGCGTGAGCCTCCGTAGGGGCAATGCTCATGATACCTACCCCGGTGTTGTATCTGTTGTTGTAAGTGTCGAGGCTGCGTTATGGAATCATGCATTCCTGTTTGAGTATCCTGCCCGTGAGGCTGCATGTGTTGAAATGTTTTATATAGATCCCAGCTGTGGTGATATATGTTATATATTCATGTGGATGTGCAATACAGCAAGCAGTTCAGCATGAGCGGTCATAGGGGGCGATGCCCATGATACCTACCCTGGCCGTTGCAACTGTTGCTATGATTGTTGTGTATTGTATAGATGATTTACTTTCATGCTTTGATGTTGTGCATATTATGAGTGATTTGTTACTATGGTGATTCTTTAGAATTCCACTCTCCCAAAAATAATGTTTAGACAGGGCTGAAGGATCTAAAGGAAAGTGGGCGACGAAGAGCGGATAGAGCTCCGGATTGAGAGTTTTATTTTGGTTATTTGGTTATTATGTATAAATCATTTGGATAGTTTTGCGTAATTTCCTCATTATTGGAAACTCTATAGGCAATTGTGCCTTGTAGACCCTTTATTAATTAATAGAACCCGAGTCTGTCGGGAATTTATGCTATACTCTGATATGTATGAATGAAATCAACATGTAAGGCCATTATGTATTAAAATGTGAATATGAGACCGTTGTGAACAGGTTTTGTAAACATTGATTTTGGGAAGTTTAATTTTGAATAAGTCCCAAATCATCATACATGGTCTCTAATTTCACATAATTACGTATTTATGAACTAATATTAGCCTATGTCGTGAAAGGTTACAGGTTAGTTATCACTATGGTCATTTAATCAAGTCAATTAAGGAGCTAAAGTGATCAATTAACCTAAAAGACCAATTTCTAACCTCAGAGTTCAACAATTTTACATTATGCCATAACATCTTCAATTTTCGCATAAGTGACCAAATCTGCCAGAATTTTTTATTAACTTCAAAAAATTATAATTAATTCTAGAAAAATCAAAATGAGGTGATCCCAAGTCCTATGAAAATATATTGAAGTCCTCTACAGAATAAAAATATGAATCAATACTTTCCATAAACACAAAAATACAGAATTACATGAAATCCCATACTGCTCCAGAATAGCTTCCAGTTTCAACCCCAAACTTTGAAAAATCATAACTCCTGGCTCACAAATGGAAATGACATGAATTATATATCCATTTTAAAGCTTGACATGTGAACTTTAAAAATGGAAAGTTTTAGAATTTTTAGACACCAGCTGCCCAATCAAAATATCCATTCAATCTAATTGCCCAGCACAGAGTTTCAATAGACAGAATTTCAAATTTTCAACAAATGTGTCCAATGGCTCCAAAATCAACAACCAAAGCTATTCTCACACAATTTTCCACAAGGAAGCTATTGAAATCACTAAAACAATAAAATTCTCATCACATCCACACATATTCAGTTTTGAACCACAATGCAACACAAACCACCAAATTGCCAAACTTTCTATTTCAAGTTCCAAACCAATTCCATTGTTCTAATGACACAATATGACACCAAATCCACTACAATACACTATCCAATTCATCCATTCCCAAATTACACCAAAATCAGGGCAAAATTCACAAATTCCAAACTTAACCAATGATCATAATACTTAGGTCAAAATGCAACAATTTCTTAACTCTTCCTCTTTCTAAAGCTAGTTCTTGAATTCTATCATTTTCAATTTTTCTCTCTCAAACACCTTCTTTCAAAGATCTAAAATCATAGAGATGAAGTTCTCATCAAGAAGAACAATGTTTATGGAGGATATTTTAGCTAGAAAGGTCATTTTCCAAGTGAAATTCAAGAAGAAGATTTCACCTTCAAGTTGTTCTTCAACTTTCATCTTTCTCTTTCCTCTTTCATTTTTCTCTTTCTTTTCCACGGATTTTCAGCTGAATGAGGGAGCATAATATGTGTTTAAATGATTCACTTAAGCCCCCAAAATTACTTGGACGAAATTTGAAGAGAAAAAGGAGAAAAGACCATGTGTCAACTTGTTATGGCATCTTGGAAGAAGGTGGACTAGTTAATTAACTATGGTGAGTTGGGTTAATTTGGGTTGAGTTTTCTCTTTCCTCCTTCCTCTTAGGCTTGACCGAAATGCTCAATTCAAAAGGAAGAAGATTTTTGACTAATTCACTCTTGGATTATTGCTTTTTGGTTAACTTTTCAACTTGGAAAAACTTGAGACTTGTTGACTTGTTCTTCTTCCTCTCTTTCCTTTTACTTTCTTTTTTTTTTTTACTTGTCAGTGGATATGATTTAATTGTATATGCCCTTCCTTCCCTTTTTGAAGTCTTGACCGAAATTACTCTCTTAACTAGGGAAAAGAATATTGATCAATTCTCTCTTCTTGCTTTATTTATTCATAGCCACAATTGTTGACTTTTCAAATGAAAAAGTGAAGAAGCATATCATTTAAATTCTCTTTCCCTTTTCCTATAGTCTTGAACATTTTTTATCAAGGGAAAATGAAGGGAAATTACTTCTAGCTAATTCAAACGAAAGTCATGCAAAATTTCTAGGGCAATTCTATCATTAATTCCACCATCTATTTTGGACATTTAGCCCCTGGAGTACATTTTGAGATATTACACAGGGTGATCTATTAAGTCCCTATCTATTTATGCTATGTATGAATAGACTGAGTCAGTTGATAAACAGTGAGGTGGAAGCAGGCAGATGGAAGCCATTAAAACTTAGTGAAACAAGTCCTACACTTTCTCATCTATTCTTTGTAGATGATTGGGTCTTGTTTAGTGAGGCTTCTACAGACTAAATGGAGAAAATTAGAGACTTAATGATATACTTCTGCAGGGTGTCAGGGCATAAGGTTAGCTTAACGAAATCCAAGGTGTTTGTTTCAAGGAATGTAAATTTTCATAGAGCAGTGGAGCTTGTCCAAACACTGGGTATTAGTATCACTGCGGATCTAGGCAAATACTTTGGTGTTCCTCTTTTACATAAACAAGTTGTGAAGATGACTTTTGCCCCGTTGGTCTCAAAAGTTCTAAGGAAGCTTTAGTTGGAAGGGGAAGTTTCTAAGTATGGTGGGGAGAACAGTTCTAATCAAATCAGTTCTTTCATCACTCCCATCTTATCATATGCAAACTACCCTCATCCCTAAAGGCATTTTACAAGAGATAAAGAAGCTAACAGAGACTTCCTTTGGAATCAGTATCGAGGAAGCAAGAAAATGCACCTTATTACATGGGAGAAAATTAAGAAAGACAAGAGAGAGGGAGGACTTGGAATAAAGGATCTTTTAAACCAAAATGAGTAGTTCATTATGAATTATGATGGGGACTCATTACTAAACCAGATGCCTTATAGGTAAGAGTTCTTAAATCAAAGTACGGATGTGGAAACAGTAGGTTACCTATTGTTGAGAAGAGAAGAAACCAATCTGCGGTGTGGAGTGCAATAACATTAGTATGAGACTCCTTCAGGAAAGCAGTGGGGAGTAAACTGAGAAGTGGTAATTCAATGAATGGTTGGTGGGAATTGTGGACAGATCTGGATCATCCACTTATGTATTATGTTGATAAAAACCAACATTTAATTGATCCATATGAAGTGGTTGGCCAGTTTGTGAGACTAGATGGTGAATGGAACTTGTCAAAATGGAGTTTGTTCTTACCTGAATGGGTAATTGAGAAAATAAAACAAATCAAGTCTCCCTCTTTACGAGGAAACAATGTGTTTTGGTAGAGAAAGGCTTCCGATGGGAATTTTACCTTTAGATCAGCTTATTCTATAATCCATCACTCATATTCAGCTGATAGTGAACCCTTTTGGCAAGGGATCTGGAGATAGCCTATTTCGGAGAGATTTAAATTATTTATGTGGCAACTATTTCAAGAGAGAATTCCAACAAACTCAATTCGAGCTAAGAGGGGTATGAGCAATACTATAGAGTGTCCTTTTGAATGTGGTTGTGAGGAAACAACTTTACATACTTTGAGAGATTGTGAGGTTGTAAACAATGTGTGGCTTTCTTATGTTAACCCAATCTATTATTCTATTTTTTTCACTGGTAACTTGCAGGTATGGATTAAATAGAATATGCATCATTCTCCTGGAGCTTATAAATTTGGTAAATGACCTTGGCTGAGGACATTTGGTTCGCTGTGCGGGCTTATCTAGAAGAACAGGTGCAGGAGAGCATTGGAGGGTTCCAGCGAGCAACCAAGTCAACTAGTGCATAGATGCCTCTATTTTCTGCATTAAGGTGTTGAAGAAGGAAGGCTCAAACACAAGGTGTTCAACACAACAGATAGGACGTTGAAAGATGGACTGCACCTCCAAGTGGATTTATTCGTGTCGATGTGGATGCTGTAGTAGTAATCAGAGACAATCAACTGTAGGAGGTGTAATTCGTGACAGTATCGGATCGTGGATCTGTGGGTTTCAACACAACACAGGGTTCAACTTGGGTTCAACAGCAGCTAAAATACAAGCGATAAAAACTGGGTTGCAATTATGTCATTCCATGAAGTTTAGAAAAATCAAATTTCATTCTGACTCTACTGAAGCTATTCTATTGTTGCTATAGCTGAATGGCCGCTTTCACCCGCTCAACATGGAACTAGAGGAAGTTAGATCTTTGATCTACTTGGAATGGGATTTAGAGATATTTCACTCTTATAGGGAAAGCTATAAAGTGTGCTGATATTTTGGCCAAAATGGCATTACAAACGAACAATGAGCTGTTAATATTGCAAACCCCTCCAACTTGTTGTTCGATCCAATTGTTATTGGATCTTAGATAAGAATTGGTTTGATTTCAGAGTTTCAGTTATGAGAATATATTGTAAGGGTTTGAAAAACCCCAAGAGTAAGCTCTTGTGCATGTAATACAAAAAAAAGGTTGGTAGAGGCAGGGGATGAAGCTGAGACGAGAATGATTTACTCTATTATTATTACTAGTATTATTTTTTTTTGCACAATTATTACTAGTATTATTTATAATTTGTATATATTCTCAACCACTCATTAGGCAATAACTATGAGGCTCAAGACTTCAAGAGAGCACATTTTGTGCTATTATTTTGATGAGTATAAATGTTCTTACCACCTGTCTACATCATTATATTGATTTTGGATGGTTCAGATTTAATTTAATTTAATTTTTATACTTTAAATAAAATTTTATTTTAATATATGTAAAATTTAAAATAAAAATAATTTAATAATTATAACTTTTTATAAAAATAAATTTATCGTTTAAAAATAATAAATTAAAAATTTTAAATTTAAATCATTCTAATTGAATTCAAATAGCTGAGATCTCATCACAATGACAAAAAATTCGGTGTTCATCACTATGATACTTAGGCTTGAAGGCCCATGTGGAAAAAGCCTTTACCAGAAAAAATGTTGATTCATTTTTCTGAAAATGAAAGACCATACAATTCAAACTAAGGAACGAAAAATCAGACCGAGCAATGAATCAGTCACAGCACAGGTTCAAAGGTTAATGGGTTAACTGGGATCTAACTGGTAGTTGAACCGGTCATATTAAAATATTATAATTATTGGTGGTAATATATATTAATATATTTTTAAACTTCTATAGATAAAAATGAAGATTTTTAGAGAAAAAAAATGATTAAAATTTATTAGTATTAGTTATAATGCCTATACTTATGCAATAATATCTCATTTTCTAGAATTATTTTATCTTTTTAAATACTCTTTTTCATTTTTTTTAGATTTGTTCTTTTTTTGCCTACTTTTCTCTTCATTTTGGTCTTCAACCTTCCATTTTCCCCTAAAAAAGCACAAAATAAAAATTAAAAAAAATGAAACTGGTCCAACCAGTTGAACCACCGATTTTAGCTGGTTTATGACCGATCCAACCGGTTTCACAATTTGATGATCAAACCAAACCGGACCACTGACCGGTTCCCGATTCAACCGGTGGAATCAGCCGATCTGGTCCCCCTTTTTTTTCTTTTTTTTTTGATAGAAAAGGAGAAAAGACATAGCCCTACCGGCTCTGTTCTACTAACTCATTACAAATATATTGGTTCACAACATCTTCCATGATCAGACTTTTGACTTCATCAGGTTCTCTGTCAAACACAAGAAAATCCACCGTCATATTCCATGCTCTTTTTGCCAAGTAATCCGCCACCCTATTCGCCTCCCTATTACAATGTAAGATCTCCACCTCCCAGTCACGTTTCAGCATCGATTGAATTTCTAAGATTAAAGTAGCATCATGATGTTCCTCAGGAATCATTCCTTGAATAAGATCCAGTACTTCGCTGCAGTCACTCTCAACAATAATATGCCTAAATCCTCCTTCCCAAGCTAATTTCATACCCCACAAAATTCCCCAGGCCTCTGCTGTGATAACCGATCCGCTTCCAATCCTAAACATAAACGCTTGAATAAATCCATTTTTTTCATCCCTTATCACCCCACCACAGGTACAGCATCCCGTCGCTTCATTCCTGGAACCATCTGTATTAATTTTAACCATCCCAGGAGGTGGAGGCCGCCAACCCCTTCTTGTTCCGGTATAAGACTTAGGTTGCATATGGGTAGACATACCCCAAGACAGCACGGAACCAGTACGTGCCAGTAACTCCTGCTTACTCCATTGTTTGTTGTTGAAGATACGATCATTCCTTGCCAACCAAATATGCCTGCATAGGACCGTAAACCAATGTCGAAACTCGTAGCCATACACATGATCACGACTGCGTAAACACCATGTTAGCCAAATGTTTTTATCAGTTGAGCCAAAGAAATGCCGATGCCATGAACTAGGTAATGACTCACTCCATATATCTTTAACCATCACACAATCTCGAAGTACATGCATAATTGATTCAATCTTGTCTTGACAAATAGGGCACATCTCATTTGTGTGGATTCCCCGTTGAGCTCGTGCCAAATTAGTCAGTAAACTACCATGAGCGCATAACCACAAAAACATTCTGTAACGTTGAGGAACCTGCAACTTCCATATAAGCCTCCATCCGAACAAAGAACTGTTTTTGTCTTGCCCAGCTATCCTCTTGTACGCGGCTTTTAGTGCAAATTTACCATCAGATGTCCATCTCCAAATAGGAAAATCACCACTAGTATTGTGGTTAATATTCACTCTTTGGATTGCAACCACAATATCTTTTGGTAACAAATGCCCAAACTTATCTAGATCCCATTGACCCGATGAAGTAATACAGTCGGCCACCTTCCATTCCTTTATTTCATCTGTTAATGGTTGAAGTGTCAAACTCTCCAATCTGTCAAAATGGGAAACCCATAGATCATGCCAAAAAGACACCGAAGTTCCATCAGTAATCTTCCAAGCAATACTATCAGTTACACTTTCCCAATTTTGTCTAATCCCCTTCCATGTGCTTGATTCTGACCTTCTTTTTTCTACTTCTGGCACCAAATCACTACCCGTCTTGTACTTCTCCCGAAGAAAACGAACCCACAATGCATCTCGTTTGTGTATCAAGCTCCATCCTAATTTCGTCATGTAGGCCTGATTCTGAATCCTTGCCTGTCTTAAGCCTAGTCCACCATCATTCTTCCGAGAACAAACACGACTCCAAGAGACCAAGTGTGGCTTACGACTCGTGGATGTACTTCCCCAAAGAAATTGCCTGCATTTTCTGTCTATCTCATCACAGGTACCCAATGGGAGGGGTATAGTTTGCATTGCATAGGATGGCATAGCCGACATGACTGATGATACAAGAGTATGTCTAGCTGCCATCGATAACATGTTTGGTTTCCAGCTTGCTAGTCGAACATTCATCTTATCAAACATATGCCACTGGCAAAAAAAACCTCCCTCATGTTCTTTTTATAAACAAGTTTTTTTATTGTGCAAAACGAACTGGTGGTTAATATTAGTTAAAAACAATAAGTGTATTAAAAATGTCATGTTTCTTCCAAATATGCTCTTGATTATGAAAAGATAATAGGAGAGATAATGAATAAAAATATGAGAGATAGTGAGTATAAAATAAGAGAGAGAATGACTAATGAATAATTAAATGAAAGAGAATTAGTGATGAGTGGAGGATAATTAATACTACACTCTTTATCTTTTTATAAGTCACTTGTACAATTGTACCTAAAAAGTTTTGCTCAAAATAGTATAAGTCACTTGTACGATAATAAATGAAGTTTTGTCAGCTTTATCCCTATTCACTATTAGTTGGGCATAGGATAGGGGTGAGCAATCAGTCATTCAGTTAGGTTTTCGGTGAAAACTGAATAGAGCCAAGTTTCAATACTGAACCAAAACTAAACTAACCAAAATATTTCGGTTCGGTTGTTTAATTAACTGAAATATGGGTACACATTGCCTAGCTTTTCTTGAAACAAATTTCTCACCTAAAATGGTAAAGCCCCAGCAAGCAGATCCAAAAATACAGAGAAATTTACAGACATTTATAGCACTTTTGAGAGAATTTCTCTTTCAAACATTCAGGAGCCCACACCAAAGCCATAAACATATACTATTATTTGTCTTGTACAAATGAATAAAAGACATAAAAATATATTAAGGCCATGGACAAGTAGAGACAACCGACGAGAGAGTAAAAACTGTATTTTACATGCTGATACTTGTTTTTGAAATAACTAAAATAAAAGTATGGAAAGCAAAGATCAATGAGAGCAGAAGACGCAGACAACAAGTAGAGACAACTGACGGGAGAGTAAAAATGACGATCCTAAGAGTTTGATAGTGAAGATTGAACATGATACCGAATGCAAGAGGACGACTTTGACTCTCAAAATTCCAGAGGCAACAGATCGAGAGTAACATAACGTTCAAGAGAGAAGAGTGAAAATGGAGAACGCGTTGTGAAGCTGAGGGTGAGAGATCAAGAGTGACTTTGTGAGGCTAATCATGATTGATGCAATGAAAGGAGAGGAAAGAAAGGAGGGTGTCTTCGAAGGCGGCTATGATGTTGAGTGAGTTTGAGGGAATGAAAATAGGGTTTACATATTAAAACACAAGGCAAAGTGCTTTTCTTTTTTTGGTCCAAAGAGTGTCTAACCAAAGTGTTAAAAAAGAATTACTTTGATTTGGCTGCTGGACATGTTTTTAATGAAAAATCAGAAGGGTTGGACTTGGGCCATTGCAAAGTCATATCATAAAGCATGCACACATCCTATATATCACTAATGTTATTTTGGCTATAACAGAAATTTTTTTATAATAACCCAACCGAACACCGAAATATTAGAAGGAAAGAACCCAAAAAAACCGAAAACTGAAATAACCGAATGGAGTTCGGTTTAGTCTTCGGTTTCATTTTGCTCACCCTAGTTGGGCACATGGGAAAGAGACAAGAGAGAGGGGCGTAAATGCATAGAAATAAAAGGATGTTAGAGGAAATGTGCACCCTTTCATAAATAAAGGCAATATGGAAAAATTTATTCATTTAATGATTTTCTTAGTTTGCGAGAATATTGTACAATAACTTGTAAAAAGGTATAGAATGATACGTATACAGATATGTATTTAATAGGGGTAGAAAAGAAAAAAATTAGTTTAAATGAGACAAAAAAAAAGTTACTTATATTAAGGATCGGCTTCAAAAAAGAGAAAATTTCTTATAAAAAGAACGAGAGGAAGTAATAACCTTAACCTTAACTCCCTTTTATGTGCACTAATTAAAGATTCCAACGGCTATAAGTCCTGAGGAGGGGGGTTTTGGTAGGGAGCCAGATGGCAAGCATCTTTAATTTTAGGGTAAAATTTTGCTTGGTACTAAATGTGTATTTGGAATAGCGATTGGAGCCTTTAAAAATAGCTTTTCAATCATGATTTATAGTATATAAGGTAAGTATGTGAGAAGAGTTTTGTCTTGATTTATGTGAAAAGCATTTATAAGCTCTTCAAAAGTGATCTCAAACATGCTTATAAGCTCTTCTCACATATACAAGGTAAGTATGTGAGAAGAGTTTTGTCTTGATTTATGTGAAAAGCATTTATAAGCTCTTCAAAAGTGATCTCAAACATGCTTTTAAGTTGAAAATTAAAGTTATAATCCACGGAGGCTACATATAGATTGTATGACTTTTATGTTAATTAATTATTGATGGTGATTTTAAGATTGGATTTGGTAGTTTGGAGCTACATATAGATTTTTTTTTGTTGCCCACCTAGTTCACCCGAACTTTGCCCCGATTACATCCGAATCCAACCCGCGTCACGCACCTGACTATGGTGGGAGAGTCTCCTAATAGGAATTTTCTGCATACACAAGGCTTAAACTCGAGATCTTGCTTAAGCGGAACCATGCCGCTTACCACTTGGACCAACTCCCATTGGTTACATATAGATTTTATACTTCATTGATTAATGATTGAAAATGACAGTAAGTATTAAGATTGGAAAATACTAACACTCCATGACTAAGTGCTTGATTGGATTAGCGGTGGAAGCTACTTTTTCAACGTGATTTATGATATACGAAATAAGTATATAAGATAAATTTTGTTTAGAGTTGCGTGAACATACTTTTTAAAAGCCAACCCAAACAAGCCTTAAATAAGGATGACAATGAACGCTCAACATCATGAAACTATAAAAGTCTAATTTAAAATCTTGGTCTCCGCAAGCAAACAAGAGAACACAAGTTTAAATTCTAAAAGCGTGTTAATTGGGATAGATGAAAACCCTTTACGCTCTAATTACTAAAAGGGAAGATCTTTAATCAAATAAAAAAAAATTTAATATCTTGGTTTAGTCTAACTTTTAAAAATGTTTAACTTGATTCAGCTTAATTCAAAGAAAGTTCCATATTTAATTTAGTAGATATTTAAAAATTCATTTTTCACCCCTACTTTTCACGTTGTTCCTAGTATGATATCTCCATTGGCAATAAAAGGTAGATTCAAGGGAACTGTTGTTTGTAATTGTCGCACGTAACACATGAGAAGGACCTGCAAGAATGTCTTGAGTCAGCAGGCAACTTCCAGCTGCACCACTAATAGAGAGGTATCATCACATATTTAGCCAAAATGCAAACACCAAGAAGAAAGGTACGGTGGGGGTTTAACAAAAGACTAACAAAATAAAACAAGTTTAGAGATTACTCTCATCTAAATATATTTCTTGGCACAAATTCTCTTGCTAGCAAAATTGTGAATGCCAAAATTAAATTTTTCTCCTATTTCTGAAAGGATCAGCCCTGCGGGCAGTGTAGTCCATGTGGTTGTCAATCAGCTTGTGGAAAGCAGTGTCATTGTCTTCAAAATGGAACCTGCTGTGAGAATTACTGTGGGTAAGATTTCAGTTTTTCTTTTTTGGGTACAAGTTAAGCTTTTTTTATTCTAAGCCGAATAGAAGTAGAAGCATACAAGAGGGAGAGGACTCCATTTGTGGAGTTGTGCTACTTCTTATTATTTGTATGCCTGGGTTGTTTGAGAAACCATAAAGATTTTTGTTATAGATTACATGGATAAATTGCATTTGGGAAATATGGGAAGCCTTACTGTAGGAGCAGAAGATAGATATGGGAAACGAACCAGCTCAGCCC
The DNA here is from genome assembly GCA_963210345.1 of Inga oerstediana. Lineage (NCBI taxonomy): Eukaryota > Viridiplantae > Streptophyta > Magnoliopsida > Fabales > Fabaceae > Inga > Inga oerstediana. The sequence continues at coordinate 62,392,209 of OY723409.1, forward strand.
AAATACACTGGGCCATTAGGCCTTAGGCCCAAAATCCATGTTTCCTTGATGTTATCCATTTTGTGAAGCCTGGCCCTAATTGTTCGAGCTTAAGGCCGAACCAGTAAGACCAGATAATATCCATTAACTGATAAGATTATTTGCTCCCACATGCCCGAAGAGTGGCAAGAATCAATTCCGGGGCTGCCATCGTGAAAAAAGTCAATGTTGAAGTCGTCAATGCCTTGGGCTCGCCAGCCCGAGGCATTTGGGTTCAGAAAAGATGATGGCGCTCCGTCAAGTGGTCGGGCGAAAAGGCTTACTTAATTTGAGGATTTTTATAAAAAAAAAAGTCAATATTTATTACCCCTCCCATTCTAAATATAAATTAGAGTTAATTTATTTTAGAGGAATTAACGAAACTAAACAAGTTAATTAATCATATTATATGCTGTGTATCCTTAAATTATATATTTAGACAAAATAGTTTAAAGAAAAAAAGATAAATATAAATATTTAAAAATAATTTAATTAGTTTTCTTAATATCTCTACAAAAAATCAAATTTATTTTGTATTTAGATTTAACAGGGGAGGGAGCATTTAATTCTTTTGTTATTCTTTCACAGGGAGAGGAAGCAATCTAATTAATAGCGGAAAGCAATGTTCTTTTTGTAGAGGCCGTGCCATTGTTTCTGCTGTAGGTAGCCTTATAAACAATTCATTTTCATATTTACGCTTACTGAACTCGCCAAACTAACCCATGCGAAAGCTATAAATATACTGTCTGAATTAAAATGCCCTGAATTCTGTGCCCAATTCCCAAGTTTAATGGTCAAGCGCATTATCGGGCGTTCTCAGCTCCACTAGTTCAATTTCGTATGATCACTGGGGGTGGGCGGCACGACTTGGTTTGGAGATTTCGATTGTTTAAATCATATCTATGGTCCTATTTATAAGCAACTTTCTCTTTCATAGGGCTAGTCCCTTTTATAAGCAACTTTCACTTTTTGTTTGAAAATGAATGTAAGCTTTTTTTTCCTATTTTACCCTTATTAAATATTCATTCTTTCTCATATTTTATCCTCATTATTTCTCATATTTTTTATCTACTCTCTCTTCTATACTCTTGTCATAAATAGGAATATATATGGAAATAACATGACAATTTTGACACACTTATTATTTTTAACTAGCAGTTCGTTTTACACAATCAATGGAAAAGTTGCTTATAAATAGGATCGAAGGGTGTAATTACTTTGATCACATTGTTAAGCTTAAGATAGCTAGGGCAGGTTTAATTGAGTTCTAACTCTTCCGTTGAGTGGGTTTCTGTGGCATGTTTGTAACGCTTTCTAAGAATTTAAACATATAATGCGAGTCAAAAAATTTTACGAGTGTGTTCATCTAAAAAAAAAGATGGTCTTAAGTCTTTTGGACTTATATTCATTACATTCACCAACTCAAAGGTATAAAACAAAATAAAACAAGTTTAGAGATTACTCTCATCTAAATATATTTCTTGGCACAAATTCTCTTGCTAGCAAAATTGTGAATGCCAAAATTAAATTTTTCTCCTATTTCTGAAAGGATCAGCCCTGCGGGCAGTGTAGTCCATGTGGTTGTCAATCAGCTTGTGGAAAGCAGTGTCATTGTCTTCAAAATGGAACCTGCTGTGAGAATTACTGTGGGTAAGATTTCAGTTTTTCTTTTTTGGGTACCAGTTAAGCTTTTTTTATTCTAAGCCGAATAGAATTAGAAGCATACAAGAGGGAGAGGACTCCATTTGTGGAGTTGTGCCACTACTTATTATTTGTATGCCTGGGTTGTTTGAGAAACCATAAAGATTTTTGTTATAGATTACATGGATAAATTGCATTTGGGAAATATGGGAAGCCTTACTGTAGGAGCAGAAGATAGATATGGGAAACGAACCAGCTCAGCCCTAATACACTAGGCCATTCGGCCTTAGGCCCAAAATCCATATTTCCTTGATGTTATCCATTTTGTGAAGCCTGGCCCTAATTGTTCGAGCTTAAGGCCGAACCTGTAAGACCAGATAATGTCCATTAACTGATAAGATTATTTGCTCCTACATGCCCGAAGAGTGGCAGGCCGAACCTGTAAAACCAAACACGTTACTTGCATATCTTTAATAAATTCGAGTACTATTGGCCCAACTGAAGGTACTTATATATCTATCTTTATGTTAGCGTGTGCATATAGAAGCAAAGAAAGGGAAGATTGAATAATTAAGGGAGAATTGCATTCAGATATCGCACAAGTGAAAAAAAATGGTATCTTAAACTTGTTAATGACACTCTTAAACTTATCAATTGAAGCTCATAGACTTGTCAATGGGTTATTTATTTATTTTTTCTCTCATGCGGAACCTGAATATAATTCTTCCAATAATTAATGATTACCGTAAGTAAAGGGTTGAATCATGTCTTATGGAGATACTTCTGGAAGAAGAAATGAGAAACTCTTTCAAACTGCAGAGACACAGTGAATATATGGCAAACGCAGTAGCAACAACTGCAGTTATGTGCTCCTCATCGCTTACTCTAGATGTGCTTTAGACGTCCCCAATTTAAATTGGGGACCTCTAAAGTCAATTTTTTTTTTAAAAAAATGAGGGACGTCAAATATATAGGGACGCCAAATATCATCATTGGCGTTCCTAATATATATGTTTGGCGTCCCTCATTTAAAAAAAAAAAATTTAAAAACTTTAGACGTCCCCAATTGAAATAGGGACATCTAAAGTCTGTAAAGTCATATTTTAGATGTCCCTATTTAAATTGCGGACGTCTAAAGCTATTCAGTTCTCACCTATAATTACAAAAATGTCACCGCATTTATTCTTTACTTCCTTTTTTTTAAAAATGACGTCCTTTAGGGACGTAAAATCTATATTCTGTAGTAGTGCGATTTCCATTTTTACACTTATCTGGATGACAAATAATTACATAGGTTAATAAGATAGAATAAGAAGGTTCAAGATGCTTTGAGTTTCAGAGATGGAGCAAAAACTTGTTTCTGGTCATACTTGGCATGAAATTAAATTCGCTAAGAGCATGAAAGTCAAGACTGGAGATCATTTAGTATACAAAATACGCTATATTAGGACATAATTCGAACTGCAAAATGATTCAGAAGCTGAGAAAGCAGCTATACCAAGCTTGAGGAAAAAAGCACTAAACTCTTAGAAAATGATAACTTCCTATTTTTAATAAACTTGAGATTTATTTTGATATATTTATGAAGTCATTAATATTAAATTAAAAAATTTTTCTTAAAATTTTAAAAGATATCAATTTAAATACATCATTTATGGGATTTCAACTGTGAAAATAAGTTTTTAATTTTATGAAAGAAAAAAATAAAAAATAAAAAAGTGGAAAGTTGTCTCAAATAAAAAAAAGGAAAAACAATTTTATTTACTACTACTACTACTTTATTTCCTTATCATTTTTCTCCCACTGCGAAGGCACATGTCGCCATTTTTGGAAATTGAAGGGAAGGGTTCAATTGGCGAAACCCGAAGTAAAAAGAGGAAGCACGAATATAAAAAGGAAGTAGAGGGTGACTGCAAAATTATTCAATCACAAGAAAAGAGAAAGAAGGCTCCCTCTACACGAGAAGAAGAGAAGACTGTGGAGATGAAAGTAGCCACTTGGACAGCGGTCCATAAAGATGAGGTTTTGAATCAATGAAATGTCCTTTTTCTATTTGTTGTTGTTTTTCTTTAGTTATGTTTAATTAGTTTGTTGTGTACCATAAAGGAGAACTTATAAATGGACTAGACTTTGTTTTTTAGTTATAATTAATATAATATTAATTTTGATTACTTAATCTTGTTTAGTTTTATCTATTTAATGACTAACCATCATTGAATATGAATTTAAGTATTAGGATTTACTTGCCGAATGAAATTTTAATTAGGCTCTAAGATTAAGTAATATGGGATTATATTATAATTTAATTTGCGATTATGATAAACATGTACCTAATGACCTCATATAATTATTGAAGAGTGTGTTTGAATTATCTTACCTCTTAAGTAATTATGTTAAACAAAAAAAAGTATACTTAAAACAGAGTTGTGAATAGCCAGACATGCACTTATAGCTATTTATATTTGAGATTAACAAAATTGACATTAAAGCTAATTAAATTAGTGAAATCAAGGTTTATGAAGTTAATAAGAGATTAGTAACTCTGAGTTGCTCGTTTGATAATTGTGGCAGTTCGTTTGTTTTATTTTGATTTCAATTTCTTTTCTCTTATTGGAATTCAATTTAAGTTGCTCAATTTAAACAAAAGTGCAAAATTGTTGCTCAACAATTTTGTTAGTACCAAATCCTTATAGAAATGATACTTTATTCACTATTTATTATTTGATACGGCCGTGCATCTGTGAAATTTTTTGCTATAAATTTTTTCCCCTATAAGCAAAATAGAAAACACCATGGATATGAAAATAAAAAGTGTTATAAAAATAATCAAAATTAAAAGCAATGTTTAACGTGCCTTCAGAAACAACATATAAATATTACAACTAATAGTCTGCTACCTTTCCAGAGGCCTTCCCAAACGCTCTCACCATTTCCAAAATGAGAATGTACTACCCGTGCGTGCGTTGCACTGGGAGCTTATGCTTCTGCTAATTATAAATCAAAAATATTATCAATTTGCCCAACATTTTTCATTGTCTTGCTACCTGAAATGTTCTTGATGTACTAATAATATAAATGTAACTCCTACATATTACTACTGGCAAAAAAAAAAAAAAACTCCTACATATTATACTATTAGTAGTCTTACTATCACTAATCAGAACATGAAATAGCATACTTTCACAAGAAGTCATTGAAGCTGAGGTTGGAGTCGAGATGTTGAGGATTGATGATGTCGCATTAGCATGGGATGTTAACAAAAGCAATACACAACATAAATATGAACTCAGGAAATCACTGCCTTCAAATGGGAGGCTGGACTGATGATGTGAGATAAAGATACAAAATTTAGAGAAGACACATCACAACAGAGGTAATTAATAAAGTTTCCCAAGAAAAACATAATGGATTGCAGATGTGGGCAATCACATTGGGAGTAGAAGACAATATATCATATCAGAATAAAATATTTAAAGTAACTTCAAAGTAACTATTAATCTAATGTGAATTTAGTATGCTAAAGGAGACTACTTTAATGGACAAAACAAATAGAACTCCACCCACCCAAAATTAATGATAAAATTCTTAAATAAGATATTAAATATTAAATATTATAATAAAATCAGGATATATCACCATTCTTTCAACATCGTGCACTGCATCCAATTTGGAATCCTCATAAGTATGAAGAAGTATAATTTGCATCCCTCATCATTTTGTTTTATCCAATAGCTTGATTCTTTTATAAAGCATCATGTCCTTTAGTTTTTTGCATTATCTACCCGTGAATCCCTTGGAAATCTTTTGCCAAAACAACCATTGCATAAAGTGACACATATAGTACTAAATAAGATATCAGTCAGAGCTACATGTAATTTTCTTCTTCATTAAACAGAGGAAAGTTTTATCACAAAATATGAAGTTTTTTTAATATTTTATCTTAAATAAATTTCAGCTATGTCACTTGAAGATATAACACGCAGATACTATATTTATGCCTGCTTTTCCATAACAGAGGCTTAAGAGGTGATTCTATTTAACGGAAGGGTTAATATTATCCTTACAAATTGATAGAACATTGATTTTGGTTTATATAATTTTAAATAATTGGTTTTAGTCCATGTAGTTTCATCAAGATTTAGTCTAAATATAGGGACTAAAATAAAAACTCATTAAATATATAGGAATTGATCATTTAACTCAGATCAAAATGTCAAGAAAACTATATGAACAAAAACTAACAACAAAAAATTACAGAAATTAAAACCAAATTTCTTGAAACTATTAAAAATAATGATGATATTAAATATGAAAATACAACTTAATTAGACATGTTAATTTTCTGCCCTTATACTTTATCTTCTTTTTTCGTGGGGGGTGGGTGGGTGAATTGTATGTTTCGAAAAAAAAAAGATCGATTTTATGTTTCAACTTTTAATTTTCATAATTTGTGATGATTAGTGGTGGCCAGATAGTTGCTAATGGGGTCATGGTCTAGCACTCTAGTTGTGAGGCTTTTGATTTATTTTCCTGTCCTTGTCTAACTGTTAATCCGACAAGAATCAAACATGATTTACTTTAATTGACTACTTTCCAACAAAAAGAGCCTGCTAGAAGATCTTTCCACCATTTTTGCAGCAATGAAGGAAGGAAGGAAGTTCGGTGCTTTCATTAAGGTTAGAAGTGTGTTGAGTAAAAGTAAGGAGGCATTTTTTGAAAAAAAAAAAAAGTAAGGAGGCATTTGGTTTATATTGCATGGGAATGAATCACTACTACAAAAAGATTGAAAGGTGGCGCATATTTTGTGGCACTTCTTTAAAGAAGTGCCACAGCTGCCCTTTTTTTTTTTTAATTTTTTTTTAATTTTTGGGACCAGCTGTGGCGCCTGGTCCACCAGGCGCCACAGCTGGTGGGGACAATTGTGGCGCCTGGCAAGGTAGGCACCACAATTGGCCAGCTGTGGCGCCTGGTGGACCAGGCGCCACAGCTGGTCACACCCAAAGGTGGCGCCTGCCTTGCCAAGCGCCACAATTGGGTCCTAAAAAAAATTAAATAGAAAAAAAAAGGGGCAGCTGTGGCACTTCTTTAAAGAAGTGCCACAATTGGCTGAATAATGAATTTTTTCAACTCTCCCGCCAATCAGATTTCCCTCCTTTAACTTTACTTTTTATCTTTTCCCTCCCTTTTTCCTTTTTATTCCCTCTTCCTTAGCTCATGTTGACGCCTCTCCCCCGTAAAAGATATCACTTTCTTTTGCACAATAAAAACACACACTCGTCTTCTTCATTAAATTCTCTTGTCCCTTTTTCCATTTTGTTTCGTCTGTCCCCACTTTTATTCCTAGTTGTTCCCTTTTCTTCATACTCTCTGTCTCTCTTCCTCTTTTGAACCCCACTACAGTTGATCCCTACTCCACTCCACAGCTCACATTTGCTCATCCTCGTCACTCAAGCTAGCGTCACCAACGTAAGAAGAAGATTGTTTCATTCTAGCTTGCTTTGTTTAAATTTTTTTAGTAATCTTTTAATTTACTTAATCAGTTGTTGATGTACTGTGTTCACATATCAAGTTCTTGTATTGTGATATTTTTTATGTTAGCTTTGGAGAGTATTAATGTAAGAACATTATTGTTGAGGAAATGACAATAAATATATTGTTGTGCAAGAAAATTATTGTTGGGGAACTTGAATTTTAAATGTGAAAATTATATATATATATATATATAATAGGTTGAAATATAAAATAGAAAGATTGAAAATTTGAGAGATGATAAACATGAAAGCAACTCATTATAAAATAAAGCTTCACAATCAGGAAGCAAAAAAAAGGGTCACAGGAAAGAAAAGAAAAAGAAAACGCAAAAAAAAAAAAAGGCCTTCTGTGGCGCCTGGCCGGCCAGGCGCCACAGGAGGCATCCCTCCCCAGCCAGGCGCCACAGGAAGGTAGCCTCCTGTGGCGCCTGGTTGGTCAGGCGCCACAGAAGGCTATTTAAAAAAAAAAATTTAAATAGCTGTGGCGCTTCCAAGCGCCACAGCTTTTTTTAGTAGCGTTAAGATAGGTGGCATTTCGCAAACGCCACAGCTAATGCAATTATAAGCGCCACAGATTTGGTTTTTTGTAGTAGTGAATAATAACAAAACAACACAGTAAAATATAAGTAATCACATTGTAAGTTATGATTACTACCAAGATAATACAAAAAAGTTGTATTTTTTAAAAGTTGCTCACAAAAGGATTTTGTGTTCTTTGTGAAAAATTGCTTGAAAAAATTGCAGGATTTTAATATTTATCCCATTTGTAGCACTCATAATATAACCAATTTGCATATTACTTTTTTATTCAACACGCACAGAAAATATTTATATTAACAATATTAATAATATTTGGACAACATAAATAATGTTGAAATGAACAGTTTGAAGTAAAGAAATGTGTAGGTTGAAAGTCAAGACGACATGATAATGGAATTGCATGAGAATGAATAGAAAAACAAAACAACACAGTGAAAGAAAACTAAGCATATGCCAAGTTATAATCAAAATAATTGCTTTTATAAAAAGTTGCTAAAAAAAGTTATTACATGTGCTATTTAAAAAGTTGTTTGAAAAATTATGCTTGAAAAAGTTGCTGGATTGTAATATTTATCTCATTTGTAGTACTAATCATTAGTCTAAACTGGCAGACAGCACATATTGGGGATGGGCAACGAAATATCTCTCTTTGGAATCAATTAAAGGGGAATGGCAAATTAATTGATAAAGAGGTGACATGATGATTTATATGATATATTGATTCTAGAGTTTATCAGTTATTTATCACTCGCTAGAAGTTGCGATGCGGATATACCCAACCTAATTAGCTGCATCATCCACGTCATCGTGATCATCGATAATGTGCGACTGAACCAACAAAAGCCCAATAAATTATTTTATATATATTTTTGTCCATCTCTCTCTTTTTTCTCTTTTTTGTGCGAAAGTATCCGTCTTCCTCAGTTATCTTCTTCCTTGCAGATCTTTTTTTGGGCGAAAATATCTGTCTTCCTAGCAAATGAATAGTAGAAGATCTCTCCACCATTTTTGCAGCGATGAAGGAAGGAAGGAAGTTCAGTGCTTTCATCTGTGGCTCATGTAACTGGAGCATCATCATCCCTTCTTGCCCAGCGTCATCCCCATCATCACCGACACCTTCTTCCTTCCTTCAGATCTTTACCTTCGGTGCAAAAATCTCTCATCTCTGACCACTTTGAAGAGCTTGGAATCACTAATTTCCAACAACATTTATCATCATTCCCACTCTTAATTTCCGAGGATTGCACTCCTGCTTACATCTTCCATGTTCCTCAGAGGTTTCAAGGTCGGTGGTCATGTGAGTTATGTGTGGAGGCTGTCAAGGATGACGTGTTGAGATCAGACCTGCTTATCACTTTCGAAGAAGCTCTCAACCGCGATAATAGTTTCTGTTCCCAGTTCCCAGTTCCGATCTTCTTCCGACAAGGGTATCTCAGTGAAACAGAGCACCTGATATTCACCATGGGTCGGGTTCTTCGCCGGAGGAGCTAAAACATGAAACAGAGGAACCCTCCTCCGCTGTTTCATTTTTTAATGCGATCCAACTTGTTCATTCACTTCTCTATTTGTTCATCTTGGATAACGACATTTTGAAGAGTTTCCTTGTTCAACCTTATCTCTCGATCTCGATTCAGAAAGGCCAAGCAGCGACCCAAAAAGTGACCCCTGCCACAACCCCTAAAGCTGAAGGGCTACCCCAAAGACGAATGGCTACTCGACAGCAAGCTTCCGATAACAGAACCCAAAGACCAAGCAAGATCTCCCCTCGTGTTCATGTCACCTTTGATGAATACTTCTTTATGTGGTGAGTACTATCTGCGTTTCAGGGCATTCATGTAAACCAAACCAAGATCTCCTCTCGTGTTCTCTCTATTCATTATATTCAGCATAGTTTCTCTCCGTTTCCCTCTTTCTTCCCCCAACTCAGTCTATCTTCCCTAAACATCAAATCAACAATATAAAATTAAAGCCTGAAGCGTTATTAGATATGTAAAAGGCAGAAGCGTAATTAGATATGTAAAAGTCAGGAGAGAATAAGTGAAATTAACATTAATAGACTATAATGAAGTGAAGCAGGAAGAATGAAGAACAAAACCAACAGACATGAAAGAAGAATGAAACGATGTACAGATGTGAAAGCGAGGGAATAATAAGAAGCACAAGACATTTGAATTGCAAATAGATGATGATCCTAGGACACATACGATATTTGAATATTATTAGAGCAATTCTTGCTTTGTTTCCTTCCAGTGATTCTACAGATGACCACACACTCCAAACGATTCTGGGCAGCCAGGATATATATGGTTGTTGAAGGTTGTTAGGTTGTCATTGGCGGGAGTTTTTTGAAAATTTCTTTTGAAGTTCAATATTCAAATTCATTCCTCCCTCCATAAGATCGAGAAGCAACAAATGTGAGCAGCCCGAGGAAGAACAAAACGGCTTATGAACAGTGAAAGCAGTCTGAAGCCAACGAAAAGAAGTGGCTTAGGAATAGTAGAAGTGGAAGATATTGATATGATATATTGATGATTGATTGAAGTTCCCTTTCCTGTTCCCAAGTTATACACCGAACCTGTATGCAGCACAAAAATCAGTGTACCGAAATTCTGTACTTGATATTTTATAACCTAAAACTGTAAAAGATAAAGAGGGAACAATAACGTATTCTATTAGCCTATAGAATTAAACATAGCTGCCGCAAGAGAACTTAATTTATGATGATAACAAATTATTAGAAGACATAAATTTGGAGTAATACCTATATCAGAATCATGTAGTTTACGCAATACAGCAATTGTAATGTGTTAATCACCTAAATCAATGACAAGACTGTGATCACGAAGCTGGGAAGAAAGAAAACATTCATTTAATAAGATAATCTATGAAGACGTGAATAATTAGATCCATTATCAGAAAACGAAAACAATAAGCATGAACTTCAGAAAAACTTCAAGCAAATAACAACCTTACAGAACTTGAAAACGAAGTGATACCGATGTATCTTTATTGTCGTTTGCGAGTAATATACATGATTCAAGAATCCTAAATAATAAATGCCTGTTAAAATAATAGACATTGGGCTTGTATTTTTGTCATTGCCATGTTCACAGTAATGAAGTAGTAACAACATATAACGTCACAAGCTTGGCTGATTCCAAAAATTTATGGTTGTCTGTGCAAAAAGAAATTTGCACAAACCATGGTGCTAAATGCCAATGAAACCAGTTCCTCATAAGTAGGAGGTAAGATTTCCTCTAGAACGGATAGAAATATTCGAAATAAGAAAAGCATATTGGAGATTGGAATACATAATATGCTTGGACATTATGTTCCTTCACAGTAGCAGAAATGATTTCAAATTCAAAATTATTGGATGATGCATATCTGAATTTCAAGTAAAACATCTGTCTTGAATATGTAAACCCCGATGGATGCAATATATGGTGAATTCAATGCATATTGGGGTGACAACCCGATGAGAGAGGTATTTACTTGTTGCAAGAGAAGAAGTACCCGAGATTTGGAGCCAGATAGATACATTATGACCATAATCATATCAGTAAGCCATAATGCAAAACTTGGATAAGTGGAGGCTCCAAACTTGAAGAAAGAAGGCAAAAGACCATTTTGATAGCTTTCCAGCAGTGAATAGCTTTAGCAGAACTATCCAAAAAAGAATATGAAAAATTACCATTTCTTTCAAAGCAACACACTTTGGATTTTTCTGGAAACTGAATGATGCGGCCTCTTCCATCTACTTTAATCAATCCATAATATGATGCACGACCAAAAAGCAGGAAATTTGCAATAAATCTTAGGTAAACATACAATATGAGACATGATTTTTGGAATTTTGCAACTGAGTGCAGGAATCTTAAGAAAGAAAATTGATGCAAAAGTAACTTCTTCATCGGCGGTGGCAACGTTTTCCATGAATAGGGTCGATTTTCCATGCAGAGGTGAAAAAGGGAGTTTGAGATATATGACAGAGGGAGTCTGAGAGACTAAGGCAGACGGATGGCAAATTGAGGGAAACCGTGAAGAAGTAACATACCAAGAAGAATAAGCGGGCGGAATCATCACAGATTGGAAATAGGCTGAGAGTAAAACACTACGGTCAGCTACCAGAATACACGTACATAGAAGCACCAAAACCACCGCCATACATAGGATTAGGGGTGGGTGCTGCGCGGCCCCCAGTGCGTACCCTGCGGCCTCCCTGTTTTTAAACCTTTCTAAATATATTTTTTATAGTTTTTTTGGATCATTAGATTTTATATGAAGCTATTTTGATATATTATAGGTAAAAAATAAAACTATTTTTAATTTTTTATGATTTTTCAAAGATTCAGTATTTAGAGTGAAAAAGAAAACTATACCATTTTTCTGAAATATTTTTGAAAAATCATAAAAAGTTAAAAACAATTCTAATTTTTATCCATAAAATATCAAAATATCATTTATTTTATGTAAAATCTAATAATTAAAAAATTATAAAAAATATATTTAAAAAGGACCCTGAAATAAACGTGCACCAAGGTGCGCATCAGGGCGAGCAGCACGCACCCTGATCCACACACACATATACATATATATGTAGAGAAACAAAAAACACAACCATTCAGCCCACGTATGCGTAATGTCCGGATCATACAAAGCGTGGCTAGAACCGAACCCCACTAACACCACAACCCTACATGGGACCACACAGTTTTATAAGGACGTAGCTATTGGGCTTAAAAAATATGAAAAAAAAAACGAAAAAAACCAAAAATAGGTGCCGCCAGTGTTTTTTTTGACATGGCACTAGGGATGGAAATAGGCCAGGCCCCTAACAGGGGCCTACGGCCTAGCCTATATAAAACCTAGCCTAGCCTATTTAGTAAATAGGCCAGACTCAGGCTCAAGCATATTGCTAGACCTATTTAGATAAATAGGCCAGGCCTATTTTTATAAGGCCTAGCCTACAAGCCTACAGGCCTGGCCTATTTAAATTTTTTTTAAAAAAATTATACTATTATATAAGTATATATAATATCATTTAAATAATTTTATAAATTTACCTACATAATCTTAATTTTAACTTTCATATTTCATCGTCATTATACTCAACCCTTGTTTTCGCATAAATCATTCACCTCTATATCTCTTCTCTTGAATCGCTCGAGATGGCAATACTAACTCACTTTCTCTTCCCTAATTTGTGCCCTCCACTAAAGCATAAAAATTGGTATGCGTTTATTTTTGTGTCAAATGAAATATTATAATCTTAACAAGGGGAGTTTGTCCCAATTTACGTGCAAAGAGTAAAATAGGTAAAAGTCTAGTTTTACATGTTATTTGTTATGCTTAGTCGATTTTAAAAAATATATCTCATTAGTCAACAAACGATTAGTTTTTCTTATTCTTATTTGCTCGGACAAGTGTTGTCACTAGACATTATTTTCATTTCCTTACTAAGCCTTAATATTACGATAAGAATAGATGTTAGGCTTTTAAGACATAATGTAGGATTGTATATAAGCATGAAGGGTTAGATATGAATTTGGCGGCATAGGCTTTAAAGGCTATTTAAATTCCTACATTTTAAGTAGGCTTTTAAACAGGCTTCAAGCCTTCTGAAGGCCTAGGCTCAGGCCTAAAAAATAGCCTACATATAGGCCCAGGCTCAGGCTTTGAATCTTTGTTACAGGCCCAGGCCTATTTAGGCAAAGCCTAGCCTAGCCTATTTCCACCCCTACATGGCACGCTTTACGACGGGCTCTATACCCTACTTATATATATATAAAAGCATCATATTAAAATTTTAATGTTTCAAATTCAAAAAAAAAATACAAAAGTATATATAAAAGCATGACGAAGATTTGGGAGGAAGCCAAAATGTATATTAAGTGGCAACCAAGAGACCACATTAGGTTCTGGAAGGATTTCTGGGTGGTGATCATGGGCCATTAAAGAATATCTCCTATGTTGAAATACCAACGGTGGACTTAAAGAAGCCAATTTCAAAGTATGTTAATATTGATGGAAGCTGGAAGTGGACTCTGTTTCAGCATCTCCTCCCTCCTGACGTCCTCAAGGACATATCATCTACGTCCACCAATCATCATCCACAGTTATCCCGCTGTGACTGGAACTTAACGTCTGATGGTCGCTTTACAACGAAGTCGGCCTACCGTATCATGGAATCATTGAACTGGAACCAACAGGATAGGAAATGGTTGCAAGTCTGGAAACTTTCAATGGCACAACGAGTTTGAACCTTTACCTGGTCATTACTAAAGGGATGTCTGCTGACTAATGTGGAACAAAGTAGACGGGCCATGACCATGGACAAAAATTGCAGTTTATGTGGTTTCGAAGAGAACATGGATCCCGTATTTAAGGAATGCCCAATGGCAGGGAAAGTTTGGAGAAAGATTCTACCAGGAGACTTGTACAATGATTTTGTAGGCATGAGCGTGGACAGCTGGCTTCATTTAGTTTTACAAGCTCCAACACTTGACACATCATGAAAAATAGGAATCTGCATCACATGTTGGAAGTTATGGGAAGAGAGAAATCATCGCCTCTTTGCACAGGACTCTTAATCTGTAGATGGTATAGTATCTCATATCAGGATCACAGTAGTACACACGGCTAAATGCTTTTCGAAATTTCAATGTTTATTGTAAAGTTAGCCAATAGGCAATACTTCTCTCTACACTTTGTTATAAAACACCAACTAATAAGTGTTTTTTATCTTTTTTATAAGGCACTTATAAGTTTCCAAGAAGCATTTAATTTATTTTTTCATGTATGCATATATTTGATAAAGATAGTGGGATAGAGTAATAATTAATTGATATTTGAGTTTAGTGTAGTTGGTAAAGATAATATTGGAAACTACTTGAATTTTAAGATAGTTTTAATGCTTTTAACCATTTTTATTGATTTATGAGAAACGGCAATTGATACCTTATAATAAGAATAAGAATGAGTAGCTGATACTTTTACTTTTAACTACAACACTGTACATATTTTACTGAGGCAATAAAACTTCCTTTCACTAAAAAGAAAAAAGAGAGAGCTTTATACTATATGTATGTCGGTGTCATCACCAAGAATTGAATATACCTGATTTCTTTTTATGTTAATTACACTCTTTGAAATAATCATTTTCGGATATGTGGTTGCAAATTTTTTAAGAATTATCCCGTGACTATGATATTCATGTGGATAGGCCCACATTGGAAATGACCGCTAATTATTAATAACACTAATGATACATGCTAACAGTAGCCCGGACGACATAGCTGCGCAAATGTTTCTATTCTTCCACGGCTTGACATGTTGTACACAGATGCCTTTAAAGTTATATTTGGAAAAACTTATTTTTGTGATATAAATGTTTATTTGTGATAGTTTATTTTTTATTTATAAATATTTATAAATCATAATTTATGGTATACGAGGTAGGTATGTGAGAGAAATTTTATCTCGATTTACGTAATAAGCACTTATTATCTAAAATAAACTATCCCAAACACCCTATAAGTGTTTTTCACATAAATCGAGATAAAACTTCTCTTACATACTTATCTCGTATACCGTAAATCATGATTTAAAAATATTATAAGTAAAAAATAAACTATCCTAAACAATAATCATTTTCCTTTCGGTTGAACTTATTACTTATTGGTTGCCCAATGAATTTTTACATTTCCATATTGGAATTTTAAGCATCATTTTACACCCTTCAGTACTTTGCAATCTGTGTGCTCATTCCGTAGGATCAAGCCATAATAGCCGTTGACTTTGCTCAAACAGTACATCGATGCACCAGCTGCATTCTCTAGGATTGTGATTTAAAGGCAGGTACATATACCATTCATTAAGGGCTTGTTTGTTGCAAAGGGAAGGGAGGGAAAGTGGGTGGAGGGAAAAAATTTTTTAGTTAAATTTAAAAAAATTAAAGAAGTGGGGTTAAAAATTTTTAATTAATTTATCTTACTCTTTTATCTTACATATTCTCTTTATTAAAATTTTATTATCCCACTTCTTTAATATTTTAAAATTCAACTCATAATAATTTTCCTTCCCCTCCAAATCCCTCACATCAAACAGACCCTAAGTTGATGTGTCCACTTAATACCTTTGGACAGATAACTTTTCTGTGATTGTAGGTTAATGGAGGTACCAAAGAAGCGCAAAATCAAAAACCATACAGGTTCGTATATTTGACGGTGTAACTATAGCTTTTCATGATAAACACTGTGTTTTGAAACAATTGTAGATTCAAGAGAACTATTTATTCCTTCCTCAGGTGTGGACCCCAACGAGGGCAGCCAGAATTACTCATTTATGAGCTTGTGGTGGATTGTGCCGAAGATGCGGTGGGCACCGGTTTTGTGGATTGTGCCGAAGATGCGTATTTAAAATTTGAATTTGAAATCTGGAATGAGGGGAGGATATATGAGAATTGAATGTCCTGTGGATTACCTGTGGTGGGTATTGGATGTTGTGATTTGAAAAGACCGACAATTAAAGACAACTAGCTGTTTGCACTGACTTTTTTGCCCTTTTGTATATGCCTATGTGGAGTACTTACAAGCAGTTTTATTTATATGCCATTTGTCAGTAGTAAATGATGCCATGTTCGATGCTTTCGGTCAATCACTGATGAACTATAAGGTTTAGAGATATATATTTGATTTGATGATTGATGATTGATTGATATTTGATATTTGATGATTGATTGATGAATTGATTGATATTTGATATTTCATGATTGATGATGATACTGATCATGTGTGTGTCTGGGAATTTCCAAAAGGTCCGACTATCAGAAGTCCAATTATCAATAGAGGACTCAAATCTTGAATGTTTGGTTGAAGCAGTTGGAGATTGGACTTACCATTCAAATAGCACAATTGATTAAAAACTGAAATTTAGAGTTTATGTAGTTGAGCTTTTGATATGAGGGTGAATAACTAAAATATTTTTTTAGATGTGTTTAATGTGTTATCAGAATGATTACAATTTTATCCTTAATGTATTTTTTCAGCTATAAAAATTAATTTAAAATATTTTTTGGTACTTTTAACCACTTAAAATATTTTTCCAACTGTACCCAATGTATTATCAGATTAATTGCAATTTTAACTTTAATATACTTTTTCAGTTACAAAAATTAATTTAAAATATTTTTTGATGCTTTTAACCATTTAAAATATTTTTTCAATTGTACCCAGTGTGTTATCAGATTGATTATAATTTTACCCTTAGTGTACCTTTTCAGCTCCAAAAATTACTTTAAAATATTTTTCTGTGCTTTTAATCCCTTAAAATATTTTTTCAGTTGTACTCAGTTTTAGAAGATTGACTAGAATTTTACCTTTAATGTATTTTTTTTAGTAGTAAAGAGCATCCAAAACTTAGAATACTGATTTATTAATTTCCACCCACTTTAAAATATTTTTCCAATAGCACCTAATATTTTAAAGTAATTTTTAATATTTACTTGATTTTTTAAATATTTTTCTACCCACTCTCTCTTACTATTGTTACAAAAGTCACTTGTGCTTAAACCAATCCAAACAGTTTTTACTTTTGCAAAAGTCATTTATACAACTACCAATCCAAACATAAATCACAATACATAATCTGATTTTTACTAAAAGTAATATTACAACAAGTCAAATTGAAATAAGTCCAATTGACAATCGTTGTTTCAAACACACACATATCTATAAATTAGCATTCTCTACTTTTGTGGAGAAAATGCAACACTTCATACACGGATAAATACACATGTCCTTGCAAGAATAAATTACACAGCAAAATGAAAAAAATATATAAATGAAATATTTTTCATTTTTTACTTCAAAGAATAAGAATATAACATTTTAAGTAAAAAGTAGTGAAGAAAAAGTAATCTTATATATATATATAGTGGTGAATGCTTCTCCTTGAATGTCATCCCAACAAAAGAAGCCTTAATTCCTTTTGTCTATATACAATGACTGTCTCGTGTTTTCAAAAAAATATATTCCTCCGATACTAATTATAAAATAAAATTGATTTTTTTGAAGAAATTAAGAAAGCCAATTAAATCACTTTAGAGTACTTATATTTTTAGTATCCTTAGATTATATATCAGTTTATTAGTCAAATAAATTAGTTTGAAAAAAAAATTATTTAAAGTGATTTAATTGGCTTACTTAATTTCTCCAAAAACATTAAATTTATCTAATAATTAGGACCGGAGGGAGTACCATTATTTCCACTAAAAAACAGATTATTGTTTATGGAACTTTCATTATTATTAATTTATTGAAAACAAAAAAACTTGTGTCTATTATTGAATATAATTTTTTATTATACTGCGTGCATCAATTACATGAAAATAACTTTTTTTTTTTAACGACCCGTAATTATTTCAAAAATTTATACTTTTATGAGTTATTTAATTAAAATTAATACTATTATCTATATATGATGATTAACTCTGTTGATTATATTTTTTTAGGACAATATAATGTCTCATTGTCAAAGAACATGCATAGCTAAAAACATATGATAACTCATTTTTCACGACAAAAGAACATATAGTAACTCATTTTATAGATTAAAGAGATACCGAGGACAGTACGTACAATATCTTCGATAGCTTGCATGGTCGTCGAAACAAACAGAGAGCATTATTCAAACAAAAGGATGAAAATAAACGAGCCTTAATTAATCTCATAGCAATGATTAATTAATAAAAGGAAGCAACGGAGACACCATCCAGGAACTCGGTATCCTTTGCCATAGCCTCCAAAGTTTCATGAGAAAGGCAAACTTCCACATCAATGCTACCGTTCTCTGCTCCGGCAAACACAGTAATTTTCCCGTACTTCTTGTTCCCGGCGCCGCTCCGGACGGCCACCGGCCTTCCCCAACCAAAGTCATTACCGTACAATCAAACCTCGGGGAACTACTCGTAACCAAAGCATCCCCAGCCATGCCATCCTCTGTAAGCAGCCTAGGGTTTTTGACCCAAGACTTGACGTGGCTCTTGAGCTTCTCTTCAGTATGCAGAGCAACCATCCTGTTCATCTCCAAAGCAGCCTTACCAAGTCCCTCTCGAGCTAGCAGTTCCTCTGCTTTCATGCTCACTGTACCATCCTGCACCGCGTTTCCAAAATAGGTTTGAGGCAAAGGTGGACGCATCCTCGGCCTAATACCTATCAGTAATCTGTAAAGGACCTCTTCTTCTGGGTCAGTACCTTGGTTCCGAACTATAGCACGCCAGAGATGTGTCAAAGTTGCTTGCAGGGAAGATATCTTATCGGAACATACCATCTTGTTGGCTTTTGCTTTCAGTTCTGCTATTTTGTCTCTTGAGAAATGAAACACCCTCTCTTGCTGCAGCTGCGAGTTGAGGTACCCATCCAACTTCTGCTTCTCCTCCGTCGCCTTGGACAGACTAATGCGTAGAGGACGACTAATGCCGTCGATAAACCAACGCTCCAGCGTGGGAGGCTTCGATAACTCGGTTGAACCACGTGAGATTTCAGACCAGGAATTGAAGAAATGCCAAAACGACGTGCCGTCGCCAACCACGTGGTTGATAGTGCAGCCGATGAAAATACCGTCCACGAGCTCCGTGACTTGCACCCCTAGCAGTGGTTTGCTGGTACCTTCGTAGTTTTTAACTCCGTTTAGCGGGAAGAAGGAATGGACGATGCGAGGAGTGTAGATGGGTTGAAGGATATGTGACATGGTCAAATCATCTGCTACGGCGTGGACAAATAATGCTCCGGAATTGTTGCAGAGGACAAAAACGGAGGAGGTATCGTCGTCGTGTTCGTCGACGGTGAGACGGCCGGCGAGGGGTGGGAAGAAATCGAGAGTGGATGAAAGAGAGGCTTTGAGGTGGTGGATGACCGAATCCATGTTAGCTTTGGGCTTGTGGAAAAGAAGCCCTTTCTGAATGGGGTCCACTAGTAAGAGCTGGAGATCCCATGGAGTCAACTCGATCTTTCGAGCCGGATTATCGCCGCTTCGTGCCGCCGCCGCTAGCACATTGCTGGTTGAGACGACTCGGATCCGGCTTCCCATGGCAACTAACTGCTTATATTTAGTTGTAAATGCCAAATTGCCAATATTGCTTTGTGGTTTCACTTGCTCCGGCTTGGGGTGATAACCTATCTATATATAACAATTTTCGTGATCATTTGGTGGTGTCTTTCTTTCTTTCTTTCTTTTTTTGGTGAGGTCTTTGTTTGAATTATTTCCTCTTATCACAAATAGTTTTGCACGTGTATATTCTCGTGGGACACACGCAACAAATTCTCTCGTGATTTAGCATGTGTTTGATATCACTTATTTTTGGATAATAAGTCCTTATTACGCAAGTTGAGATAAAATTCCTCTCACATACTTACCTCTATACTGTAAATCACGATTTATAAACATTTATTGTTTAAAAATAAGCTATTCCAAACTAACACTTAGTATCTTATGAACAAAAAATTGAGCAGGTGATGATCCTCTGAGTTGCGTGAATGTTTCGGTTCCTTCGAAAAATAGGGACAACTAGCCTGTGTGAGTCTATAATTTCCGCCGCGGGCCATGTACGGGTCAAATCAAATTAAAGAAATATGTACATGAAGAAATTTTATCAAATACAACTGTTACCACTAAAATGGTATATTTGTCATTCGAACCAAAAAGACTACAAAAACAATTTTTTTGTATACAATATTTAAAGTTTTGTTAGTGGATGCCTTGCCCATGCCTTGCTCATGGAGGATCAATACATATAATTGATGAACAAAATAGTATAAAGTTTTTCACTGGTTGAATCCCCATGATTTTTTTCACAAAATCGTATAAAGTTTTTCCTCTATGTGATATTGTCCCCATTATTAACTATTATCTTCTTGTGCCGCGTAAAATCAAGAGCAAACACAACAATAATTAGTAATTATATGGGCGGAGAGGGAAGATGTGTTTTCTTCCTGCTCCGCAAATTTGCGTTGAAAATATAAAGTCCGTGAGCATTTTATATTGAGTCCGGGGGAGGTTTATCCAAAAAGAAAAAGAAAAAAGAATGCCGTAAATTAATTTAATAAAATAATAGGGAAGAAATGTATCGTGTGCATACTTAATGGTTCAGCATTTTTTTTCAATTCTAAAATAACCCTTTTATTGTATAATGCCAATGTTCCATGTAGTTTATCCATAATATGATGTGTTGGGGAAAAAATGTATAATATCTTGCACGACTTTAAATAACCCATTGCTTCGCCCTTCTACCACTGGAATCGGGGGTGGTTTTCCTCTTAGTGTCCGTATAAACCGCATTGTGGTTAAAATATATATTTAATAGGTGCTTACTTATTAATAGATCTTTAAAGTAGAAAATTAGAAAAATTAGCATGATCTGTTTTGATGATTTATTAAATAAATTAAGGCTAGTGTCACACAATTCCATTTAAAAAAATTGAGACCATCACAAAGACATTTATATTTTCATAATGGATATGCAAATATATATATCATTCAAGGTCAATTTTTTTTTAAAAAAAACCTTATTATCATCTCTTTTTTTAAAAAATATAATTGTATAACTGTGATGGATTTTTGAAAAAAAATAATTAAAGCAGATAATAATAATTTTGTCAAATATTCTAGATGATTAATCCAGTTTATTTAACCTAATAATTTAACCTAATAAATGTTGACAAAATCGCAGAACAAATAACAGGGATGAGAATAAAAACAACGATTATTTAATATTCAAAATTATTTTAATTCAAATGACATATTACTCATGCACCAACTGCATCTCACCTGTTTTTGATTAAACGGATTGAAAAAACAAAAATTAATTAAAAAGTTAAAAAATGACTGATCTATCTGACACATGATGTTGCCACATGGCGCACTTCAAACAGACTTATTTTTGGCCGGGCTTTTATATACTATAGATAGATAGATAGATTATTAATCAATTTTTTTTGTAATATTTTTTATCGTATATCCTTATTGTTTTACCTAACAGTTAGGTAAAACAACAAGGATATGATTTAATGAAATTTTTAAAATATTAAAAACAAACGTACATTCAGGTAAAAGAAACAAAAGACAAACAATGTACATATTCCTAATAAAAATAATTTTACATCAATTGATAAAGAGTTGACGTGGTACAACACTTGAAAGTATTTATTTTAGGTGTATGTAGCGCCTGAAATTTAGAAAATATGGAGCCGCCATCAAAATTTTAAAGTTGGAAACCTTTTTAAAAGTGGAAACTGGTCTATAAAAACCATTTAGGGTGTGGGAGTCGATTGTGTATGGGGAAGGTGTTAGGCACCCCATAACACCTATTCATAAGAATGGTTACCCTAAGTTAATTATTTAAAAATATTATGGCCTTTAGTTTTGTTATAATTACCCAAATAAAAAAAAGAATATTAACAAAACTAAATGAAATGAAAGTAAAAGAAGAAGAAAAAAAACACTTATTTACAATAAGGAAAAACATACTTATTTAAAAAAAAACATTTATTTACAATAAGAAAATAAGAAAAAGTATATTTATTTACAAAATTGAACTTGACCTGGGATGAAAACCTAGGGCCTATGTACCCTTTAGAGGGATCAAAGCCCACGTAGTTCAAGAGTAGAAATGCGTGTCACTTTGTTTGTGTTTTTTAGAAAAAATGTTTATTTAATTTATTTGAAAAAAATATTTTTTTTGTTTGGTTTGTGTCTTTTATTTTTTTTAAAATAGAATTTTTTCTCATATGAAACCAAATTCATTTATTTTAAGAAAAGAATCTTTTTTTTTAAACATTTTTATTTGCAAAGAAGAAGAAAGAAGTGCATTCTTATCATATCATTCATAGTAGAAACTTTAAGATGATAAGAAAATCAAGAAATATATGGTGAGAGCATGTACCTTTTATGATTTGAATCTTACTACAACAAGAGATAGGGTGATAGAATCACATAATAAACAAGAAACAAATACAAACACGTACCTCTTGAACACAAACACGTCCAGCGGTGATAGTGTCATCCGTACAAGTAGCTCAATGAATTATTGGAATAGCTAATGTAATATCATATATTAAAGTACGTGGGGGTGATTCATGCAGGTTTTTTAACCAAAAGATGATTCATGCAGGTACGGCTCAATGAATGGAGGAGCTAATGTAATATCATATATTAAAGTAGGTGGGATGATTCATGAGTTTTTTTAAGAAGAGGGAGGTGATTCATGCAGATAAACACCAAAAGAGGAATAGTCATAAAAGAGCATACAAGAGGTAGAATTAGTCAGAAGCATGGCTTGTTCCAGTGGCTAAACATTATCACAAATAAAACAAGAGCATGCGAATAAAGAGCATTGAGTGAAATAAAATTGCCTCTTATGTCCACTACCCTTCAGTATGAGAATTATGTATGAGTAATGAAATGAGAAAATAAAATTAGTTCTCTACCTTGCCTTCTTGCTCTTCCAAAATTCTTCTCCCCCTTACTTCAACCCTTGCACTCCTATTTATAGTCTCAAGGTAGGGTTTTCTTTATAAATGCTTGTTTTTTTAATTTTCCTTTTGTATTTTATGTTAAGAACTACCTAACCTGACTCAATCATCATCAATGGAGATTTTTTTTAATTTTTGTTTTTATTTTTTATTTTTTGTATTTTCTATTGATAAAACTTCCTAGCTTGACCTAATTATCATTAGTGGAGATTTTTTCGTTTTTAATTAATTATTTTTTTTTATTCTCCCCACAAGTAATTTCCTAATTTAAACCTATCAACATAAATGAGACTTTTATTTTATTTTATTTCTCTTTTTTTATTTTCCCTTAATGAATGACAATGCCAATCATCATCAATGAGGGGATTTATTTTAATTTTTGTTTTTTTATTTTTTCCCTTTCAATGATGATTCCCTATTTAGACACCGATCATCATCAATAGGAGGATTTCCTTATTTTTCTTATTTACATTTTTTATTTCTTTTTTCTTTCAATGACAATTGACAATTTGGATATTAATCATCATCAATTATTTTGTATTTTGAGTGGGACCCGGACAAAATAGGGTGTTCACAATTGCCCTTCTTTACTTGTTTCGTAGCTTGAGAAAAGCGAGATTCTCGTCTATGAAGCAAGTAAAGATAAGAACACGTATTTTGTCCGGCTAAAGAACAAGGTGCCCCCTTGGAACCAAAGAGGGTTTGGACAAAATACAGTGCCCATGCCCCTCTTTACTTGGTTCATAGGGGAGAAGAACGCAAGTGGAGATAGATGATTACCTGGAGTGGAAGTGAAGCGCCTAGTTCCATAGGACTTTAGTGGGGCGTAAAAGAATTGTGCCAGCCGGTACTGGGCTTTGAGAGTGCCTGCTGATACAGGGTTTTGAAAGAATAGTGCCTACCGTTACAGAGCTTTAAAAGAATTGTGCCAGCCATTACTGGGCTTTGAGGGTGCCTGTTGGTACAGGGCTTTGAAAGAATAATGCCTTCCGTTACAAGGCTTTAAAAGAATTGTGCCAGCCATTACTGGGCTTTGAGGGTGCCTGTTAGTACAGGGTTTTGAAAGGGTACCTGTCGTTACTGGGCTTTGAGGGTGTCTGCCGGTACAGGGCTTTGAAAATGGTGCCAGCCGTTACTGGGCTTTGAGGGTGCCTATCGGTACAAGGCTTTGAGGTGCCTGTCGGTACAGGGCTTTGAAAGGGTGCTATGAATATGTGATGCCCCTTAGAGTAGTGCTTACGAAGATAATGACATTGATAATGATGATGACAATGATTATGAAATTCTAATGGGGATGATGAAGAGGATGATAATGGCCATGATAATGAAGGAAGTATCAGAATAGTGAAGTCATGACGGAGGTGTTGACACTAATAATGATGATGACAGTGATGATGGAATCCTAATGAGGATGATGAATACAATGATAATGCTAGTGATCATGATGATGTTAATGGTGATGTTGATGATGGAGGTGATGACATGCTAATGAGAATGAGTGCAATAATGAGGGTGTTAAAGAATAGCCTGACAGGTGATATTTCCCCTTCTTCGTCCAGGTGCCTAACCAGTACCCCTTACTTGCGCAGTCTTGTCAGATGTATGAAGATGTGTATAATGAGATTCACATAGATGCCACAGCTTAGAACCCTCAGTTTAGATTGTGTCCTTTTGTTAACTGTTTGACCCCACAACAAAAATTCTAGTTGGGACTTTCGCTAATGATCCTGAAATTGCACAAGTTAAATAGGAGCAGAGGACACCATGTATATCATTGTGAGTATTTATCCAGCCAAAAATTGTACTTTCATTAAAAAGAGTTACCCTTATACAAATCATGACACAAAGTTTGACATGCGATTTAATGGAAGGGAAAGATATACTAAGGATGAAGATTCATTCAAAGGAAATGATATTCCAATATTCAAGTGGATGAGTAATGATGAGCACATATTGGTGTAGATATGATGCTATTAGGAGTTTCTTCGCTTTCAGTTCTGTGTAGTCCCGCTGATGGGGTCTTGCTTAATTGCCAGAGATATGCACTCTTCGACGAATGATTAAGGAGTCTTTTAAATAGACAAAGTAAAGAGAGTCATGGGATTAGGACTAATAACCTTCTTCGATATTTGTTTAACCCACCGTTTCAGGTTTTTTTTTTACTCAGCGAGCCTTTTTTCTTGCTCTAACTTCTGCCTAAGCTGCCCTTTCGGGTTTTTCACTTAGCAAGCCCTTTTTCTTCTTTTTTTCATTTTTTTGTTTTTATGCTCTAATTTCTGCCTAAGCCGCCCTTTCGGGTTTTCAACTCAGCGAGCCTTCTTTTTTTTTTTTTTAATTTTTGCCTAAGCCACCCTTTCGGGTTTTCAACTTAACGAGCCTGTTTTTTTCCTCTAATTTTTGCCTAAGCCGCCCTTTCAGGTTTTCAACTTAGCGAGGCCGTTTTTTTACGCATAGTATTTCTTTACAGCATCTGAATTGATTGATCTTGGTAAATTTTGGCCATTCATATTTGTCAATATCAATGCCCCTCCAGAGAAAGCCTACTTAACAATATATGGGCCTTCATAATTTGGAGCCCATTTACCTCTGTCATCTTCTTGATTTGGTAGGATCTTTTTGAGGACTAGGTCTCCTACATTAAACCCCCTGGGTCGTAGTTTCTTATTAAAGGCCCTTGCCACTCGTGACTGATATAACTGCCCATGACATATTGTTGTGAGCCTCTTTTCTTCAATCATATTTAGTTGTTCAAATCGAGAGCGTATCCATTCACTTTCATCTAGGTCTAATTCAGCCAAGATTCTCAGGGATGGTATTTCTACTTCAATTGGAGTGACAACCTCCATGCCATAAACTAAAGAGTAAGGGGTTGCCCCAGTTGAAGTACACATTGTGGTACGGTATCCGTGTAATGCATATGGAAGCATTTCATGCCAATCCTTATAGGTTACTATCATTTTGCCGATGATCTTCTTAATGTTTTTATTGGCTACCTCAACTGCACCATTCATCTGTGGCCTGTATGGTGCAGAATTATGATGTTTGATCTTAAACTGATCGCATAATTCTTTAATTGCTGCCCCGTTGAGGTTTGGTGCATTGTCAGTTATGATCCTTTCTGGTAACCTATATCTACAAATGATATTGGCCTTTAAGAATTTGATAAAGACCTTCTGAGTAATACTAGCAAAGGAATTGGTTTCTACCCATTTAGTAAAGTAGTCGATGGCAACGAGGAGGAAATGATGACCATTCGAAGCTTTTGGGTTAATCGGCTCGATAACGTCAATTCCCCATATGGAAAAGGGCCATGGAGATACAAGACTATGCAATATAGTCAGAGGAGCATTAGCTTTGTTGGCATATATCTGGCACTTATGACACTTTCTAACGTAATTGATATAATCCTTCTCCATGGTTATCCAGTAGTAACCGGATCTTTGAGCTTGTTTAGTTAATGAGTGGCCATTTGCATGTGTACCACATATGCCTTCATGGATCTCTGCCATAATCTTATGCGCCTCCCTCATGTCTACACAGGGAAGTAATGTCCCATCAAAGCTCCTCTTGTACAAGACGTTACTACTAATAAAAAAACCCATGGCCATTCGTCGGATGGTCTTCTTTTCATTGTGTGTTGCATCTGGAGGGTAAGTACCATGCTCCATATACATCTTAATACTATGGTACCAAGGTTTCTCGTCATGTTCCCTTCCAATATTGAAGCAAAATGCTGGCGATCTTTTAGTCTCAATCTGTATTGGCTGAACTTGGACCCCACAATCAAGTTGGATCATAGCTGCTAAAGTAGCTAACGCATCAGCGAAGCGATTCTTTTCTCTAGCCATATGATGAAAATTGATTACTTCAAAGTTTTTTATCAACTCTATCAAATACTCTTGATAAGGGATCAACTTTAGGTCTTTAGTATGCCATTCACCAGTCACCTAATAAATTATAAGAGCTGAGTCACCATAGATTTTTAGGTTTTTTATCCCAAGATCCATGGTAGCCTGGAGACCATTAATATAAGCTTCATATTCTATCATGTTATTGGTGCAATCAAATCCTAACTTTATAGCAATCGGAAATTACTTTCCGTCTGGGGATATGATTACTGCCCCTACACCATTGTCATGCATGTTTGCTGCCCTATCAAAATACATTCCCCACCCCTTCGATTTGCTGTCCTCGATCGGATCTTCTGTAGCACATATGTCTTTATCTGGAAATTTGAAATCAAGTGGCTGGCATTCATCTATGGGGTTTTCCGCTAAGTGATCTGCTATCGTACCACCCTTAACGGATTTTTGAATGACGTATCTTATATCATATTCAGACAATATTACTTGCCATTTAGAGACTCTTCCAGCTACATGCGGGCTTTTAAAGATATACTTGAGTGGGTCTACTCTAGAAATTAACCAAGTGATGTAGTAAAGCATGTATTGCCTCAACTTCCTTGTAGCCCAGACTAAACCACAACAAGTTCGCTCGATCATCTGGTAACGTGACTCACAATCATTAAACTTCTTACTCAAGTAATAGATCGCTTGTTTTCTTCGCTTAGATGCATCTTGTTGCCCCATCATGGCTCCCATGGAGTTTGGTCGTATTGTCAAATACAAAATTAAAGGTCGTCCTGGTATAGGAGAAACCAAAATTGAGGGATTTAGTAAATAATCCTTGATTCTATCAAATGCCTGCTGGCAATCTTCATCTCACTTCCTTGTGCAGTTCTTCTTTAAAAGCTTGAATATCGGCTCACAAGTTGCAATCAGGTTGGCAATGAATCGTGCAATGTAATTCAATCGCCCCAAAAAGCTTCGAACTTCCGTTTCTGTTTGAGGAGGGGGCATTTCCTGTATTGCTTTTACTTTGTCTGGATCTACTGTAATCCCTTTTTGGCTTACAATGAAGCCCAACAATTTTCCAGATAAAGCCCCAAAGACGCATTTGTTAGGATTTAGTCTTAGCTTGTACTTGCGTAGCCTTTCAAACAGCTTTCTTAACACCCCAACATGTCTTTCTCCCTTGAAAGATTTAGCTACCATATTATCCACGTATACTTCAAGTTCTTTGTGCATCATATCATGGAAGAGTGTCACCATAGCCCGCTGATAAGCTGCCCCAGCATTCTTCAGCGCAAATGGCATGATGCGGTAACAATAATTGCCCCATTATGTAAAAAATGTAGTTTTTTCTTTGTCCTCTTCATCCATAGGGATTTGGTTATACCCTGAATACCTATCTATGAACGAGTACCTATAGCTACGAGTTGTATTATCAACTAGGACATCAATATGAGGCAATGAAAAATTATCTTTTGGGCTAGCTTTGTTCAGATCTCGATAATCCACACACATTTGAATTCTGCAATCCTTCTTTAGGACAAAAACAACATTTGCTATCCATTGTGGGTATTTAGCTACTTCCAGGAAACCTGCTTTTAATTGCTTTATCACCTCATCTCGAATTACTAAGGACATATCGGAAGTGAGCCTCCTTAATTTATGCTTTTTAGCTTTGGTGTCTAGGAATAAGGGAATCTTGCAAGAGGCAATCCCTGAATCAAGGCCTAACATTTTTTGATAGGACTATGCGAACACATCCATGGATTCTTTAAAGAGTTCAACTATTTTCTCTCTTTCGGGGTTATCTACTATATTTAGTTCTCTCTTTTCTTCCTCTGTGCCTATATTTATTACTTCAATTACATCTTCATGTGGGCACATTCTATTGTCGTCAGATTCGAGGATTTTTTGTATACTTGAATGATCTCATCATCATCACACTCATAATCATGCATATCAATGGCAACAAGCGAATAATCATTCAGGGACTCAGAAACCTCTACGTTGGACAAGAGTTCCAAGGAAATCGATTTCCTGGAGGGCAAAAAATGAACAATGAATGAATAGAAGGAAAAAATAAGGAAGAATGGATATAAATAAATGAGTTTTATTCGCATATCATTCTTCATTCATGATTCATATAAGAGCTTGCCTAAAGGCTCATACAAAACATAAAAGGACAACATTTTAGCTAGACATGTTACTCTAAAATAATAGAATTGAAGGTGTCCTCAAACTCCCAAATTTTCAGAGGTCTTCTAGAATCATTAGCTGAAATCCATGTGCAGTTCTTTTTTCCTATTGTTGAAATCATTGCAACAGTCGCTTGTTTAGTACTTCAGAGGATATCAGGAATTTCTTCTTTATATTGGGATTTCAGAGTGCTAATCTTCCCTCCCTATCCAATGATTCATATTAGATTCGGCTTCATTTCCACTGGTGGTTGCCATCTGACGACTACGTGAGTGCGTGTTGTATGAATGCTTAGGGGGTAGCTGGTTAAGACATTTAGATAGAGCAATATTGTATCACTTGCCTATAAAGGAACAAAATATCATTAGTTTATTTGAACTCACAATTTCAAGCGGGCATAGCAAGTTATCCATGGTGTATTGGCATAAAGGTATTATGGCACAAGCATCCTCTAGCTTCCTCAGGGAATCTATTATTCCACAGGGAGAACTAAAGTTGATCATTAGATAGGAGGGACCCTGAGTCCCATCCTAGCCAAAATCTTATCATTGATCATAGTGATAAGCATGCAATACACCTTTCATATAGGAACTTGATTTAAACCTGGTTCTTTTTCTATTTAACATTTGTGCCAAATTTTTAGTTATTAGATAACTTATTTGTCCTTTATTAAAGTAAATAGAAGGAAGAGTCAGAAAGTATTTCCGAATACATACTATACAGATGATTACATGTGCTTTCTAGCCTTGATATGGGTGATGGACATTGAGAAAAAGAATTTCACCTCCTCAAGAGATCCAATACCCCATAGGGAGGATGAAGTGCCCATTAACCTGCGAACGGCCCAAGCTATTACGCGGTTAAGGGTTTTGTTAAATGTTTATTATGTCCAAGGCTCATATTAAATGAAGCTGAATGTCAATAGATGATGCAAGGATACTTCATGAGACATGAAAGAGTGATGACTTATACTCCAAGTTTTGATATGGGTGATGGACAATAAGAAAAAGAACTTCACCTCCTCAAGAGATCCAATACCCCATAGGGAGGAAGAAGTGCCCATTAACCTACGAATAGCCCAAGCTATTACGCGGCTAAGGGTTTTTTTAAATATTTATTATGTCCAAGGCCCATATCAAATGAAGCTAAATGCCAATGGATGATGCAAGGATATCTCATGAATCATGAAAGAGTGATGACTTATACTTCAAGTTTTGATATGGATGATGGACATTAAGAGAAAGAACTTCATCTCCTCAAGAGATCTATTACCTCATAGTGATAATGAAGTGCCCCTTAACCTGCGAATGGCCCAAGCCATCACACGGCTAAGAGTTTTAAAAATGATGATTATGTCCAAGGCCCATATCAAATGAAGCTAAATGCCTATAGATGATGCAAGGATACCTCATGAGACATGAAAGAGTAATGACTTATACTCCAAGTTTTGATATGGGTGATAGACATTAAGAAAAAGAACTTCACCTCCTCAAGAGATCCAATACCCCATAGGGAGGATGAAGTGCCCATTAACCTGCGAACAGCCCAAGCTATTACGCGGCTAAAGGTTTTGCTAAATGTTTATTATGTCCAAGGCCCATATTAAATGAAGCTAAATGCCAATGGATGATGCAAGGATATCTCATGAGACATGAAAGAGTGATGACTTATACTTCAAGTTTTGATATGGGTGATGGACATTAAGAAAAAGAATTTCACCTCCTCAAGAGACCTATTACCTTATAGGGAGAATGAAGTGCCCATTAATCTGCGAATAGCCCAAGCCATCACACGACTAAGGGTTTTAAAAAATAATGATATGTCTAAGGTCCATATCAAATGAAGCTAAAATGCTAATGAATGAGATAATAATACCTCATGAGTCCTAAAGGATTATCTCTTATTGATATGTTTTCTAACATGATTGATGTGATGATATCATGGTCTTTTAGGGTCATAGACCCTTAGACTAAGGTTAGCTATCTAATGCATACACCGTCTTTGTGATGTATCTTTATGTGGAGTGATGCTAGATACATACTCAGGTGAAGCAACAGTTAGTCACTTGATCCTAAGGGTTTCATTGATTATGCATGGATGACAATAATGATTATTAACAATAAATAAATATATGCCCTCCAGTGTCCTATTTTAGGAATAACCTTAGGTTAGGGGATGTCTACCCTAAGAAAGGCAGGTACTAATTAATTGGGTAGGTCGATAATTTCCACTAATAGGTGCAATGGTTTCAAGGTGATTCTAATTCTCACATATAAGGGCCTCCTAACTGCCTCCATCGTAAAGATGAAGACCCCATTTAACGAAATTGACCTTCAGGGGTTCTAAAAACCCCACAGGGATCAACCTTGCTAAATGAGTAACAGCTAGGATGAAGTCTTCACAGTAACCTCAGGGGGTTCTGAAAACCCCACAGGGAGACCGCTAGAAACTTCTACTCACCTAAGGAACTCACAAACCTGGTTATAGGGCCCAAAATGTGTGTGAGGAGAATAGTTTATGTGTTCAGTGTGTGTGGAGAGCATACCAACCTATGGGCCTAGGTTCTACCCAACCCTCATCTGCTGACCAGATCACAAAATAGATAGAAAAAAGAGAAAAACAAACAAACAAATAGATGAATAAGGAATTTAATAAATAAAAACAACTATTTACAAAAAAAAAATAAGAAAA
Organism: Inga oerstediana; assembly: GCA_963210345.1. Taxonomy (NCBI): domain Eukaryota; kingdom Viridiplantae; phylum Streptophyta; class Magnoliopsida; order Fabales; family Fabaceae; genus Inga; species Inga oerstediana. The sequence continues at coordinate 62,424,207 of OY723409.1, forward strand.
GGGTAATTAAAATAAAATTAAGGCCAAATTATTTTTAAACACTTAACTTAAATGGGCTTGACTCTCAAACTTTCTCTAGTGGAGTAGCCAAGCTGTAGCGCCCGAAATTTAGAAAACATGGAGCCGTTACCAAAATTTGAAAGATAGGATAACTTTGGAAACCTTTTAAAAATGGAAATTGGTCTATAAAAACCATTTAGGGTTCGGGAGTCGATTGTGTATGGGGAAAGTGTTAGGCACCCCACAACACCAATTCATAAGAATAGTTACCCTAAGTTAATTATTTAAAAATATTATGGCCTTTAGTTTTATTATAATTACCTAAATAAAAAGAAGAATATTCACAAAACTAAATGAAATGAAAGTAAAAGAAGGAAAAAAAAAACTATTTACAATAAGGAAAAACATACTTATTTTAAAAAAAAAACATTTATTTACAATAAGAAAATAAAAAATATATATTTATTTACAAAATTGGACTTGACCTAGGATGAAAATCTAGGGCCTATGTACCCTTTAGAGGGATCAAAACCCACGAATTTTGGGGGTAGAAATGAGTGTCACTTTGTTTGTGTTTTTTAGAAAAAATGTTTATTTAATTTATTTGAAAAAATATCTTTTTTGTTTTGTTTGTGTTTTTTATTTTTTTTTAAAAAAGAATTTTTTCTCATATGAAACCAAATTCATTTATTTTAAGAAAAGAATCTTTTTTTTTTTAAACATTTTTATTTGCAAAGAAGAAGAAAGAAGTGCATTCTTATCATATCATTCATAGTAGAAACTTTAAGATGACAAGAAAATCAAGAAAGATATAGTGAGAGCATGTACCTTTTATAATTTGAATCCCACTACAACAAGAGATGGGGTGATATAATCACATAATAAACAAAAAGCAAGTACAAACACGTACCTCTTGAACACAAACATGTCCAGCGGTGATAGTGTCATCCGTACAAGTAGCTCAATGAATGATTGGAATAGCTATCGAAAAGCCTGTACTACCTTGACTGGAGTTAGCCTTAAACTAAAGATCTAGCTCTACAACTGAATTAGTTAGCTTCAAGCTCTAACCGAGACCGAATGCAAAGGAAAGAAAGGCCCTCTATCATTAACAAGCATGTAAACTCCCTCAGTTACACCATGGAACTAGTCAATTCTAACTAGAAAGCTCTAAGCTAATGTAATATCATATATTAAAGTAGGTCGGGGTGATTCATGCAGTTTTTTTTTTAACCAAAAGATGATTCATGCATGTACGGCTCAATGAATGGAGTAGCTAATGTAACATCATATATTAAAGTAGGTGGCATGATTCATGCGTTTTTTTTTTAAGAAGAGGGAGGTAATTCATGCATATAAACACCAAAAGAGGAATAATCATAAAAGAGCATACAAGAGGTAGAATTAGTCAGACGCATGGCTTGTTCCAGTGGCTAAACATTATCACAAATAAAAGAAGAGCATGCGAATAAAAAGCATTGAGTGAAATAAAATTGCCTCTTATGTCAACTACCCTTCAGTATGAGAATTATGTATGAGTAATGAAATGAGAAAATAAAATTAGCTCTCTACCTTGCCTTCTTACTCTCCCAAAATTATTCTCCCCCTTACTTCAACCCTTGCACTCCTATTTATAGTCTCAAGGTAGGGTTTTCTTCATAAATGCTCCTTTTTTTTTAATTTTCCTTTTCAATTTTTTTTTTATATTTTATGTTAAGAACTACATAACTTGACTCAATCACTATCAATGGAGATTTTTTTTTTAATTTTCGTTTTTATTTTTTATTTTTTCTATTGATAAAACTTCCTAGCTTGACCTAATTACCATTAGTGGAGATTTTTTCATTTTTAATTAATTAATTTTTTTTATTATTCTCCCCACAAGTAATTTCCTAATTTAAACCTATCAACATAAATGAGACTTTTATTTTATTTCTATTTTTTTTTATTTTCCCTTAATGAATGACAATGCCAATCATCATCAATGAGGGGATTTATTTTAATTTTCGTTTTTTTTAATTTTTTCCCTTTCAATGATGATTGCCTATTTAGACACTGACCATCATCAATAGGAGAATTTCCTTATTTTTTTATTTTATTTTTTTATTTTTTTTCTTTCAATGATGATTGCCAATTTGGATACCAATTATCATCAATTATTTTGTATTTTTGAGTAGGGCCCGGATAAAATAGGGTGTTCACAGTATATCTAATATTAAAATATTTTATAGTTCATTCAACATCTTAAAATATTTTTATAAGTGCATTAAACAAGGTAAAGTATTTTGGGGTATAATTTTATTCTTAAAGTATTAGTTTTTTTACTTTTTTCTGATGAGTTTTTGCCCATGGAGTGCTTTTTTTAAGACCAATTTTAACCTGGTCGTTAATACCTTCGTACTGATGTTTGGTTTTTGTCTCCCCACTCCTTCTCTGGCCTCTGACATGCACGTTCCTCTCTTTGTTTTTTACTTTTTCAGTTTTCTCACTTTCTCCTTCACTGTCCCTGTCCCTGTCCCGTACGCCCTCTTTTGGCCTAATGTGGGGTACTATACGCCATGTGCATATATTCTAGAAGATCCTCAAGACATGATTTCAAAAGTTATTTCACATACCTACTCGCCCGTATGATATTATTTTCTTGTGTCCCCTAAAATGAATAGACGTGATTCTGTAAAACTCGGCTATGGGCTGTATTATTTAAGTGTTGGTTAGAGATAATTTATTTTTAAATAATAAATATTTATAAATTATGATTTATGGTATATAAGATAAGTATGCGGGAGGAGTTTTATCTCAATTTACGTAATAAGTGTTTATTCTTAAAAAATAAACTAAACCAAACAAGTTATAAATCTGTCCGCATACACATAAGATAATTTCTATACTCGACTGATATTTAATTTTGATATGAAGTGATTAAAAAATTTACATTCTTACCTGTCAGTTTACTAACAATCACAAAAGAATTACTCCAAACAAGATAAGCTCTCAAAGAGAATCTATAAAAAAAATTAAGTATCATACACAGACGGCTATTAACGTGCGACTCAAAAACAGAAAAACTACTAAGAAATAAGAATCACTCTATGTTTCTCTAGAGCTACTCCGTTTAGTTCAATTAATTCATTAGGATGTTAAATTATCTAATTCCTTAAAACCCCCCTATATATTTTTTTACAAATAGCTAATTTAATTAATTTTTAATCTATATAAATTAATTATTTAGTTCTTATGTACAAATATAGAGAAAAACTGCGTACACTCAATTATCATTGAACTGCGTAATTTAGCGAAGAATTACCATCAACAACAATTACAGAAGCCTTGAAAGCTATTGATCGAGGCTTTGAAGAGTACTTTGATCATAACTTATTGTTGTTCCCCCTGCTATAGCTGAGCTCATCGTGTCATGGCCTTCACATAAGCTAGAATAATGGGATTAAGAAATTTTCTCTCTCATCTGACTGCATAAACTATCAATCTAGCAAGTAGAGGTTGTGACTCGGACTACCTTTTAAAGACCTTGTTGATGAGGTTTGGTTCCTCATTCATACAGATTAGCAAATAATTTCACAGGTGTTCTTAGAGAGTTTGGCTAGACTTTCTCATAATATGATAGGGATTTTTATTTTTATTTTTTGTCTTTGGTCATCCTCCACCTCCCCATCAAGAGGTGGAAGATGACAAAGGATCTTAGGTTGTTTTAGTTTTTGTATGGTACTCATGCCTTCTGACCATTGAATTCCAGGTTTTACTCAAAAAAGAAAAACCAATGAAAGGAAGAAAGCGCTGCCTATTTAATTTAAGCTTATTCATAGAAAAAAAATTTAAGATGCTATATGTAATACTCCTAGAGTTCTAAATCTATGACCTAATTTGTAATTCAAATAGCATTACAAATTATGTTTTCCATTGAGGGTCGGAGGTAGCTTTTATTATGTGGTCATTATGGAATACTAATACGTAATATTTATTTTTGGAGAATAAAAATATATTTTTCATTGCTTGCATTATTTGAGGCGTGGAATTGGAGTGAAGATAGAAACGGAAAGGGGAGAATAGGGGCGGCGCTTTGAAAGAAAGTGACTGAAGCAAGGGACAAATATTGTGGTTGGATCTCGATGATCCTATTGAAGTGCTGCTTTTGCTTTTTTGGTCTTCACAAGCAACTATGTCCCAAAATGATCCCCGCCCGTCTCAATTTCATATTAGGTTGAGTGTTACAAACAAATTCGTGTAAAGTTCTAAAGGAGGGATTTAATCACTGAAAAGCCTGATAATAATTAAGGTGCAATAACCAGTTTAAATGGCACGATGTGAAAAATAATAATAATAATTTTTTGTTACTCACTTGTCATTAAATTTTTTTTGACAATTAAGTTTTTTTAGGAGAACCTTATAATAATTCTCATGGCTCATTTGTGATTACATTATTCTGTGTTGCTTTGCCACTTTTCTTTTCATAAAGGAATCCTTTTTTTCACCAGATGAACTTGATGGCAAAAATAAAAAAGAAAGAAAGAAAGAAGGCGCGTCATAGCTTGTTACTGATCCCTTAAGCTTTTTAATAATAGTTCTCTCTCTTATTTGATCTCATATATAACCTATTACGTCATGTGTTCATCAATGCTTATGTGGAGTCTTGTTAGTTTAATAATAGCATTTTTGTAGGCGCTCTTTAAGTTTAATTTGAAAACATGTTTTTGACCCTAACAATGATTTTCAAATACTCAATTGATCACTTAAACTTTTGTATAAAATAATACTACCTCCAGTACTGTATGTCATAAATTACACTATAAATTAAGTCATACTCTTAGCAGCGGAGGAGCATCGGTAAAGGAAACTCAACTTATCAGCTTCAAGCAACTGAATAGTGTGGATAACCTTAAAAACTGATCAGCCATGAGATCCGACAATTCCTTCGCTGGCAAGCTCCAATCTTGGCCCTCGGACTAAGGTGCTACCAATGCTGAGTTTATCAGATAATTAAGGTAAAATTTAGCATTAACTTAGTTATTTTTATCATTATGTTACACAGATAAATAAATAAATAAATAAAATTTTTAAAACGTCAATACATACAACAAAATTCTAATCATATTTTTTAATATTAAGTGAGCATTGTTATATTATAATTTAAAAGTATCGTTAGAGATTGGTATCATCATTTTTTTTAACATATTCTGTGTTTAATTGTGTGGTCATCCACGTCTATATTTATATAAATAACTCGATTTCATAAAAAAAATATAATTATATTCCTTTTGCCTGTTAAATTTACGAAGAGATGGTGCCTTAAAATTATTTTAAAGATTGTATCCCAAAAATTTAAAGATCATATTCATCTAACGTTTAAATATATTAAAATAAATTATAGAGTGGCGAGGTTGGCAAAAATATTAAAGAAATAAAAGATAATTTGTAGGAAATCACGTGACACACGTTGAGAGATGGAAAGAAATATCACTACAAAGGTTGGTAGAGGCTATACAGACCGTAGTTTTATAAGGGGGAGGTAAACTGTGATCATATTATTCTGGCCCAGGAAAATATATACACTATAAGATCCATTAGAAAGAAGAAGGGATATGTAGCAATTAAGGTGGATATGGAGAAAGTTTATGACAGATTAGACTGGAGCTTTATGAAATTTAATCTTCAAAGTCTGGGTCTTAATAAGCACTTTATAAAAATTATGATGGCATATGTCTCAACTGCTACAATGAGTGTTTCATGGAATGGCTCATCATCTGATTCTTTTCAACCAACAAGAGGAGTGAGGTAGGGTCTAACCCCCTACCTTATAATCAGTAATTATGATTCAAAAATACGTACTTAAGATGAATTAGAGACCGGCAGATAGTAAAAGACACATTTTCAATCCCATCTTTAAGATAGGGTTGTTACAAATTTCTTTCAAAATCCAATTAATTAACCTAGTCTCATATTCGCATTTCAAATATAATTATCCTGCGCAGTTAAGTCGCATTCATACATATCAAAGTGTAAAACAAAAGTCCCGGTAAACCTTGGGTTTCATATATTAACTAAAGGGTTTACAGTGCGCATTCGCCCATTTACAAGTTCCCTTACAGGGGATTACATGAACTATTCCAAAAATTTACATCCTGAATATATACAGTAATCTCAACCAAAATTCAATAACCAACTACCAAACACATCCTTACAAGAGTCCTAGCCGCCCTTGGTTGTTTGCTTCCCCTTTGAGCCACTTGCCCTGTTTGTAGGTTAGTCAATGGAAAGAATGAAATTCAAAAGAATCCTAGTAGTAACAAATCACTCATACCACATATAATCACATAGCATGCATGTAAATCATCAAGCAGTATAGCAGTAACGAACACAGCATACATATAGCTGTCACAATATACACATTGCCTTCATGGCATTCACATAGTCTTTGCAACATACACATAGCCTTAACGGCTCACACATTTACAACGGCATATCAACGGTAGGGGTAGAGATGACCGTCGTCACTCCCTACGGCAGCTCATGCTAAAATGCACACGCTGTAATACACATAGCCTTTCGGCTTTCACATCCACAAGCTTTGCCACATCCAAAATCATCACAAATAATGATAAATCAAACATACAATGCGTCATATATAGTATATGGGAAAGCGTCACTACCTTGTTCTTTCCGGGTGTGCTCTGGCACGGGTGGTTCACGAACAGGAAAAATATCGAATCCTATAAACCAAAATCAAGGACGACGAGTTATTACTTATTCCAATTCTTTAATAACTCATAATACTTGGGTTGTGTAATATCCCGATTTTTTATTAAGGGCCTAATCATGATTATTGTGGATAATTATGAACTTAATTGGAATAATTATGTGTTTTATGACAATATTAAATATGTCAGAATTAGTGAAAAAATTGGAAGCATGGAAATATTGGCCATGAGTTAGTAATTAATAAGAAGACTAATTACTAGCTAAGAGGAAAAATGAGATATGTGAGTAAATGGTTAATAGAGTGGTTAGAGTAACTAATTAGTTACTTATTCTATAGGAACTAATGGAATATGGACATGTGGCAAGCATATATGAAGAGAGAGGATAAAGGAAAAGTCAAAAGGCATATTTTATTGGTTTCTCTCTCCTCTCTTCCCTCCTTTTTCGTGTAGCAAGTATGGGTTGGGGGGATGTCATCATTTCTTCCCCACCTCACTCATCTCTCTTTCTCTTGCTCTCTCTCTCTCTCTCGTCAGCCATTATGGCCCAAAGGAGGAGGAAGAAAGCTTCAAAAGCTAAGGGCAAATGGCCTCTATTGCTAAAACTCACTTCATTAATGTTGTTCCTTGGAGTGAGAGCTTCATTTCGATGTGTATAGTGTGCCTATTGGTGTTGATTTGTGCCCACACGAAATTTTGGAGGTTGTTGAATCAAGAAATCTCTTTGGCAAGTGAAAGAGGTAAGTGAGACTAATCTATCTATCTAAGCTTTATGCCAAATGATTAAGATTTGAATTTCTGGAATTTTGGCCCATTTTTCGTTGGAATAGGGTCATTGGTAGTTTGGCATGTTATTGGTATAGAAATGGGTGTTTTGGTATGAGTTTTGGATAGATAGATTGATTTGGGATGGAAATGGTATGTTTGGATGATTTTGGAATTTGGATGATTATGTTTACTAAAACTAAAGTATGATAATAGAGTAGGATTTGGATAATTCTGATGATTCCATTGAATTCCTTGGGTGTTTTTGTGTGGGAGTAGCTTTGGTAGAAGTTTTGGGTCCATTAAGATCAATTGGGTAAGTGTTAGGAAATGTGGTCAATTTTGCTGCGTTTTCTGGTTTCTGTCAAAATCACCCGAGTGAGAGTGACTTCACTCGAGTGTAGGATGAATAACACTCAAGTGGTGATGAGTTCCACTCGAGTGCGGTAGTGCCAAAACTTCCTTTCTGCTCTCCGTGTTCTTGTTGCACTTTTGTGGTCAAAGGCAAGTGTGGCCTCACTTGCTAGTATGGTGGCACATCACTTGAGTGCAGGTGTATTTGACACCAAGGACTTGTCTCTCGGGTTGTCACTTGCGGTTATGGTGTAAGAGTTTGCCTTCTCACTCGCGGGTATGTGGTATTCACTCGAGTACAATGGGTTGTGCTCGAGTCCTCCTGATCTCTGAAAAGTTTCTTGTGCTCTTGGGTACTCACTCATTGTTGTTCACTCTCTAGTACCCGAGTGTAGACCGTACCATCACTAGAGTGAGGTCTTCTTCACTCGAGTATCCGTACAATATCACTCGAGTGAGGCCATCTTTGAGTGTCTCAGTGAGAAATATCAGGTTCGAGCTTTCAAAAAGGGGATATTTGGGGATAGTTTTCCAATCCTTTAAAGCTATTGTTGGGGTTATTATTGGGTACTAAAAAAGCAATAATAATAACCAAACTAAGTATTAAGAAGTCATTGAGAACTGGAATAGAGAATTGACTTCTCGTCCCTAATTATGAATATAGGATTTGACATTTGCCCTACTCTGAAGAAACTGGCGCCAGGACATGCTCGGAAGGATCAAGGTAATGACTCTTCTCTCATGTTGTGTATGATACTTGGTATGCATGTTTTTCATTGTGAATGTGTTATCGGTCATAAGGCATTACAGTGCGAGCAGTTCAGCGTGAGCCGTCATAGGGGGCAATGCTCATGATACCTACCCCAGCCGTTGTAAGTGTCGAGGCTGTGTTATGGAATCATGGATTCCTGTTTGAGTATCCAGCTCGTGGGGCTGCGTGTTGTGAAATGTTTTACATAGATCCCAGCTGTGGTGATATATGTTATATGTTCATGAGGATGTGCAATACAGCAAGCAGTTCAACGTGAGCAGTCGTAGGGGGCAATGCCTATGATACCTACCCTGGTCGTTGCAACTATTGCTATGATTGTTGTGTATTGTATAAATGATTTATTTTTATGCTTTGATGTTGTGCATATTATGAGTGGTTTGTTACTACGGGGATTCTTTAGAATCCCACTCTCCCAAAAATAATGTTTAGACAGGGCTGAAGGATCTAAAGGAAAGCGGGCGACGAAGAGCGAATAGAGCTCCGGATTGGGAGTTTTATTTTGGTTATTTGGTTATCATGTATAAATCATTTGGATAGTTTTGCGTAATCCCTTTATTATTGGAAACTCTATAGGCAATTGTGCCTTGTAGACCCTTTATTAATTAATGGAACCCGAGTGTGTCGGGAATTTATGCTATACTCTAATATGTATGAATGAAATCAACCTGTACAGGCCATTATGTATTGAAATATGAATATGAGACCGCTATGAACAGGTTTTGTAAAAGTTTTTGTAAATCTTGATTTTAAGAAGTTTAATTTCGATTAAGTCCCAAATCATCATACATGGTCTCTAATTTCACATAATTACGTATTTATGAACTAATCTTGGCCTATGTCGTGAAGGGGGTTACAGGTTGGTTATCACTATGGTCATTTAATCAAGTCAACTAAGGATCTAAAGTGATCAATTAACCTGAAAGACCAATTTCTAACCTCAGAGTTCAGCAATTTTACATTATGCTATAACATCTTCAATTTTCGCATAAGTGACCAAATCTATCAGAATTTTTCGTTAACTTCAAAAAATTATAACTAATTCTAAAAAAATCGAAATGAGGTAATCCCAAGTCCTATGAAAATATATTGAAGTCCTCTACAGAATAAAAATATGAATCAATACTTTCCATAAACACAAAAATACAGAATTACACGAAATCCCATACTGCTCCAGAATAGCTTCCAGTTTCAACCCCAAACTTTGAAAAATCATAACTCCTAGCTCACAAATGGAAATGACATGAATTATATGTCCATTTTAAATCTTGATATGTGAACTTTAAGACTGGAAAGTTTCAAAATTTTTAAACACCACACCAGCTGTCCAATCAAAATATCCATGCAAACTAACTGCCCAGCACAGATTTTCAATGGACAGAATTTCAAATTTTCAACAAATGTGTCCAATGGCTCCAAAATCAACAAACAAACCTATTCCCACACAATTTTCCATAAGGAAGCCATTGAAATCACTAAAACAACAAAATTCTCATCGCACCCACACATATTCAGTTTTGAACCACAATGCAACACAAACCACCAAATTGCCAAACTTTCTATTTCAAGTTCCAAACCAATTCCATTGTTCTAATGACACAATATGACACCAAATCCACCACAATACACTATGCAATTCATCCATTCCCAAATTACACCAAAATCAGGGCAAAATTCACAAATTCCAAACTTAACCAATGATCATAATACTTAGGTCAAAATGCAACAATTTCTTACCTCTTCATCTTTCCAAAGCTAGTTCTTGAATTCTACCATTTTCAATTTTTCTCTCTCAAACACCTTCTTTCAAAAATTTAAAACCATAGAGATGAAGTTCTTATCAAGAAGAACAATGTTTATGAAGGATATTTTAGCTAGAAAGGTCATTTTCTAAGTGAAAATTCAAGAAGAAGATTTCACCTTCAAGTTGTTCTTCAACTTTCATCTTTCTCTTTCCTCTTTCATTTTACTCTTTCTTTTCCACGGATTTTCAGCTGAATGAGGGAGTATAATATGTGTTTAAATGATTCACTTAAGCCCCCACAATTACTTGGACGAAATTTGAAGAGAAAAAGGAGAAAAGATCATGTGTCAACTTGTTGTGGCATCTTGGAAGAAAGTGGACTAGTTAATTAACTATGATGATTTGGGTTAATTTGGGTTGAGTTTTCTCTTTCCTCCTTCCTCTTAGGCTTGATCGAAATGCTCAATTGAAAAGGAAGAGGATTTTTGACTAATTCACTCTTAGATTATTGCTTTTTGGTCAACTTTTCAACTTGGAAAAACTTGAGACTTGTTGACTTGTTCTTCTTCCTCTCTTTCCTTTTACTTTCCTTTTTTTTTTTTTTTGACTTGTCAGTGGATATGATTTAATTGTATTCCTTCCCTTTTTGAAGTCTTAACCGAAATTACTCTCCTAACTAGGGAAAAGAATATTGATCAATTCTCTCTTCTTGCTTTATTTATTCATAGCCACAATTGTTGACTTTTCAAATGAAAAAGTGAAGAAGCATATCATTTAAATTCTCTTTCCCTTTTCCTATGGTCTTGAACATTTTTTATCAAGGTTTAAATGAAGGGAAATTACTTCTAGCTAATCCAAACGAAAGTCATGCAAAATTTTGAGGGCAATTCTATCATTAATTCCACCATCTATTCTGGACATTTAGCCCTTGGAGTACATTTTGGGATATTACACAGGGTGATCCATTAAGTCCCTATCTATTTGTGCTGTGTATGAATAGATTGAGTTAGTTGATAAACATTGAGGTGGAAGCAGGCAGATGGAAGCCATTAAAACTTAGTGAAACAAGTCCTACACTTTCTCATCTATTCTTTGTAGATGATTCGGTCTTGTTCAGTGAGGCTTCTATAGACTAAATGGAGAAAATTAGAGACTTGATGATATACTTCTGTAGGGTGTCATGGCATAAGGTTAGCTTAACGAATTCCAAGGTGTTTGTTTCAAGGAATGTAAATTTTCATAAAGCAGTGGAGCTTGGCCAAACCCTGGGTATTAGTATCACTGCGGATCTGGGCAAATACTTTGGTGTTCCTCTCTTACATAAACAAGTTGTGAAGATGACTTTTGCCCCGTTGGTCTCAAAAGTTCTAAGGAAGTTTTCTAGTTGGAAGGGGAAGTTTCTAAGTATGGTGGGGAGAACAGTTCTAATTATATCAGTTCTAACAGAGACTTCCTTTGGAATCAGCATCGGGAAAGTAAGAAAATGCACCTTATTACATGGGAGAAAATTAAGAAAGACAAGAGAGAGGGAGGACTTGGAATAAAGGATCTTTTGAGCCAAAATGAGTAGTTCATTATGAATTATGATGGGGACTCATTACTAAACCACATGCCTTATGGGTAAGAGTTCTTAAATCGAAGTATGGATGTGGAAACAGTAGGTTACCTATTGTTGAGAAGAGAAGCAACCAATCCGCGGTGGAGTGCAATAACATCAGTATGAGACTCCTTCAGGAAAGTAGTGGGGAGTAAACTGAGAAGTGGTAATTCAACGAATGGTTGGTGGGAATTGTGGACAGATCTGGATCATCCACTTATGTATTATGTTGATAAAAACCAACATTTAATTGATCCATATGAAGTGGTTGGCTAGTTTGTGAGACCAGATGGTGAATGGAACTTGTCTAAATGGAGTTTGTTCTTACCTGAATGGGTAATTAGGAAAATCAAACAAATCAAGTCTCCCTCTCTACCAGGAAACAATGTGTTTTGGTGGAGAAAGTCTTCCGATAGGAATTTCACCTTTAGATCAGCTTATTCTATGATCTATCACTCATATTCAGCTGATAGCATACCCTTTGGGCAAGGGATCTGGAGATGGCCTATTCCGGAGAGAGTTAAATTATTTATGTGGCAACTATTTCAAGAGAGAATTCCAACAAACTCGATACGAGCTAAGAGGGGTGTGAGCATTACTAGAGAGTGTCCTTTTGAATGTGGTTGTGAGGAAACAACTTTACATACTTTGAGAGATTGTGATGTTGCAAACAATGTGTGGCTTTCTTATGTTAACCCAATTTATTATTCTATTTTTTTCACTGGTAACTTGCAGGTATAGATAAATGGAATATGCATCATTTTCCTGGAGCTCATAAATTTGGTAAATGGCCTTGGCTGAGGACATTTGGTTCGTTTTGCGAGCTTACTAGAAGAATAGGTGCAGGAAAGCATTGGAGGGTTCCAGCGAGCAACCAAGTCAACTAGTACATAGATGCCTCCATTTTCTGCATGAAGGCGTTGAAGAAGGAAGTCTCAAACACAAGGTGTTCAACACAACAGATAGGACATTATAAAGATGGACTGCACCTCCAGGTGGATTTGTTCGTGCCGATGTGGATGCTGTAGTACATGATTAGAGACAATCAACTGTAGGAGGTGTAATTCGTGACAGTATCGGATCGTGGATCTGTGGGTTTCAACACAACACAGGGTTCAGTTTGGGTTCAACAATAGCTAAAATACAAGCGATAAAAACTGGGTTGCAGTTATGTCATTCCATAAAGTTTAGAAAAATCAAATTTCATTCTGGCTCTACTAAATCTATTCTATTGTTGCTACAGCCGAATGGCCGCTTTTACCCGCTCAACATGGAACTAGAGGAGGTTAGATCTTTGATCTACTTGGAATGGGGTTTAGAGATATTTCACTCTTATAGGGAAAGCTATAAAGTGTGCTGATATTTTGGCCAAAATGGCATTACAAACGAATAATGAGCTGTTAATATTGTAAACCCCTCCAACTTGTTATTCGATCCAATTGTTATTGGATCTTAGATAATAATTGGTTTGATTTCAAAGTTTCAGTTATGAGAATATATTGTAAGGGTTTGTAAAAACCCCAAGAGTAAGCTCTTGTCCATGTAATACAAAAAAAAAGGTTGGTAGAGGCAGGGGACGAAGCTGAGACGAGAATGATTTACAGTATGCAAGGTAAGTATGTGAGAGGAGTTTTGTTTCGATTTATGTGCAAAGCACTTATAAGCTTTTCAAAAGTGATCTCAAACATGCTTTTAAGTTAAAAATTAAAGTTATAATCCACGGAGGCTACATATAGATTGTATGACTTCTATGTTAATTAATGATTGACGGTGATTTTAAGATTGGATTTGGTAGTTTGGAGCAACATTTAGATTTTTTTTTGTTGCCTACCCGGTTCACCCGAACTTTGCCCCGACTACATCCTGATCCGACTCGCGTCGCGCGCCTGGCTATGGTGGGAGAGTCTCCCAATGGGAATTTTCTGTATACACAAGGCTTAAACCCGAAACCTTGTTTAAGCGGAACCAAACCGCTTACCACTTGGACCAACTCCCATTGGTTACATATAGATTTTATACTTCATTGATTAATGATTGAAAATGACAGTAAGTATTAAGATTGGAAAATACTAACACTCCATGATTAAGTGCCTGATTGGATTAGCGGTGGAAGCTACTTTTTCAATGTGATTTACGATATACGAGATAAATATGTAAGATAAGTTTTGTTTAGAGTTGCGTGAACATATTTTTTTAAAAACCAATCCAAACAGGCCTTAACTAAGGATGATAATGACAGCTCAACATCATGAAACTATAAAAGTCTAATTTAAAATCTTGGTCTCCGCAAGCAAACAAGAGAACACAAGTTTAAATTCTAAAAGCGTGTTAATTGGGATAGATGAAAACCCTTTACGCTCTAATTACTAAAAGGGAAGATCTTTAATCAAATAAAAAAAAATTTTAATATCTTGGTTTAGTCTAACTTTTAAAAATGTTTAACTTGATTCAGCTTAATTCAAAGAAAGTTCCATATTTAATTTAGTAGATATTTAAAAATTCATTTTTCACCCCTACTTTTCACGTTGTTCCTAGTATGATATCTCCATTGGCAATAAAAGGTAGATTCAAGGGAACTGTTGTTTGTAATTGTCGCACGTAACACATGAGAAGGACCTGCAAGAATGTCTTGAGTTAGCAGGCAACTTCCAGCTGCACCACTAATAGAGAGGTATCATCACATATTTAGCCAAAATGCAAACACCAAGAAGAAAGGTACGGTGGGGGTTTAACAAAAGACTAACAAAATAAAACAAGTTTAGAGATTACTCTCATCTAAATATATTTCTTGGCACAAATTCTCTTGCTAGCAAAATTGTGAATGCCAAAATTAAATTTTTCTCCTATTTCTGAAAGGATCAGCCCTGCGGGCAGTGTAGTCCATGTGGTTGTCAATCAGCTTGTGGAAAGCAGTGTCATTGTCTTCAAAATGGAACCTGCTGTGAGAATTACTGTGGGTAAGATTTCAGTTTTTCTTTTTTGGGTACAAGTTAAGCTTTTTTTATTCTAAGCCGAATAGAAGTAGAAGCATACAAGAGGGAGAGGACTCCATTTGTGGAGTTGTGCTACTTCTTATTATTTGTATGCCTGGGTTGTTTGAGAAACCATAAAGATTTTTGTTATAGATTACATGGATAAATTGCATTTGGGAAATATGGGAAGCCTTACTGTAGGAGCAGAAGATAGATATGGGAAACGAACCAGCTCAGCCCAAATACACTGGGCCATTAGGCCTTAGGCCCAAAATCCATGTTTCCTTGATGTTATCCATTTTGTGAAGCCTGGCCCTAATTGTTCGAGCTTAAGGCCGAACCAGTAAGACCAGATAATATCCATTAACTGATAAGATTATTTGCTCCCACATGCCCGAAGAGTGGCAAGAATCAATTCCGGGGCTGCCATCGTGAAAAAAGTCAATGTTGAAGTCGTCAATGCCTTGGGCTCGCCAGCCCGAGGCATTTGGGTTCAGAAAAGATGATGGCGCTCCGTCAAGTGGTCGGGCGAAAAGGCTTACTTAATTTGAGGATTTTTATAAAAAAAAAAGTCAATATTTATTACCCCTCCCATTCTAAATATAAATTAGAGTTAATTTATTTTAGAGGAATTAACGAAACTAAACAAGTTAATTAATCATATTATATGATGTGTATCCTTAAATTATATATTTAGACAAAATAGTTTAGAGAAAAAAAGATAAATATAAATATTTAAAAATAATTTAATTAGTTTTCTTAATATCTCTACAAAAAATCAAATTTATTTTGTATTTAGATTTAACAGGGGAGGGGGCATTTAATTCTTTTGTTATTCTTTCACAGGGAGAGGAAGCAATCTAATTAATAGCGGAAAGCAATGTTCTTTTTGTAGAGGCCGTGCCATTGTTTCTGCTGTAGGTAGCCTTATAAACAATTCATTTTCATATTTACGCTTACTGAACTCGCCAAACTAACCCATGTGAAAGCTATAAATATACTGTCTGAATTAAAATGCCCTGAATTCTGTGCCCAATTCCCAAGTTTAATGGTCAAGCGCATTATCGGGCGTTCTCAGCTCCACTAGTTCAATTTCGTATGATCACTGGGGGTGGGCGGCACGACTTGGTTTGGAGATTTCGATTGTTTAAATCATATCTCTGGTCCTATTTATAAGCAACTTTCTCTTTCATAGGGTTAGTCCCTTTTATAAGCAACTTTCACTTTTTGTTTGAAAATGAATGTAAGCTTTTTTTTCCTATTTTACCCTTATTAAATATTCATTCTTTCTCATATTTTATCCTCATTATTTCTCATATTTTTTATCTACTCTCTCTTCTATACTCTTGTCATAAATAGGAATATATATGAAAATAACATGACAATTTTGACACACTTATTATTTTTAACTAGCAGTTCGTTTTACACAATCAATGGAAAAGTTGCTTATAAATAGGATCGGAGGGTGTAATTACTTTGATCACATTGTTAAGCTTAAGATAGCTAGGGCAGGTTTAATTGAGTTCTAACTCTTCCGTTGAGTGGGTTTCTGTGGCATGTTTGTAACGCTTTCTAAGAATTTAAACATATAATGCGAGTCAAAAAATTTTACGAGTGTGTTCATCTAAAAAAAAAGATGGTCTTAAGTCTTTTGGACTTATATTCATTACATTCACCAACTCAAAGGTATAAAGTGCAAGCCCGCTGGAACAAAACAATTTCTTCTACCTCCAACTAGAAGGGGTATGCCGTATGCCCATGGTTCGAATACGTGGCAACTAATTAAGCTGGAATGAGATTCAAACACTCAGTGTTTAATAATTTCTTTAAAGTTATAAAGAAATTAAATCTAGTTTATTGAAAAAAGAATCTAGATCTTGATTGTTATGAGTTGAAGGGTTTTCTTAATTTTGAAATTAAATTAATGGAAATATTTATAGGAACCAAAAAAATAAAAAGCCAAAGAACAAATGTAGGGTGAAATAGAGGGATTGAAGGGAGAAGAAGCATTTCCTTGGGAGTGAGCATTGCAGGGCGACGCCAATCCTGAAGGTCCCCACCACGTGGAAAGCATATGAGGATTGAAGAGGGTGAAGCACTTTTAACCATGAAGGTACATTGATAGTCCGTCTTGTTGGGTCCCAAAAACCGGAAAGGAGCCAATTGTTATTCATGATGTGATGAAGTGTGCGTACATGAAGATAACGCTTGTGAATCTTTAGATATACCGTCCGAGGCAAATGGTGGAACTCACTGTTCAGGAGAACGAAAATGAACTTCAGGTGGGCAATGACGGAATTGCATATAACAGTTCGAATGAATTCTTGTAGAAATCAGATTAGCACACTTTAACTAAAACATACATCCATGTATAGTCGGAAAACAATGGAGGGCTAACCTTGCAAATGAACCACTCATATCTTCACTTTTATCCTCATCGTTGGAACGGCGAGCTGCAATGTGAGTATCAACAACTGAATGGCCCAAAATTTGCACAACGAAAAACAAACATTAAAAACACTTCCGACCACTGGTCGTCCAGGCTGTGTCAAGCCATTAACCCTTCGAATGACTCTCATTGTGGTTGCGCGATCACTGTGGCTGCATTTCTCATTATATGCTAACTCATGGTTGTGCATCGGTAGACATGCATTATATAGAGGATGAGAAACTATTACCAAAATTCAAACTGAACTTTCGCGGCACCTATTTTCCCTTTTTCATCATCTAGCCATGGAAACATAAGTTCGTGCAGCACAAAGCCCAAAGTTTGCAGCTTCAACCGAGAAGCTGCGAGGTTTTTGGCTTATGAACAGTTGTTCGGCCTCTCTGCGTAAGTGAACTCTTTTTTATTATATATTGATACACCATTCTTTCCATTAAAAAACATATTATTATTTATGGAAATTTCATTATTATTTATTGAAAATAAAACAACTTGTGTCTATTATTCAATACTCCCTCCGGTCCTAATTATAACACAAAGTTAATTTTTTTTGAAGAAATTAACGACGCTAATTAAATTATTTTAGAGTATTTATATTTTTATTTTTTTCTACAAACTAATTAGTCTAACTAATAAATTAATATATAATCTAATGATACATAACATATGATATGATTAAGTAACTTATCTAGCTTCCTTAATCTCCCCAAAAAAAGTCAACTTTGTCTTATATTTAGGACCAGGCGTAGTATAATTTTTATTACTCTACATCCATTGAAAATAACCTAATTTTTTAATGAGTCCTAATTACTTCATAAATTGATATTTTTACGAGTTATTTAATAAAAATTAGTAGTATTATCTATATATGATGATTAACTACTGTGTCATTAATATATTTTTTTCACGACAATGATTGTCTCATCGTCAAAGAACATGCAACGCTAAAAACATATAGTAACTCATTTTCAACGACAAAAAGCACACCATTTGTACTGATTTTATAGATTAAAGGATATGGAGGACAGTATAATAACTTCGATTTCTTGCATGGTCGAAACAAACACAGAGCATTCAAACAAAAGGAAGAAAATAAACAAGCTTTAATTAGTCTAATTAATAATGTCTAATTAATCATAGGAAGCAACGGAGACAGCATCCATAAACATAATGTCCTTTGCCATAGCCTCCAAAGTTTCATAAGAAAGGGAAACTTCCACGTCAATGCTACCGTTCTCTGCTCCAGCAAAAACAGTAATTTTCCCGTACGTCTTGTTCCCGGCGCCGCTCCGGACGGCCACCGGCCTTCCCCAACCAAAGTCATTACCGTACACATCAAACCTCGGGGAACTACTCGTAACCAAAGCATCCCCAGCCATGCCATCCTCTGTAAGCAGCCTAGGGTTTTGGACCCAAGACTTGACGTGGCTCTTGAGCTTCTCTTCAGTGTGCAGAGCAACCATCCTGTTCATCTCCAAAGCAGCCTTACCAAGTCCCTCTTGATCTAGCAGTTCCTCTGCTTTCATGCTCACGGTACCATCCTGCACCGCATTTCCAAAATAGGTTTGAGGCAAAGGTGGACGCATCCTCGGCCTAATACCTATCATTAATCTGTAAAGGACCTCTTCTTCTGGGTCAGTACCTTGGTTCCGAACTATAGCACGCCAGAGATGTGTCAAAGTTGCTTGCAGGGAAGATATCTTATCGGAACATACCATCTTGTTGGCTTTTGCTTTCAGTTCTGCTATTTTGTCTCTTGAGAAATGAAACACCCTCTCTTGCTGCAGCTGCGAGTTGAGGTACCCATCCAACTTCTGCTTCTCCTCCGTCGCCTTGGACAGACTAATGCGTAGAGGACGACTAATGCCGTCGATAAACCAACGCTCCAGCGTGGGAGGCTTCGATAACTCGGTTGAACCACGTGAGATTTCAGACCAGGAATTGAAGAAATGCCAAAACGACGTGCCGTCGCCAACCACGTGGTTGATAGTGCAGCCGATGAAAATACCGTCCACGAGCTCCGTGACTTGCACCCCTAGCAGTGGTTTGCTGGTACCTTCGTAGTTTTTAACTCCGTTTAGCGGGAAGAAGGAATGGACGATGCGAGGAGTGTAGATGGGTTGAAGGATATGTGACATGGTCAAATCATCTGCTACGGCGTGGACAAATAATGCTCCGGAATTGTTGCAGAGGACAAAAACGGAGGAGGTATCGTCGTCGTGTTCGTCGACGGTGAGACGGCCGGCGAGGGGTGGGAAGAAATCGAGAGTGGATGAAAGAGAGGCTTTGAGGTGGTGGATGACCGAATCCATGTTAGCTTTGGGCTTGTGGAAAAGAAGCCCTTTCTGAATGGGGTCCACTAGTAAGAGCTGGAGATCCCATGGAGTCAACTCGATCTTTCGAGCCGGATTATCGCCGCTTCGTGCCGCCGCCGCTAGCACATTGCTGGTTGAGACGACTCGGATCCGGCTTCCCATGGCAACTAACTGCTTATATTTAGTTGTAAATGCCAAATTGCCAATATTGCTTTGTGGTTTCACTTGCTCCGGCTTGGGGTGATAACCTATCTATATATAACAATTTTCGTGATCATTTGGTGGTGTCTTTCTTTCTTTCTTTCTTTTTTTGGTGAGGTCTTTGTTTGAATTATTTCCTCTTATCACAAATAGTTTTGCACGTGTATATTCTCGTGGGACACACGCAACAAATTCTCTCGTGATTTAGCATGTGTTTGATATCACTTATTTTTGGATAATAAGTCCTTATTACGCAAGTTGAGATAAAATTCCTCTCACATACTTACCTCTATACTGTAAATCACGATTTATAAACATTTATTGTTTAAAAATAAGCTATTCCAAACTAACACTTAGTATCTTATGAACAAAAAATTGAGCAGGTGATGATCCTCTGAGTTGCGTGAATGTTTCGGTTCCTTCGAAAAATAGGGACAACTAGCCTGTGTGAGTCTATAATTTCCGCCGCGGGCCATGTACGGGTCAAATCAAATTAAAGAAATATGTACATGAAGAAATTTTATCAAATACAACTGTTACCACTAAAATGGTATATTTGTCATTCGAACCAAAAAGACTACAAAAACAATTTTTTTGTATACAATATTTAAAGTTTTGTTAGTGGATGCCTTGCCCATGCCTTGCTCATGGAGGATCAATACATATAATTGATGAACAAAATAGTATAAAGTTTTTCACTGGTTGAATCCCCATGATTTTTTTCACAAAATCGTATAAAGTTTTTCCTCTATGTGATATTGTCCCCATTATTAACTATTATCTTCTTGTGCCGCGTAAAATCAAGAGCAAACACAACAATAATTAGTAATTATATGGGCGGAGAGGGAAGATGTGTTTTCTTCCTGCTCCGCAAATTTGCGTTGAAAATATAAAGTCCGTGAGCATTTTATATTGAGTCCGGGGGAGGTTTATCCAAAAAGAAAAAGAAAAAAGAATGCCGTAAATTAATTTAATAAAATAATAGGGAAGAAATGTATCGTGTGCATACTTAATGGTTCAGCATTTTTTTTCAATTCTAAAATAACCCTTTTATTGTATAATGCCAATGTTCCATGTAGTTTATCCATAATATGATGTGTTGGGGAAAAAATGTATAATATCTTGCACGACTTTAAATAACCCATTGCTTCGCCCTTCTACCACTGGAATCGGGGGTGGTTTTCCTCTTAGTGTCCGTATAAACCGCATTGTGGTTAAAATATATATTTAATAGGTGCTTACTTATTAATAGATCTTTAAAGTAGAAAATTAGAAAAATTAGCATGATCTGTTTTGATGATTTATTAAATAAATTAAGGCTAGTGTCACACAATTCCATTTAAAAAAATTGAGACCATCACAAAGACATTTATATTTTCATAATGGATATGCAAATATATATATCATTCAAGGTCAATTTTTTTTTTAAAAAAACCTTATTATCATCTCTTTTTTTAAAAAATATAATTGTATAACTGTGATGGATTTTTGAAAAAAAATAATTAAAGCAGATAATAATAATTTTGTCAAATATTCTAGATGATTAATCCAGTTTATTTAACCTAATAATTTAACCTAATAAATGTTGACAAAATCGCAGAACAAATAACGATAATGAAAATAATGAGAACACACATTAAAAAAATTATAAAAATTATCATGAACATACCCACTAAACATTGCATGTAAAACTAAGTGCTCAAAATCTGTGTGAAATTCAATCGATACTTGAACGTGAGTGAGAAGTGGAGATGCTATATTGTTGTCGGGAGGCGAACAGGGTGGCAGATTGCTTCGCAAGGAGAGCATGGAATATGGCAGTTGATTTTCTTATAGTTCACAAAGAGTCTACTGAAGCTAAACAGTTACTTATGGAAGATGTTGTTAATCTTAATTTTTATAATGATTAGGGTAGAGCCCTTGGACTGTTGTTTTGATTCATTATTTATCAAAAAAAAAAAATCTGTGTGAAAGACCTGAAACCAAATCCGTTCACATCAATACAACCTGAAACCAAATCCGTTCACATCAATACAACCATCATCCTCAAAATCTGTGTGAAAGACCTGAAACCAAATCCGTTCACATCAATACCACCATCATCCTCACAGGGCTGAACAGACGTTGAGCTTAGAAAATGCAACCGATAATCACGATCTACGGGGAAAAAAATTCGATGCATTAGGCACAATAGAAAAATAGGAAATGGCATAGGTTCCTCCTTCTCGAAGGAGTTCCTGATATCACAATTCATAGGTAGGCCTCACAGTCGCTTGAATATGGTCCTGACGTTGAGCTTAGAAAATGCAACCGATAATCACGATCTACGGGGAAAAAAATTCGATGCATTAGGCACAATAGAAAAATAGGAAATGGCATAGGTTCCTCCTTCTCGAAGGAGTTCCTGATATCACAATTCATAGGTAGGCCTCACAGTCGCTTGAATATGGTCCTGCTGCAATGAACAAAGTATGCACATCACAGGTTGACAACATAGTTAGAACAACATCCAAAAAAAAGGAAAAAGGGTGAAATAAAATAAATACAAACGTGACGGTCCTAAAGAAGCAATTGAACAAATGAAGTTTGTACATCCAATAGGATTGCCTAGTTTTTTCCCAGCAGGACTGAGAGCACAGACAACAACAAATAAAGGAGTCATGGTAGAGAGAGAAGATAGAAAATATGATTTAAAGAGATATATTGCTTAAAAAAGGATCAAACACAACGCCAAAAGGAAGGAGGAAGGGGGGGAAAAGGAAAGATGCAATAAGTGGTTTTGTGGAGTCTGACAGTAGGAAAACCACCGTACTATGTGATGCCTTGAACACGGACACGAAAAAATAAATCGGAAGGAAAATTGAAAAATAAATAAATAAGTAACCGCGACTCGTGAATATATTAATAAGTGGAGGTAAAATAAAAAATAGAGAAGAAAGGAAAATAATTGCAGGCCACCTGTTAAAAAGAAAATGGTAAAATTATAAAACAATTGTATAATAATCTCTTCCATCTAAATGTGGGCAAAGAATGAGACGTGGGGTATAAAAAGTAAAACAAAATGTAACACAATATAAAAAAAAAATTTATAATTTTTTCCCCAAAACTTGGTACACTAAATAACCTCTTGTATCTGTAGCAGAAAATAATAGGAAATTAGGAATTGAGTTATATATATATATATATATATGAATATCTTAAATTAATAAGATATTTATTTAAGATCTTAAAACTTTGTCATCGTCTCATTTTTTTTAAATGTAATTGAATAAAAAAATAAATAAGTAACTGCTAGTAGATTAAGTGGAAGTAAAATAAAAAGTAGTGGAGAAAGGAAAATAA
Source organism: Inga oerstediana (assembly GCA_963210345.1). Taxonomy (NCBI): domain Eukaryota; kingdom Viridiplantae; phylum Streptophyta; class Magnoliopsida; order Fabales; family Fabaceae; genus Inga; species Inga oerstediana. The sequence continues at coordinate 62,447,422 of OY723409.1, forward strand.
TTGCGGGTCACCAGTTAAACAAAAAAGGTAAACTTATAAAAATATTGCATAATAACCTCTTGTATCTAAAGGTGTGGAAAGAATGAGACGAGGGGTAGAAAAAAGTAAAATAGAATGTAACACGATATAAAGATAATACGAAATTAGGAATTGAGTTATATATATATATATATATATGAATATCTTAAATTAATGAGATAGTTATTTAAGATCTTAAAATTTTGTTATCATCTCACTTTTTAAAAATGTAATTGTATAGCTATAGCATGGAATTTTTGTAAAAATAATTAAAGCAGATAATAATAATTTTGTCGGATATTCTAGATGATTAATCCAATTTATTTAACCAAATAATTTAACATAATAAACGCTGGCAAAATCGCAGAACAAATAACGACGATGAGAATAAAAACAACGATTATTTAAGATTCAAAATTATTTTAATTCAAATGACATATTACTCATGCACCAACTACAACCCACCTATTTTTTATTAAACGGATTTAAAAAACAAAAATTAATTAAAAAGTTAAAAAATGACTAATTTATCTGACACATGGTGTTGCCACATGACGTTCTCCAAACAGACTTACTTTCGGCCCTACTTTTATATATTATAGATAGATAGATTATTAATCAATTTTTTTTGTAATATTTTTTAGGGTTAATATAATTTTTGGTCCCTGAAGTTTGATCCAATTTTGGTTTTAGTCCCTCAAGTTTGAAATTTGTGGTTTATGTCCCTGAAGTTTCACCCGATTTGGGTTTTGATCCCTCAAGTTTGAAAAGGACTTGGCGGCCCGTTTTTGAAACCCGACCCGACTCGAGAAAAAAACCAAGTTCTTTTCAAACTTGAGAGACCAAAACCCAAATCGGGTGAAACTTCAGGGACCAAAACCACCGATTTCAAATTTGAGGGACCAAAACCAAAATTAAATCAAAATTCAGGGACCAAAAATTATATTAACCCTATTTTTTATCATATATCCTTATTGTTTTATCTGACAGTTAGGTAAAACAACAAGGATATGATTTAATGAAATTTTTAAAATATTAAAAACAAGGGTTAAGGTGCAAAAATGCACATGAACTTTTGTCAAAAGTGCATCCAACATCAAATGCTTTTTTTTTGTGCAAAAGTAACCATGTGGTTATAAAAAAGGTGCAAAAGTCACAGTTGGGAAACGATGACCGTTAAAAGAAACTTGGTTGACTAACTTTGCTGACTGGACTGTTGACTGGGCTCAATTAATGACCAGTGAAAAAAAGGAAAAAAAATAAGTGAACACGTGGAAAACTTAAACGAAGGTGAGGTGAGGGTAAAGCATCATATGTGATTATTATGAAAGCAATTAGAAACAGAGGCGGGCGAACGGTCGAAGCAGATCTGCAGCAGAAATCTGCGACGGTGGCCAAAATCCAAGGGCGAGCAACAGTCGTATTTCAAGTAAAGAAGTCGATCATTTTGATTCTGCTCTTGCAGCTCTGCAAATGCCTGATTCGTTTGAAGCTCAACAAATCCCTGATTTGAGTTTGCAGAGAAATAACACTGACTTGGTGTCAATCAAAGAAGAAGCAAAGGATTTGGCGTCTGAGCTTGAAGCAAGTATGGAAATACCCGATTTGAGTATTATTTCAGAAGTGCCGATTCCAGAATGTTCAGAACCTCACATGTTTGATCTGGATTGTTTAACGGTGGATGATTTGAAGCAGTGTTTTGACGATGACGATGATCTTTCTGGGTTGCTAGGTGTTGGAATTTGTGGGTTTAATGATGATGATGATGGGCCTTGTGAGCTTCCTGATTTTGGTTTTGCAGATTTTGGTACAGATGACGAGTTTGCTGGTTGGATTAAGGAACCCCTCAATATACCTTGTGCATGAGTTTTTGCAGATCTACATAGAAATGACTTAGTTTCTGTGTGTATGAAAAATTTTGTTTTGTTTTAATCTCTCCTGAGATTATGAGAATGATGTTGGTCAGAGATTTAATGAGAAAAAAGGCTTTTAGATAGATCAAGGAGTTTAATAAGAGAATCGTTTGGATTTTCCTGTGCTATTAGAGCCGTCCAATGGTTCTCAAACTTTGCCTATGGTTCTTCTATTAATTCCCAGTTAATCACAAGGCAGATGAAGTAATTATAATATAATCATCCATGAATGTGGACTTGTTAGTTTGCGTTGACCAACAAATCTCTGAAGTTTCAATACTGCAGGTTCTAAGATGTAAGAACTTAGACAGGGACCTTGACAAGGAGTCAAGCAGGGATAGGGAACGTGGAGATAGTCGTGAAAGAGGGAGAGACTATGACCGTAGGAGCAGAGATCACTGACCGTTAAAAGTAACCACGTGTTCACTTGGTTTTTTTCCTTTTTTTCACTGGTCATTAATTGAGCCCAGTCAGCAGCCCAGTCAGCAAAGTTAGTCAACCAAGTTTCTTTTAACAGTCAGCGTTTCCCAACTGTGACTTTTGCACCTTTTTTATAACCACATGATTACTTTTACACAAAAAAAAAGCATTTGATGTTAGATGCACTTTTGACAAAAATTCATGTACATTTTTGCACCTTAACCCTAAAAACATAAGTACATTCAGGTAAAAGAAACAAAAGACAAAGGGCATGTTTGTTTTAGCGATTCAATTGCTTATAAGTTGCTTTTTAATAGTGATTTACGGTATACGAAGTAAGTATGTTAGAGGAGTTGTGTCTCGATTTACGTAAAAAGCAACTTATAAGCAATTATAACGCCCAAACAACATACCCAAACAATGTTCGTATTCCTAATAAAAATAATTTTACATCAATTGATAAAGAGTTGACGTGGTACAACATCTGAAAATATTTATTTTAGATGTATCTAATATTAAAATATTTTATAGTTCATTCAACATCTATTTTTATAAGTGCATTAAATAGGGTAAAATATTTTGGGGCATAATTTTATCCTTAAAAAGTATTAGTTTTTTCAGATGAATTTTTGCTCATGGAGTGTTTTTTTAAGACCAATTTTGACCTGGCCATTAATACCTTCGCACTGATGTTTGGTTTTTGTCTCCCCACTCCTTCTCTGGCCTCTGACATGCACGTTCCCCTGACATGGACGTTCCTATCTGGCCTCTGACATGCACGTTCTTCTCTGGCCTCTGACATGCACGTTCCTCTCTGGCCTCTGATATATTATTTTCTTGTGTCCCCTAAAATGAATAGACGTGATTCTGTAAAACTCGGCTGTGGGCTGTTTTATTTAAGTGTTGGTTTGAGGTAATTTATTTATAAATAATAAATATTTATAAATTATGATTTATGATATATGAGATAAATATATGAGAGGATTTTTATCTTAATTTATATAATAAATATTTATTCCTAAAAAATAAGCTAATCCAAACATACTATAAATCTGTCGGCATACACGTAAGATAATTTCTATACTCGACTAATATTTAATTTTGATATGAAGTGATTAAAAAATTATATGCATTCAGAATAGGAAATTTGGGGGGTTTTAAGGAATTAGATAATTTAACATCCTAATGAATTAATTGAACTAAACGGAGTAGCTCTAGAGAAACATTGAGTGATTCTTATTTCTTAGTAGTTTTTCTGTTTTCGAGTCGCACGTTAATAGCCGTCTGTGTATGATACTTAATTTTTTTTATAGATTCTCTTTGAGAGCTTATCTTGTTTGGAGTAATTCTTTTGTGATTGTTAGTAAACTGACAGGTAAGAATGTAAATTTTTTTTATATACATGCGAATTGAGCATGATGCAATGGGCATGTTTGTTTGGACTTAACGATTGCTTATAAGTTGCTTTTTATGTAAATCGAGACACAACTCTTCTCACATACTTACTTCGTATACCGTAAATCACTATTAAAAAGTAACTTATAAGCAATCGAATCACTAAAACAAACATACCCAATGTTGTTGATGGTAATTCTTCGCTAAATTACGCGGTTCAATGATAATTGAGTGTACGTACATTTGAGAGTGCGTCTATTATAACCTTGTTATTTAGTTTTTCTCTATATTTGTACATAAGAACTAAATAATTAATTTATATAGATTAAAAATTAATTAAATTAGCTATTTGTAAAAAATATGTAGTTTAGATTTTCAAGAAACCACTTTAATGGTTTATATTGAAAATGAATTACTCAATTGATCGAACTTAAAATCTTTTTTAATATATAATTAATAGAGACAGTTTAAAAATATAAATTAAAATAAATTGGATCTTACGTTTGCAACAAAAACAATCCCTCCGAATAAGCAGTGCATTTATCACTAAAGAAGAGTACTTTGATCATAACTTATTGTTGTTGCCCCTGCTATAGCTGAGCTCATCGTGTCATGGCCTTCACTTAAGCTAGAATAATGGGATTAAGAAAGTTTTTCTCTATCAATCTAGTAAGTAGAGGTTGTGACTCGGACTACCCCTTTAAAGGTGTTTTTAGAGAGTTTGGCTAGACTTTCTCATAATATGATAGGGATTTTTATTTTTATTTTTTGTCTTTGGTCATCCTTCACCTCCCCATCAAGAGGTGGAAGATGACAAAGGATCTTAGGTTGTTTTAGTTTTTGTTATGATACTCATGCTTTCTGACCATTGAATTCCAGGTTTTACTCAAAAAAGAAAAACCAATGAAAGGAAGAAAGCGGTGCCTATTTAATTTAAGCTTATTCATAGAAAAAAATTTAAGATGCTATATGTAATACTCCTAGAGATCTAGATCTATGACCTAATTTGTAATTCAAATTGCATTATAAATTATGTTTTCCATTGAGGGTCGGAGGTAGCTTTTATTATGTGGTCATTATATTATGGAATACTAGTACGTAATATTTATTTTTGGAGAATAAAAATGTATTTTTCATTGCTTGCATTATTTGAGGCGTGGAATTGGAATGAAGATAGAAACGGAAAGGGGAGAATAGGGGCGGCGCTTTGAAAGAAAGTGACTGAACCGAGGGACAAATATTGTGGTTGGATCTCGATGATCCTATTGAAGTGCTGCTTTTGCTTTTTTGGTCTTCACAAGCAACTATGTCCCACCAACATGATCCCCGCCCGACTCAATTTCATATTAGGTTGAGTGTTACAAACAAATTCGTGTAAAGTTCTAATGGAGGGATTTAATCACCGAAAAGCTCGACAATAATTAAGGTGCAATAACAAGTTTAAATGGCACAATGTGAAAAATAATAATAATAATTTTTTGCTACTCGCTTGTCATTAAAATTTTTTTGACAATTAAGTTTCTTTAGGAGAACCTTATAATAATTCTCATGGCTCATGGTTTATATTTTTTATTTTGTGATTACATTATTCTGTGTTGCTTTGCCACTTTTCTTTTCATAAAGGAATCCTTTTTTTTCACCAGATGAACTTCATGACAAAAATACAAAAAAAGGAAAGAAAGAAAGAAGGCGTCATAACCAGCGCCTTTAGGCGACTTGGTTATGGAAGTGCCTTTAAGGCACTTCTCCCCCCTCCCCACCCGGGTTCGAGCCCGGCCGATGTTGTATCAAAAAAAAAAGAAAGAAGGCGTCATAGCTTGTTACTGATCCCTTAAGCTTTTTAATAATAGTTCTCTCTTTTATTTGATCTCATATATAACCTATTACGTCATGTGTTCATCAATGCTTATGTGGAGTCTTTTTAGTTTAACAATAGCATTTTTGTAGGCGCTCTTTAAGTTTAATTTGAAAACATGTTTTTGACCCTAACAATGATTTTCAAAAGGGTTAATATAACTTTTGGTCCCTGAAGTTTGATTCAATTTTGGTTTTGGTCCCTCAAGTTTGAAATATGTGGTTTTGGTCCCTGAAGTTTCATGCGATTTTGGTTTTGGTCCCTGAAGTTTCACCCGATTTTGGTTTTGGTCCCTCAAGTTTGAAAAGGACTTGGTTTTTTTTTGGGTCAGGTCGGGTTTTTTAATTGGGTCGCCAAGTCCTTTTCAAACTTGAGGGACCAAAACCAAAATCGGGTGAAACTTCAGGGACCAAAACCATCGATTTCAAACTTCAGGGACCAAAACCAAAATCGTATGAAACTTTAGGGACCAAAACCAAAATTGAATCAAATTTCAGGGACCAAAAATTATATTAACCCTTTTCAAAAACTCAATTCACTTAAATTTTTTGTATAAAATAACACTACTTCCAGTACTGTATGTCATAAACTACACTATAAATTAAGTCATATACTTAGCAGCGGAGGAGCATCGGTAAAGGAAACTCAACTTATCAGTTTCAAGCAAATGAATAGTGTGGATAACCTTAAAAACTGATCAGCCATGAGATCCGACAATTCCTTCGCTGGCAGGATCCAATCTTGGCTCTCGGACTAAGGTTCTACCTATACTGAGTTTATCAGATAATTAAGGTAAAATTTAGCATTAACTTAGTTATTTTTATCATTATGTTACACAGATAAATAAATAAATAAAACAAAATTTTAAAACGTCAATACATACAACAAAATTCTAATCATATTTTTTTAATATTAAGTGGGTATTGTTATATTATAATTTAAAAGTATCGTTAGAGATTGGTATCATAATTTATTTTTTTAACATATCCTGTGTTTAATTGTGTGGTCATCCACGTCTATATTTATATAAATAACTCGATTTCATAAAAAATATAATTATATGCCTTTTGCCTGTTAAAATTTACGAAGAGATGGTGCCTTAAAATTGTTGTAAAGATTGTATCCAAAAAAATTAAAGATCATATTCATCTAACATTTAAATATATTAAAATAAATTATAGAGCGGCGAGAGTGGCGAGGTTGGCAAAAATATTAAAGAAATAAAAGATAATTTGTAGGAAATCACGTGACACGTTGAGAGATGGAAAGAAATATCACTATAAAGATCGGTAGAGGCTATACACACTGTAGTTTTATAAGGGGAGGTAAAGTTGTGATAATATTATTTTGGCCCAGGAAGGTATAAACACTATATATAAGATCCACTAGGAAGAAGAAGGGATATGTAGCAATCAAGGTGGATATGGAGAAAGCTTATGACAGATTACACTAGAGCTTTCTGAAATTTAATCTCCAAAGTCTGGGTCTTAATAAGCACTTTGTAAAAATTATGATGGCATATGTCTCAACTACTACAATGAGTGTTTCATGGAATGGCTCATTATCTTATTCTTTTCAACCAACAAGAGGAGTGAGGCAGGTGATCCATTGAGTCCCTATCTATTTGTGCTATGTAATATGGAGAAACTGAGTCAGTTAATAAACAGTGAGGTGGAAGCAAGCAGATGGAAGCCATTAAAACTTAGTGAAACAAGTCTTGCACGTTCTCATCTATTCTTTGTAGACGATTGGGTCTTGTTCAATGAGGCGTCTACAGACCAAATGGAGAAAATTAGAGACTTAATGATATACTTTTGCAGGGTGTCAGGTCATAAGATTAGCTTAACGAAATCCAAGGTGTTTGTTTCAAGGAATGTAAATTTTCATAGAGCGGTGGAGCTTGGCCAGACACTGGGTATTAGTATCACTACAGATCTGGGCAAATACTTGGGTATTCCTCTCTTTCATAAGTGAGCTGTGAAGATGACTTTTGCCCCGTTGGTCTCAAAAGTTCTAAGGAAGCTTTCTAGTCAAAAGGGGAAGTTTCTAAGTATGGAGGGGAGAACAGTTCTAATCAAATCAGTTCTTTCATTACTCCCGTCTTATTAGATGCAAACTACCCTCATCCCTAAAGGCATTTTATAAGAGATAAAGAAGCTAACAGAGACTTCCTTTGGAATCAGCATCAGGGAAGCAAGAAAATGCACCTTATTGCATGGGAGAAAATTAAGAAAGACAAGAGGGAGGGAGGACTTGGAATAAAGGATCTTTTGAGCCAAAATGAGTAGTTCATTATGAAATTATGCTGGGGACTCATTGCTAAACTAGATGCCTTATGGGTAAGAGTTCTTAAATCAAAGTATGGATGTGGAGACAGTAGGTTACCTATTGTTGAGAAGAGAAGAAACCAATCCACGGTATGGAGTGCAACAACATCAGTATGGGACTCCTTCAAGAAAGCGGTGGGGAGTAAACTGAGAAGTGGTAATTCAACGAATGCTTGGTGGGAATTATGGATAGATCTGGATCATCCACTTGGGTATTATGTTGATAAAAACAAGCATTTAATTGATTCAGATGAAGTAGTTGGCTAGTTTGTGAGACCAGATGGTGAATGGAACTTGTCTAAATGGAGTTTGTTCTTACCTGAATGGGTAATTGAGAAAATCAAACAAATCAAGCCTCCCTCTCTACCAGGAAACAATATGTTTTGGTGGAGAAAGTCTTCTTATGGGAATTTCACCTTTAGATCATCTTATTCCATAATCCATCACTCATATTCAGCTGATAGCGAATCCTTTTGGCAAGGGATCTGGAGATGGCTTATTCCTGAGAGAGTTAAATTATTTATGTGGCAACTATTCCAAGAGAGAATTCCAACAAACTCGATTCGAGCTAAGAGGGGTGTGAGCAATACTATAGAGTGTCCTTTTGAATATGATTGTGAGGAAACAACTTTACATACTTTGAGAGATTGTGAGGTTGCAAACAATGTGTGGCTTTCTTGTGTTAATCCAATGTATTATTCTATTTTTTTCACTGGTAACTTGCAAGTATGGATTAAATGGAATATGCATCATTCTTCTGGAGCTCATAAATTTGGTAATTGGCCTTGGCTGAGGACGTTTGGTTCGTTGTGCGGGCTTATCTAGAAGAACAGGTGCATGAAAGCATTAGAGGGTTCTAGCGAACAACCAAGTAACTAGTGCATAGATGCCTCCATTTTCTGCATGAAGGTGTTGAAGAGGGAAGGCTCAAACACAAGGTGTTCAACATAGCAGATAGGACGTCAGAAAGATGGACTGCACCTCCAGGTGGATTTGTTCGTGTCGATGTGGATGCTGTAGTAGATTATCAAAGACAATCAACTGTAGGAGGTGTAATTCATGACAGTATCGAATTGTGGATATGTAGGTTTCAACACAACACAGGGTTCAGCTTGGGTTCAACAGTAGTTGAAATACAAGTGATAAAAACTGGGTTGTAGTTATCTCATTCCATGAAGTTTAGAAAAATCAAATTTCATTCTGATTCTACTAAAGCTATTCTATTGTTACTACAGTTGAATGGCCGCTTTCACCCGCTCAACATGGAACTAAAGGAGGTTAGATCTTTGATTTACTTGGAATGGGATTTAGAGATATGTCACTATCACAGGGAAGCTATAAAGTGTGCTGATATTTTAGCCAAAATGGCATTACAAACAAACAATGAGCTGTTAATATTGCAAACCCTTCCAGCTTGTTGTTCGATCCAATTGTTATCGGATCTCATATAAGAATTGGTTTGATTTCAGAGTTTCAATTATGAGAATATGTTGTAAGGGTTTGTAAAAACCCCAAGAGTAAGCTCTTGTCCATGTAATAAAAAAAAAGGTTGGTAGAGGCAGGGGACGAAGCTGAGACAAGAATGATTTACTCTATTATTTTTACTAGTATTTTTTTAGGAGAATTACATTCAGGTCCTAAGGAAGAGGATAAATGAAGAAATGGTCCCTATAGATTATAAAATGAAAAAATGGTCCCATGGAGTTGTCAATACAGGCTCCTGGAGTTGTTAATGAGTTGTCAATACAGGCTCATGGAGTTGTAAATGGGACTATTTTTTTATTTTGCAATCTACAGGAATCATTTCTTCATTTTTTTTCTTCCATGGGACCTAAGTGTAATTCTCCCTATTTTTTTTGGCACAATTATTACTAGTATTTTTTATAATTTGGATATATTCTCAACCACTCATCAGACGATAACTATAAGGCTCAAGACTTCAAGAGAGCACATTTTGTGCTATCATTTTGATGAGTATAAATGTTCTTATCACCTGTCTACATTATTAGATTGATTTTGGACAGTTAAGATTTAATTTAATTTAATTTTTATACTTCAAATAAAATTTTATTTTAATATATGTAAAATTTAAATAAAAATAATTTAATAATTATAACTTCTTATAAAAATAAATTTATCTTTTAAAAATAATAAATGAAAATTTTTAAATTTAGATCATTCTGATTAAATTCAAATAGTTGAGTCTCATCACAATGACAAAAAATTCAGTGTTCATCACTATGATACTTAGGCTTGAAGGCCCATGTGGAAAAAGCCTTTACCGAAAAAAATGTTGATTCATTTTTCTGAAAATGAAAGACCATACAATTCAAACATATGCCACTAGCAAAAAAAAATCCCTCACGTTCTTTTTATAAACAAATTTTTTTATTGTGTAAAATGAACTGGTAGTTAATATTAGTTAAAAATAATAAATGTGTTAAAAATGTCATGTTTCTTCCAAATATGCTCTTGTTTATGAAAAGATAATAGGAGAGATAATGAATAAAAATATGAGAGATAGTGAATATAAAATAAGAGAGAGAATGACTAATAAATGATTAAATGAAAGAGAATTAGTAATGAGTGGAGGATAATTAATACTAAACTCTTTATCTTTTTATAAGTCACTTGTCTAGTTGTACCTAAAAAGTTTTGCTCAAAATAGTATAAGTCACTTATACGGTAATAAATGAAGTTTTGTCAGTTTTATACCTATTCACTATTGGTTGGGCATAGGGGTGAGCAATAGGTTATTCAGTTCGGTTTTCAATGAAAACCAAATAGAGCCAAGTTTCAACACCGGACCGAAATTAAACTAACCAAAATATTTCGGTTCGGTTGTTTAATTAACTGAAATATGGGTACACACTGCATAGCTTTTCTTGAAACAAATTTCTCACCTAAAATGGTAAAGCCTCAGCAAGCAGATCCAAAAATACAGAGAAATTTATAGACATTTACACCACTCTTGAGAGAATTTTTCTTTCAAACATTCAGGAGCCTACACAAAAGCCACAAACATATACTTTTATTTGCCTTGTACAAACGAATAAAAGACATAAAAATATATAAAGGCTATGGACAAGTAGAGACAACTGACAAGAGAGTAAAAACTGTATTTTACATGCTAATACTTGTTTTTGAAATCACTGAAATAAAAGTATGGAAAGCAAAGATGAATGAGAGCAGAAGACGCCAACATCAAGTAGAGACAACTGATGGGAGAGTAAAAATGACGATCCTAAGAGTTCGATAGTGAAGATTGAACATGATACCGAATGAGAGAGGATGACCTTGACTCTCAAATTCCAGAGGCAACAGATCGAGAGTAACATAAAGTTAAAGAGAGAAGAGTGGAGACGGAGAATGCGATGTGAAGCTGAGGGTGAGAGATCAAGAGTGACTTTGTGAGGCTAATCATGATTGATGCAATGAAAGGAGAGGAAAGAAAAGAGGGTGTCTTCGAAGGCGACTATGATGTTGAGTGAGTTTGAGGGAATGAAAATAGGGTTTACATATTAAAACGCAAGGCAGAGTGCTTTTTTTAGGTCCAAAGAGTGTCTAACCAAAGTGTTAAAAAAGAATCAAATAAAAAAGAATTACTTGGATTTGGCCGCCGGACATGTTTTTAATGAAAAATAATAAGGGTTGGACTTGGGCCATTGCAAAGGAATATCATAAAGTATACACACAGCCCATATATTACTAATGTTATTTCGGTTATAACAAAAATTTTTTTATAATAACTAAATCGAACAATGAAATATTATAAGGAAAAAACCCAAAAAAAAAAACAAAAACCGAAATAACCGAATGGAGTTCAGTTCAGTCTTTGGTTTCATTTTGCTCACCCCTAGTTGGGCATATGGGAAAGAGAGAAGAGAGAGGGGTGTAAATGCATATAAATAAAAGGATGTAAGAGAAAATGTGCATTCTTTTATAAATAAGGGTAAATATGGAAAACTTTAATCATTTAATGATTTTCTTTGTTTGCAAGAATAGGGTACAAGTAACTTGTAAAAATGTATAGAGTGGTACGTATATAGATATGTATTTACTAAGGGGAGACAAAAATAATTTAAATGAGACAAAAAAAAGTTATTTATATTAAGGATCGGCTCCAAAAGAGAGAGAATTTCTTATAAAAAGAACGGGAGGGAGTAATAACCTTAACACCCTTTTATGTGCACTAATTAAAGATTCCAACGGTTATAAGTTCTGAGGAGGGGGGTTTTGGTAGGGAGCCAAACGACAAGCATCTTTTGGGGTAAAATTATGCTTAGTACTAAGTGTGTGTTCGGAATAGCGACTGGAGTCTTTAAAAACAGTTTTTCAATCATGATTTACGGTATACAAAGTAAGTATGTGAAAAGAGTTTTATCTCGATTTACATAAAAAGCACTTATAAGCTCTTCAAAAGTGATCCCAGACACCAATGGAAGTTGGCGCAGATGGGTAGGCATCTGCGCCGCACCAATCCGTTCCTGGGTTCGATCCCAGGAAACGGAAGGTGTAAAGAATTTCCATTGGGAGCTCTCTCCCCTGGGGCGCCTCAAAGAGGTGAATTCCTGTTGGGTCTATCAGATTAGGGGCTTCAGGACTAGTCGGTTGTTGGGGGCCCATGTCGGTAAATCCGGCGTTGGCCTTCAGGTTAACGCCGGATACCTGGAAGGTGGGTGCACCAAAGGCCAAAAATGGTCCATTGCATAAACCATAAAAAAAAAGTGATCCCAGACATGCTTTTAAGTTGAAAATTAAAGTTATAATCCACGGAGGCTACATATAGATTGTATGACTTCTATGTTAATTAATGATTGACGGTGATTTTAAGATTGGATTTGGTAGTTTGGAGCTATATATAGGGCCCGTTTGGTATAATGGAATTGATTTTGATGGAAATGGATATGGAAATGGAAATGAGGTTTAAAAGTATGTTTGGTATGTCATGGAAATGAGTCCTAATTTATATATGAAAAGACTAAAATGCCTTTATAATTAAAAAATAAAAAATCCCTCTTCTTTGTAAGAAATTGAAAATTTTAGGCTTATAGTATGAAATTCTAAAGGAAAAATATAAAAATTTTTTTAAAAAAATTGGAAACTGGACCGGACCAGTTCACCGGTTTCCGGGCCGGACCAGCAGGTCCTGTCTGGGTCCTTGAACCTGGGCCTCTTCACAGAAAAGGCAAGGTTGGAATTGAAGACATGGATTGCAAATCTTAGCTATTTGGGTGGAATTGAGTTTGATGAAATTGGCCCCCTTTGGCTTCCATATGGAATTAAATTCCATGAACATTTCTTTATACCAAACATGCACAACTCATGGAATTGAATTCCAATTCCATACCTTTAATTCCACCGTACCAAACAGGGCAATAGATTTTATACCTCATTGATTAATGATTCAAAATGACAGTAAGCATTAAGATTGGAAAATACTAACACTCTATGACTAAGTGTCTGATTAGATTAGTGATGGAAGCTGCTTTTTTCACGTGATTTACGATATACGAGGTGAGTATGTGAGATAAGTTTTATTTATAGTTGTGTGAACATACTTCTTAAAAGCCAACCCAAATAGGCCTTAAATAAGGATGACAATGACACCTCAAATCATGAAACTATAAAAGTCTAATTTAAAATCTTGGTCTCCGCAAGCAAACAGGAGAACACAAGTTTAAATTCTAAAAGCGCATTAATTGGGATAGACGAAAACCTTTTACGCTCTAATTTTCAAAAGGGAAAATCTTTAATCAAATAAAAAAATTTAAGATCTTGGTTTAGTCTAACTTTTAAAAATGTTTAACTTGATTCAACTTAATTCAAAGAAAGTTTCATATTTAATTTAGTAGATATTTAAAAATTCATTTTTCACCACTACTTTTCATGTTGTTCCTAGCATGATATCTCCATTGGCAATAAAAGGTAGATTCAAGGGAACTGTTGTTTGTAATTGTCGCACATAACACATGAGAAGGACCTGCAAGAATGTCTTGAGTCAGCTGGCAACTTCCAGCTGATAGAGAGGTAGCATCACATATTTAGCCAAAATGCAAACACCAAGAAGAAAGGTATGGTAGGGGTTTAACAAAAGACTAAGAGTCTGTTTGGCAAAGTGGTTGCCATGTCTCACCGCACGTTTTGCTTCAAAAAAGTGCTTTGGACATTTTTGCACAGTTTGGCAAAGCTTCGACGTCCACTGCACTTTGATCACTATGGTGGCTTTTTTGGAACGCTCCTTTGTGGTGCTTTTCTCTCCACTGCGCTTCGAATCTCTCTTCCATCAATACAAATAGTGTGTGTGTATGTGTGTGTGACCATCGCATTCCATGAAGGAAGAAGATGCTCTGTTTCGCTGGTTCATTTCGCTGGCTTCAGTGTTCCAAGGAAGAAGAAGATGCTTTGGTCAAATTAGATTTGACCAGGGACTTTTGTGCAAACTTCAAAAGTTTATGAGGAGGGATTAAATTGAAAATTGTTGAAATATTTTTAGGATTGAACTGTAATTTATGAAAAATTTGGGTCATTTTCTATCATTTCCCCGATTCCTTTTCTTCATTCACTTGTAATTTTCATAAATTATGGGGTACTTTTTTTGTAATTTTCTCTAGTCCTCAAATTAGTGCTTAATCATGTAATAATATCCCAAAAAATACATTAATATGACTTATTGTATTTTATCAAATTTTAATTTAATTTAAAACTTCAGTTATCACAATATATACAAATAATATATATATATATATATGATTCATACCCTTTTTAGTCATTTTGTATCTAAACGGGCTTTTCAAACTCTAATCCAAACAGGTTCAAGGTTAGAAAAAAAAAGTTACTTCTGCCACCGCTAATCCAAACACAAATCACATTTACATTTTCACTTTTTTTCCTACCTTACTTTTTCAAAAGTCAGATGGTAAAAAAGGTCACTTCTCTACCGCTAATCCAAACGGTCGCTAACAAAATAAAACAAGTTTAGAGATTACTCTCATCTAAATATATTTCTTCGCACAAATTCTCTTGCTAGCAAGATTGTGAATGCCTAAATTTAATTTTTATCCTATTTCTGAAAGGATCAGCCCTGCCGGCAGTGTAATCCATGTGGTTGTCAATCAGCTTGTGGAAAGCAGTGTCATTGTCTTCAAAATGGAACCTGCTGTGAGAATTACAGTGGGTAAGCTTTCAGTTTTTTTTTTTTGGGCACAAGTTAAGCTTTTTTTATTCTAAGCCGGATAGAAGTAGAATCATAAAAGAGGGAGAGGATTCCATTTGTGGAGTTGTGCTACTTCTTATTATTTGCATGCCTGGGTTGTTTGAGAAACCATAAAGATTTTTGTTATAGATTACATAGATAAATTGCATTTGGGAAATATGGGAAGCCTTACTCTAGGAGTAGAAGATAGATATGGGAAACGAACCAGCTCAGGCCTAATACGCTAGGCCATTAGGCCTTAGGCCTAAAACCCTTGTTTCCTTGATTTCATCCATTTTGTAAAGCCTGGCCCTAATTGTTCTAGCTTAAGGCCAGACCTGTAAGACCAGATAATATCCATTAACTGATAAGATTATTTGCTCCTACATGCCCGAAGAGTGGCAAGAATTGATTTCGGGGCTACCATAGCGCAAAAAGTCAATGTCGAAGTCGTCAATGCCTTGGGCTCGCTAGCCCGAGGCATTTGCGTCCAGAAAAGATGATGGCACTCGGTCAAATGGTCGGGCGAAGAAGCTTACTTAATAGGACTTTTATTAAAAAAAAAAGGTCAATATTTATTACTCCCTCATGTACTAAATATAAATTAGAGTTAACTTTTTTAGAGAGATTAAGAAAGTTGAATAAGTTAATTAATCATATTATATGTTGTGTATCCTTAGATTATATATTTAGGTAAAATAATTTAGAGAAAAAAAGATAAATATAAATATTTAAAAGTAATTTAATTAGCTTTCTTAATATCTCCAAAAATAATCAACTTTATCTTATATTTAGATTTAGCAGGAGGGAGGATTTAATTCTTTTGTTATTCTTTCATCGGTAGAGGAAGCAATCTAATTAATAGCGGAAAGCAATGTTCTTTTTGTAGAGGCCGTGCCATTAGTTTCTGCTGTAGGTAACCTTATGAACAATTCATTTTCATATTTACGCTCACTGAACTCGCCAAACTAACCCATGTGAAAGCTATAAATATACTGTCTGAATTAAAATGCCCTGAATTCTGTGCCCAATTTCCAAGTTTAATGGTCAAGTGCATTCTGGGGCGTTCTCGGCACCACTAGTTCAATTTCGTATGATCACTGGGGGTGGGCGGCACGACCTGGTTTGGAGATTTCGATTGTTTAAATGATAATTACTTTGATCATTATTGTTAAGCTTAAGATAGCTGGGGCAGGTTTAATTGAGTTCTAACTCTTCCGTTGAGTGGGTTTCTGTGGCATGTTTGTAACGCTTTCTAAGAATTTAAACATATAAGGCGAGTCAAAAAATTTTACGAGTGTGTTCTTCTAAAAAAAAAGATGGTCTTAAGTTTTTTGGACTTATATTCATTACATTCACCAACTCAAAGGTACAAAGTGCAAGCCGGCTGGAACAAAACAATTTCTTCTACCTCCAACTAGAAGGGGTATGCCGTATGCCCACGGTTCGAATACGTGGCAACTAATTAAGCTGGAATGAGATTCAAACACTCAGTGGTTAATAATTTCTTTAAAGTTATAAAGAAATTAAATCTAGTTTATTGAAAAAAGAATCTAGATCTTGATTGTTATGAGTTGAAGGGTTTTCTTAATTTTGAAATTAAATTAATGGAAATATTTATAGGAACCAAAAAAATAAAAAGCCAAAGAACAAATGTAGGGTGAAATAGAGGGATTGAAGGGAGAAGAAGCATTTCCTTGGGAGTGAGCATTGCAGGGCGATGCCAATCCTAAAAAAAAAAATTGTAAAAAAATTTATTAGTTTTGAAAGTTTCCCTCTGACTCTTCTTTCTTTCCTATTTTTCTTGGCATCCAAACTTAGGAGAAAAGTTTATTTCCTGTATTTTATGATTTTATCCTTGCTAGTTGGTACCTCCGCCTTCGACACTGTCAGACCAATGTGAGCAGCGGAACATTGTATGGCAGAGGGTGATGGGTGAATGCTTTGCTCTACTATGGCTTTCGGGGATTTTGTAATTGGGATTTGGTTTCTCTCATTTTCTCTTTCTATTCATTTACATCTTTTTTTTTTTAAAATGCGTTGTTTTAGTGTAAAATATATAAACTCTTCTTCTTTTTTGTTTTGAAAAATAATATTAACCATCCTGAAATATTTTTCAGTATCAATCAATTCCTTAAAATATTTTTTCAAAATCATAAAAAATTATTTCATGATACTGGATAATATTAAAAAAATATTACAGATTACTAACTAGTATTTAAAAAATGCTTCAAGATGGTAAATATTGTTTTTCAAAAAAAAAGAGAAATTTGTATATTTTACATTAAAATAGTGCATTTTGAGAGAGAAAGACGGGAGCTAATAGAAAAAAAAAATGAAAGGATCCAAATCCTTCTAACTCTCCATGGAAACACTCGCTGCTCAACCAACAGAAATTTCAACCCTTCACATCAAAATTACGCAAACTACATTTAATATTATATATCTAATAGCTTATGCACATCTTGCCAAGCTTTACCTTAGTGGGATGAATTTATTTATTGGTGCAACAGAGCCGTTTTATTCAAAATCTAAGCTTAACTCCCCCCCTCCCCCCAAATGTAAGCAATGTTTACGAGTACAACTAAAGAGGAAAGACATTAATCAGGAGGATAACAATGGGCAAATATTTTAGTAAAAGTTCTTCTGGGAAAAAAAAATGGCATAGTAACTTTAGAAATGGAGTGAGACCGTGACTCTATGAAAGGGGTGTTGCCTCAAAATACGAGAAATTTAAAGGCGATAAAGTCCTCGGCCGATACCCAAAGCTATGATTGGTCGACTTCCTCTTTGCACTCTGGCTTCCACTCTCTTCTCTCCTCTCTGCGCTGGGTGGCTTCCACCGTCTTCGGACTTGTGCGCCCTCCTTCTTCACATTTTCTTCATGTACGGTGCAAAATGCAGAGCCCCTCTCATTGGCTCCCTCTTCCTATCTCTCCCCTCCCTCTTCATCGCCTTTTCCACCGCCTGCTCTAACGGCAATTGTCAGGTTCTCTGTCTCCTCTTTTCTTCTATGAGATCCGTGCTCTTTCCTTTTTTTTCTTTTCTTTTCTTCTTTTTCCCCAGTTTGAGCTGAATTTCACAGGAATTCACAGCTTCTGGAATCATGCTCAGCATCCACGGATTGCGCACCAGGTCTCTACTGTGGCAACTGCCCTGCTTTGGGCAGGACGCAACCTATCTGCACTAGAGGTCTAGCCACCGTTCCATCATCGATTGTAAGCTTCTTTACTTGTGCAGCTGAAAATTAGAGTCTATTTCTTTCTTTGGTCTTGCGAATTTAGCAGTCGATGGTGGGGGCTTCGTTTAATTTTGCGGCGACATGACGAGTTGAACCGTTAACTTCACTTGTTTCATATGCAGATTAACGGATTGCCCTTCAACAAGTATACGTGGATAATGACTCATAATTCATTCAGCATCGTTGATGCACCGTCGTTGCCTGGCGTGCAGAGGCTAACATTTTACAATCAAGAAGACACTGTGACCAACCAATTGAGAGTATGTGTTTGCGTTCTTCTTTCCATATTCTGAGATGCCAGAGAGGAAGAGACGAAGTTAACATCACACATTTTTCTTGTCAATTTTGTTCTTGTCCGTTGCTTGTTTCTTACTCTTTTTCCCTCTCTCCCTTTATGGTTCGAGTTGGATTCTCACTCAGCTTCAAGATGAACGACAGAGAATGATCTTCCTTCCTTTCTCTCGGTCCTTGATAACTCTACGCAAGCTTACAACATCCTATTAACCTTTTTCCTATTTTTTTTAATTAATATAATCATTTCATCAGAGAATCTTATTCATGTGTTTTGATGGATATGATATGTAGAATGGAGTGAGGGGACTGATGTTGGATATGTACGACTTCGAGAACGATATCTGGCTCTGCCATTCCTTCCGGGGACAGTGCTTTTCCTTCACCGCATTTGTACTCTAACCCATGTTCCCACCCTTTTTCTCCTTACAATTTAAATGTACTTTTATGATTGCACTTTCATGGAGCGTCTTCTGATATGTACATTGAAATATTCTCAGCAACCTGCTATAAATACTCTGAACGAAATCGAAGCATTCTTGACAGAAAACCCGACAGAGATTATCACCATAATAATTGAAGACTACGTGCATTCTCCTAAAGGATTGACTAATCTATTTACCAGAGCTGGACTGGATAAATATTGGTTTCCTGTGTCTAAGATGCCGAAAAAGGGTCAAGATTGGCCCACTATAACCGAGATGGTTCAAGCAAATTACCGTCTTCTTGTGTTTACTTCCATTGCTTCAAAGGAAGCTGAAGAAGGAATAGCTTATCAGTGGAGGTACATGGTAGAGAATGAGCGTAAGTACAATATCATAGTGACATGCATATGTCTGGTATATGAAGATTGAGATAAAATATTCATAATCTCATGTCTTTGGTCAGCTGGAGATCCTGGAGTTCAACAGGGATCTTGCTCACATAGAAAAGAATCAAAGCCATTCAATTCTAGAAGCTCTTCGCTTTTCTTGCAGAATTACTTTCCAACCTATCCAGTTGAAGCTGATTCATGCAAAGAGCATTCTGCGCCACTTGCAGCAATGGTGAATACTTGTTACAAAGCTGCCGGAAACATGCTTCCCAACTTTATAGCCGTTAATTTCTACATGGTATTTCTATTTGTTTAGGGTTTTATCTTGGTATGTCCTAGATTGTGCATAATCATGACCTTGCATTTTTGCCATAACATTGAGTGCAATTTCATGCAGAGAAGTGATGGAGGCGGTGTTTTTGATGTAGTGGATAAAATGAATGGCCACGCATTGTGTGGGTGTAGTACCATCACAGCTTGCCAGGTTTATCTTCGTTGCTTTATTAATTCGTCGGTCATGACCTGATTTGAATTGTTTTGTTTTGAACCTCCTCCTTTATCTTAAAATTTTCCTTTCTTATAATCTGAGAAGGAAAATAATACGAATTCCTTGAATTGTAATGTATAAGAGTATGCCTATTTATATATATGTGATCGTATGTTCACTAATAAATACTACGATCCGTTTCCTTATTTACATTGATATAATCCCTGATTATACGGGATATGATTCTAACATTCCCACTCAAGTTGGAGCATATATATTGATCATGCCCAACTTGTTACAAAGATACTCAACTCTGTCCCATTTAAGGATTTCGTCAGAAGATTTGCCAGTGGGTCGTTTAATCGCACATGTCCTGTAGATGCAACATTCTCTTTGATCTTGTCACGAATAAAATGACAATTGATTTCAATATGCTTCGTACGCTCATGCAACATTCTCTTTGATCTTGTCCAAGAAGAAATCCTTCAAGGGACGACCCTGTTGCTGAGAGCGATAGAAGCCTTTACATACTTCATGAACCCAAGTAATATTCCCTTTACCAAAGAACATAAATTCAAGATAATTCATAATTTCTTTTATAGTGTTGCAATGACTAACAGAAGACTGAATCCGTGGTTCAATAGAGTTTAGAATTTGGAGAAAGATTCAACCATTGGCTCTATTCCAAGCCAAAAGTTTTTTTTCATCACCAGAAGGGGGATTCTCAGTTAAATGGGCTTCCTTCTCAATGTCCAAAATATAAACCTTAACAATTTTGTTCCAATCACTATAGTTTATCCAGTTCAATTTTGAATCACTAATCTTAACAGACATGGGCAGTATATCAGACGTCTTATATTCAGCCATGGAAGATTAATCAATAAGCAAACAACAAATAATTCCAATGAAATCTCAAAGTATCACAAATGTCAAAATACCACAAATAGAGAAAACAAGGACCTCTAGATCCTCTAATCAGATGCAACAACAACCACAAAAGGTAAACACCCTCAGATAGAAGCAAAACCCAAGAAACTAAGTAGAAATCACTAACCGTTGCCGGAAAAAAAAAAGTGAAATCCGAAGCAAACACTCCAAACGAAGACAAAAAAAAACAATAACCAGATCTAAAACCATGAACCTAGAGTCTAAAAACATCAGGGGCTGGCCGGGAACACAGTGAACAGTACCTCGATGAACAGTAATGCGGTGAACAGTACCGGCAGTAGAGAACTGAACAGGAATTCCAAAGGCTCTAATACCATGTAATCTGAGAAGGGAAATAATCTGAATTCCTTGAATTGTAATGTACAAGAGTATGCCTATTTATATACATGTAATCGTATCTTCTTTAATAAATACTAGGATCCGTATCCTTATTTACATTGATATAATCCCTGATCATACGGGATATGATTCTAACACTTTTCTATAACTCTATATTAACAATTTGCTTTATTAACTGCATCTCTTGGAGGGCACATCCTGGATGTGGGTGGCTTTTATCTTGCCAGTTCTTACTTGAACATTTTTAGCGAAAGAAAGTGTACCTCGTTAGTTACAACGTTATTGGTGATTTGCAGGCTGGAGTGCCTTTTGGTACCTGCAAGAACATCGCGGTACCCAGTGCAAGTCCGATGACCAATACTTCTGGAAGCTTTACTGGATCTGTTCAGTTTACCAGATCTGCTTCACCAGCCCATTCTCTAAATTATATGCTACTCTTGTTTTTCTTCCCACTTGTAGCAGTTTTGCTACTACTATGGTATTAGTATTATTGTATATATCATAACACAGGTAATTTTCTGGAGTCTCTTTAGAATGTTTGTATGTATGCTGCTGTCTTGCTTCAACCTGTGAAATTTCATGGGACAAAAATTTGGGAATGATGAAGCTATATACATGGATCTGTGCTGTCTTCTAAGGAATACAGTGATGAGGAGAGAGTAAATCGTTGCTGGAGCTGGAAGTGTTATAGGTACGTTTTATGGTTGGCAAGTAGTTTGGTTTCTGGGTGTTTCACTCTTAGCGATTACATTCGCTTCTTTCTCTTACTTCCCTTTAGGCACATCAATTCCATAAATCTGGACTAGTGTGGATCTTAAGAAAGTTGTCTGATAATGATTGTGACTTGATATTTGCATACGCATCGAGGCCGGTGTTTTTGACCAAGTTCTGGTTTGATGCTGTTAAGTTTCCCATAATTATCATTATTTCACTCGAGTGAAAATGTTCAGATGCTATAACTTAACAAGTGAGATCGGGAATTCTTTAATTTTAGGGAAGCTTGTGATTCAACTTAATATAATTGAACTATGGAAGGCTTTTGCATTGACGAGATCTAGTTCACTTGTCCAGCCTATTATTGATTCACTCTCGATCTGAGGCACTTGAAACTTTCCTGGTTAGTCTTGAGCTTGATGGCTTAGTGTATTCTGATTTAATTTATGGTTCTACGCGTTAAGAAATTTTACCCTTTCCCAATTATGAAGATTATGAAAGATAACTGGAAATCCGTTATTACCTTATAATGATTGTAGTCATTGGAGATTTATTTCTTCCATTTTAACCAATGCATCTCGCTCAAAAATTTCGTACGTTTGAAAATAGTAATAAATATATATATGTTCCTTTGCTGACAATGTGCTAAATCATTAGTGCACGAATGTACAATCTGTTGTCTCCCGTGTATTTTAATCATCTGCCAACAACTTGTTTATGCTAATATTTGTCATGTTTCTTCCTGTTATGTTTCAGGTTCAATACTCAGGCACCATTAATGAAAACGACAGAATATACATGGGAAAGTTTAGGACGGGTAGCTCTCGGTCATTGTCCAATTGTGATTCTAATATCCTAACAAACTTGTTTCTCGTTTCTTTCCTCTCCGATAAATGGGGTCTTCCATTTTCCCTAAAGTCGGACGTCAATACAGTTAGTCGTGAGGTCTAAAAACCATATAACGAATTTAGAACACAGACCTCTAGGCTTAGCAGCAGAGGAACTTGTATTGGGGTTTGCCATGGTGATTTGTGTTTAGCAGAGGAACTTGTATGAGTTCAGTTATCGACTAATTCTTGTAATTTAAGGGTTAACTTCATTATTTTTATTTTTTTTTTGAATGAAGATTATTCATAGCCGCTCCAAGCAGAATTTCCGTGTTTGCCAACTCAGGCCTTGGATGAATTAGTATTTGAAAAATACATTCATACAAGTGGAGTGGATTGAAGGCAAAATTCTTCTTATATACTCATCTCATACATCATAAATTACGTTGAAAAAGTATTTTCTACCCGTCAATGGCACTTAAATTGAATGACAATATGCTCGTTTGGAACAAACATTGAAATGTTTAAAAATAACTTTTTAATAATAATTTATAGTATACGAAGTAAGTATGTGAGAAGATTTTTGTCTCGATTTGCGTAGAAAACAACTTATAAGCAATCTCATCACTAAAATAAACATGCCCCCATGTTTTGATACCAAGCCCTTAATTTTTTGCCTAATAATAATAATAATAATAACTAGCTCTCCCAATTCCCAGCCTAATGACAACAGAGGGAGGAGTAACTCTGAACAATCTTTCCAATGCTCCGTCATAGTACGCCGCAAAATACAATCCAAACTTATAAGCAAGTTCTTTTGTTCTGCATAGCCTTTCTTCAGTCTCTATATATTCTTCAATTTTTTATCGTTTGAAACAAAACTTTAATTGCCCAATCTTCGATGTCGTCCCCACCACCGCAAACAACAAAAAACTTCCTTTTCATTTTTCAGTTATAAAATATTGAAATGTAATCATGTATCCCTTCCTTCACCTTCCGTAACCTCACATAATCTCCAATCAATCTTGATTTCTAGTGATGAACAATATGGTAATAGTTTGAATAGGAAACCATGTACAAATTAAAATTTTAATATTTGTCTTCGTAAAAGAGTTGCTCTAAATTCTAACTAATTCCGTGATTATTATACCCAAAAAAAATAAACTTGAGAATCATAGTGCCAACACATTGAAAGAGGAGAGAGGGAAAAAAAACGAATCACAAGAAGATAGTTCGCATACAAGACAGAAAAAGGGGTCCATGAAAACTACTGGCAATTAAGAATCAAAGTCTTGAAAACCAAGGGCATAGGAGACGCCCAGACCAGTTCTTAAGCTTTTATCAGAAGATGTGGACATCTGATAAGCAAGTTGCTGAGACAGTAATCAAGAACTCCTGTTCCCCATACATTCATGGATTTGAGCTTCCCACATTTATCAACTAATACCACAAGCCCGCTCTCAGTAACATGACGGCAGCCCCACAGTACAATGGACTGAAATAAACAATAAGCTTCAGGAACATAGAAATATCAGACGCCGTCCCCTTCAGCCAGTGATGAATGATATCAACCGACAATTATTGAGACCTTATAAATGACTTTCGCTATCTCCATTTGTCTCATTGGGACGAGGGGAAAACAAGAAAAGGGGATAACTTCAGATTCTTTCTCATCAGACAAAACCTAGAGTTCAGTTTCTATACAATATAGTAATAATTTACCTTCAACTTTGGACAACTCCTTGCGATAGCAAACAATGTTTCGTCCGTGATAATTGTACCACCAACATTCAGATGTTCCAAGGATTTAGTTCTCGACATCTGTTAGAATAATGGTTAACAAAGAAAGAAAATGCATTAATAAAGAATCCTGAAAGGTCCAAGCTAAACATTCACCAACCTGGCAAGCGCCAGGAAACTGTATGAATCCACCCAATCTAGTTTTGATTAAATAACTGCATATCATTGGTTTCAATCTAGCCGAACTGACGTCTAAGTGTCCAACATTCCAAAAATGTTTCATAAAGCTATCACTTTTAAGTCCAAGTTTCTTTCCATTTTGTCTTTTTGGCACTTGAAGTCAATATCATTTTTTTTTTTGATACTGTGCATATAGTCATGTTGTAATAAATAATCCATAACATAGAGATCAGATCCACGTATTAGCTCAAAAGTACCATCCAAGTAACACGAGACTATGTATTAATTACCAGTTGAACAACACCTTCATCGGTGATCCCTGTTAAACCCCACAAAGATATGGACGTGAGATTGCCGACGCACTTTGCCATAGATATCTTGAGAAGTCCATTATCAGTGATTTGGCAACCCCATCTGCTCCTTGGGCTGAAAAAACTAGAAATATTAATATAGTACACTTTATTTTATGTATTGCATGCTAAGAGCATACGGTGTTACAAGTTATCGGCTCCCACCTAGTAAAAAATGGATCTTTTTTTTGGTAATAGTTTTTACAAGTCAATGCCCCCTTTGGATGTCTCGTCTATTCATCAAAGGTTAAAATAAGCAAATCCAAACAAGGCCGCTTAGGATTTTGGGCCATTTAACTCAAGCTTCTGATGATTGTTTCAAATAGTTAAAACCATCATTTACTCAACGTCCATCAATCCAACAAACATGTTATCAACCTTTTCCAGATAACATTTTCTCCTTGACCTTGAAATAGCAGGAGGACCGTTAAAAATAGTCAATTCAATTGCTCATACAATGTCATTTTTCAAATCCAAAATTTATTAATCATCTTCCGAAAATACTAAAAAGCAAAATGGTATCCAGAGGACAATGCAGCGATCACGTAAGTATCATATATATAATGAAGAAATCCAGACAGATACACATACATGTCGAGTTCTCTAAGGTTGTAGGCATGGCAAACGAGGCGAGCGGCAGAGTCATCGTCCATTTTCCAACCTGCAAAGCTCAGATTTCTTCTGTGAGCCAGAGATTCCCTTGCCCCTCGCTTCCATTTTTTGCACACAATACTGGCCCTTGAAATAATTTTTCCGCAATCGATAACATTAAGAGGAGAATGAGGAACTGGATATATTTTATATAGAGCATAGGCTTGGCGAACAAGAGAATTGAGAATAGATCGAGAGCAAACTTACTGGGCCAAATCAGTGAAGGAAGTGAAGAAAAGAAATATGTGAGCCAACACGTCAATGGGTAACTCATCAATCCGGGCTTCTTGCATTAGTTGTTCCATTTGTTCGTGTCAAAGCTGAAAGCTTTTCTTCCCTTGGAATTTTGATCATATTAACTGGTAAGCAGCCATATGTGAAAGAAGTGTCCTCATGTTTCGTCATTGTGTCACCATATGCCATGCGTTCACACTTTTTTTTTAAATTTTTTTGGGTGAAATGCCACGTATGTACATGGCAGGAGTCAGGGTAGAAGACCAGCGCCTTACCTGCGGTTAGAATCAGTGTCAAGTAATTTTCCTTTCTATTGTAAATTATTAATTTTAAATATTTAATAATTAAAAAATATTTTTAATATATATTTTTCCTCTTTTAAAAATACAAAATGTTAAAATATAGACACCTCGGGGACAAATTTGGAAAGGGCTCTTGCATGCGAGTAATGAAGTAAGTAGCCTTGTAGCTATGCTGGTTCAGGGACTTTTGTTTTTTCCTTTTCATTTTTGGCAATACGTATGGGATGAACTCCGAGACTCAGATTTTAAGAAAATAAACAAATTTGTACATATTTTAATATTATTTCAAGCGTATATATCAACATCGATATAAGATATAAAAAAATCAGGAAGTCAGACTTTTCATAATTACTCCTTCCAGTTCTAAATATAAGATAAAGTTGACTTTTTTAGAGAGATTAAAGAAACTAATTAAATTACTTTAGAATATTTTTATTTTTTTCTCAAAACTAATTAGTTTGAATAATAAATCAATCTATAATCAAAGAATACACAATACATGATATAATTAAGTAATTTATTTACTTTCTTTAATCTCTCTAAAAAAATCAACTCTATTTTATATTTAGAATAAAAAGAAGTAGTAAATTATGCTGGCTGATTTTAGATTTTGTGCATGTGTGTTGGGTGACTTGGGGATCTTTATTTAATATTATATGGCCTCACTGTTACTTGAATATAACAATTACTCCCTTTGGTCTTATTTATAAAAGTTTAATAATCGAATTTTATGATTTAAGAAAGCGGTTAAAATTAGTTAAAAATGATAAGTATATCTAAAATAAATTTTATTTTCCAAGTATGCCTTTATTTATAAGGGACAAGTAAGAGTGAGAAATAAAATAAATATAAGTATTACCAACCTTTTAATCAATTCAATACATATGATTAATAAGGAGTAAATGTGAAAAAAAAAAGTCATTAAATATTTAAACAACTCTTATCAAAGTCTTATAAAAATAATTAAAAAAATTCAAATTTTAGGTTCTTATAAAATCAAACGGAGAGGGTATCTATATTATAAATTTCATACGCAATAATTTTTGTGATTTTTTTTTTCATGATGCATGAATGGATAGCATTTAATTTGCTGAAATTAAAAGCTTTTTCCTTTAATGGTGCTTTAGCATTCAATAGTCTAGACAGTAGACTTTTGCATTCACTGAACTTATGTTCCCGTAAGATATTAGATATCTGATGTAAAATGTTTCAATTATTAATGCATTTGACGTTCATTAAAAAAAAAATTGCAGAAACTCAGTGTGACTTTTTTCTTAGAAATAAAGGGTTCCCGGAGGGAGCATAATTGGACTGCGGGGGATTAACTGGTTTTGCCTAATCAACGCTGAGATCACGTGACCAATGGGCTCCCTCTTTACTCAGACAAATCGACACAAGAAGGTCCAGCCCATTAAAAGGCCCGCGAGGCATGGAAGCCATGGCGAGTGGCAGTATGAGAGGAGTAAGATTAAAGTCTATGGTTGAAAATCATTATGCTGTTAAGCTGTGTTTATTGAGAGCATTAACTTCATGCGTGTTTGGATTAGTTTTTTGTAGTAATTTTTATAATTTACGATATAGCATATGAAAAGAATTTTATCTTAACTTCTGAAAAAAGACTTATAAAACCACGATTTTGTGGTTTGCCAAACATACAATTCTTCTCATTTTCATTCACTGGTAAACGGATTTTCTGATGTGGACTTCATATGGGGCACCATCTTGGAAATGCAAGATTCATGGGATATCCATTCTCAATTCATTGAGTAGCTAATTAATAATGGGTGTGTGTGAATTGGTAATTGGATAAGTGACTTATTTTTACTTTAATTTATGAAATCTTAATATTGGAAAAAAGTAAGATTGGGTAAAATGATAAATGTTTAGATTGACGATTGGATAAGTGACTTATGTAAAATTGAATGATGTTTAGTTTGACTTTTGCATAAGTAATTTTTGTATTATTTGAAGAGAAAAAATTGTAAAAATTATGAAAAATGAAAAAATGAAGGGATAATTGTGAAAAAAAAGCCTCGTTGGCAATTTAATTGTCATATGGGACCTGGGAAGATATCTACTTTGAGGTATTTTTTCACAATTTTTTCAAAAATTAACTTTGAAGATTTGGCAATGGTACAATTTTAAATAAAATGCTTAAGAGTTATGAACATCATGGTACAATTTTGTTAAAACGGCATTATTGGTGATAAATTGATTCAAACCATCCAATGGTGACAGTATTACCACAAGGGCCAAGGCACATACTCAGATGTGTTTGGTTTGACTTTTACATAAGTGACTTTTGTAATATTTAAAAGAAAAAATTTTAAAATTATGAAAAGTGAAAAAATTAAATTTAAAAATTTGGCAATAGTCAAATACATAATAAAATGGGAGAATTGCTGATAAATACTTTTTTGGCAAATTAATTGCTAAATGCTACCATGGTTTGCACAAAACGGAAGATCACTTGCACATTTATACGAAAGATTTTTGCACATATGGAAGATGATTTGCACAAAATGGAAGATCACTTGCACACACGGAAGATCGCTTGCACACTTGGTAGCAATCAGCAATTAATTTGCCCCCAAAGTACTTTTGGGCAATTCTCCCTAATAAAATTACAATAAAAATGCGGATAAATTAGAAATTATACAAACTTAAAGTTTTTGATAAAGTAAAATATAACAGAACTAATTAGATCAAAAGTCCCGTACAATCTAGTCGAAGCTGTACTTACGCATTTTTTTGTAATATTTTGGACCTATTTTACCACACTCCAGAAGTCCTTTCTATTGTGCACCTCAAGCTTAAATTTTATAAATTATATCAAACTCTAATTTAAATATTAAATCCTAACTCATATTTTCACATAGCTCAAAATCTAACAAAATAAACAGATTAAAACCTCAATAATACCTCCAATAGTCCAAATAAATTAATTAAACTAAATTTAATATGTAAAAACATCATATAGAAACTAATTTATGACATATTTATCAAAGAAATTGATTATAAAATCATAAAAAAACTAAATAATAAATCTAAACTGATTAAAATTAATTATTAATTATTATCTATATTTCTACAGTTATATATTCACAAAACTCAAAATTTTCCTAAACTCTTATCCCAAAGTATTCTTTAATTAACAGAAGATTACTATCTAAAGAAAAAGAGAATTATTTAGAACATTTTTTATAAAAGAATTTTTGTTATTAGAAGTAATTTTGAGTACTTCATTGATCTCCAAAGATATGAAAATACTGTTGAAGCCATCACTCGAGTAAAAATAAGCTCAATTTTGAGGCTTATAACTTTCGGAGCTTTTGCCTTTTTTTATCTCAAACGCCTTCACTAAACCAAATATCTTCAAATAGCCAAAACACTCTTCAAGCCCGATTACTTCCCTGGATCACCCGATTCGGCAAAACAAACATCACAATATCATATGAGTAAGTCATGAACTTCATTCAAGGTAACTTAAAAATTTTAAAAGCATTAATTAATTATAACTATGGGGAGTGAGTTTAAGGACTTCCCTCATCCCATCTACTGCCTGATTGCATTATATGTCAAGTACGATTATTAGTTAAATTAAAATAGTAATTAATTTCTATTCGCCAACGAAATGTAATTAAACTATGACTTTTTCTTGCCAGATATGACCTCTTGCATTAGTAGTTAATTATCGATGGTTGATTGTGTATTTATAATCTATCCATACCTATCACCAAAACATAGAGAATGAATTATTTATATGTTTATAAGGTACATTTACCTTCCCTGGAGAGAAAAAAATGTTAACTCATATTCATTAGATATCCAAGTCCGCAATTCCTGAGATTTCGCCTTCAACTATGCATTAAAGTATAAATTTGAAATGTAATACACCACAAAATTAGATGTGAAAAATTGTACAGCAGCGACAATTTAAGTCTAAATACATCAAATTGGGTCGTTGTCTTGCAAAATCCTTCCTGCAATTGCTAGATTCTTGTAACATGGATAAAATAAATGCCTAACGATTGGCGGGATCTCTTTCCCCCATCCTGCTTGCTTATATAATCACCATGGATTACTGTTTTAAGCTAAATTTGCCATAAATTTCTGAAAACAGTTACTACTATGTTTATCATTAATATATTATACGCTTTATTATATATCTTGTCATGCGCAATTTAATTGACTGATTTGTAAAGAAAATGAAGAATTAATGGATATGTAAAAACCGGCAAAAAAAATGGATACGTAAAAAGATCGAGAAAGAAGCTTGCATGGCCCATAATAAAACAATTTAAAAAAAAGTAAGTAAAATCGCGGGAGCTGAAGACGGAGCGTGCAAAGCAAGGGCGGGAGGTTTCAACGTCCCGCTCCAGTGAGCATAGCTGGTGATGACACAGAAAAGGGACAAAAACAAAAGGGAAGGGTCTGGAACCAATAAAAGCAAGCTTGAGATGCAAGGAGGTGGGAAAATCGAGGTAGAAACTGCCTGCATGCAGATAATCGGGGATTCATGCCACGGGGCATCCTGGATTAAGCCTCCTAGCAGCGTTACGAACCCTTTGGCAGAACCCAGCCATGAACCCATTGCGTTATTACCCGGTTTTCTGGTTCATCTGTGCCATTATGAAGCCCTTTCATCGATCAAAACCTGGCATCGGAATTCAATGCCCATCGGAACTGTTTTACCAATTCAGCACTTCAGTTCGATCCATAAAAGGTCCCATCTCTGCCTTCGGACTTCTCAAACTTCACAGAGACGCTGAAAGTGTTCGGCATTGGAGACTGAGTAAGATCGTCGCAGAAGCTGTCTGCTTTGAGCCACCTCACTCGCGATTCCTTTTCTCTACTGGGTATACACTCAATTCTTTGTCTTACTTTTGCAGTTTTATCGGTTGGTGGGTTTTATCTATCTCACGACCTCTATCATTTTCTATGAGTAGATGTTCTATGTTTTTGGGAGTTTGGGGATTCATCAAATTTTTCATACTGGTTGCGTATCTTGTCTTCGGATTTTATGTTCTTCTTCAGCATGTCAGTTGGGTACCTCATTATCAGTTTTTAGCGTAGTATATGTTTGGGAGAACTGTAACCCAACCATATGAGCATAGTAGATTTCATGATTGACGATGCGAGGGTCATGTTCTCCTTTATATGCGTTGTAACTTTTTCCCAATCTCAGATTTTGCTTGTAAGTTGTAACCCTTATTACAAAAATCACATATAATTTTTTCCTACCTTGGGATTGGGAATTTAGCAACATTTTCTAGTAGATTCTGCATTATTGGAACTCAATTGTGTGGTGGAACTTTATATTACCTAGATTGAAAGCACTGAATCTGAATACAAAACTGTAACATGCTACTAATAAATTAAAGTAAAACAGAGGAAATTTATCAGGGTTGGAGGTTCTGGTCTGGTGATGATTGGTCAGCAACCATGAAGTTGTGAGAGGTGGTACTGCTGGAGGGTTTGGAACGGCAGTGGTGCATTTGAGGAAAGTGTATTGCAGGTGGTGGTGATTTTGTTTTTTTTGGGGGGGGGGGGGGGGAGGTGTTGGTGAGGAAGGTCTGAATCTGGGGAGAAGAAAAGAGGAAGAAGAGATCAGGCTTGCCTAACTCTAGTGCCATCAGGTGATAGTCAGTGGCTGCAAGAAGACCAAAATGCGCCATTGGTGAAGGTTGCTAGGTTTCAGCCTCTCATGATGATCGAAGTTGGGTTGTGGCCCTATTAGCTGTTCTGCGCATACCAAGAACTTGCAAAGCTATTAATCTTCCATAGTGCACAGAACTGCCCAACAAGCTTTAGTGCCTCATGAACCTTGCTAGGCAAAAGTTATAGCCAAACATGTTTTGTAAGAGATGCTTAATGTATTCTCTCAATGCACCAGGGGCATATTTGGTGATTAGAAGTAGGATGGGTTGCGAGCTTTTGAGGTGACAATTAGGCCTCTGAATATGATGCAAAACCTATACTTTTTTATTTTGTTTTGTCTGGAGATGGTCAATGGTCAATTAGATAGCTTATTTATTTGCGGTTTAAAATTGATTTTATTTGTGGATCCTGATCCTGATCCAAATATGATAATCAACACATTTATAATGCCATTCGTTTTTCTCAAAATGAATTGTGATGCGTCTGTCCCTTATGTGTTCTATCATTATAATATTCTGTAGCTTGAGTACTTCTGCAATTTTTGCTACTCATGGTGTCAAATACTAATCCTAATTAGTTATTGGTGATATTTTGATATTAGTTCGAAGGGAATGGCATTATGTATTTTATGTCTCTCATTCAACTGCTTAGTTCTTTTGCAGACTGAATGACTTTGCTGGAAAGCCGCATTATGTGATCTGGTGTTACATTTTGGTATACTTTCCTAGGAGGCAATTTTTAAGCAATGATGAACCATCAAGGTAACTCTGCCTACCCCATCCTATAATCTTTTAATATGGACCTGATTTTATGGGATTGTTAAGGATATATTCATCCGTTATGTGCTGGCATTTCCACAACTGAGTTCTCACTGTTACTGGAGGTACAGGTCAAAACAATTCTAATGAAAGCATCCAAAGTGAGCCCAACCATTCAGAATCAACTGAAGCCCTGGGAGTTGTGTCTTCACCAAGTTCTCGTAATGGAAGCATCCAAAGTTTCCCAAATAGTCTTAATGGGCTAAATTTTCTCCCTTATCAAGAGCATCTTAATAGTGTTCAAAGCAATGATCATGGTGCGGGTGTTATCCATCATAACCTAGACTTAAGTGCAGAATATGTGGAAAATGGTCATCACATCAATCAGAATGTGTCAGTAGGTTTGTGCCTACATCCATTTGAACCTGATGCACCAGACAATCAGAGTGACAGTAATTTATCTGGTTTATTGGCCAGTGACAGCGGAACATCCTATGTAGTAGATCAACAAGGAGTGGATAACAGCTTAGTGAATATGAGTTATTTGTCCTCCAATAGTTCTCCTGAACATGCTTCTAGAGAATTGTTAACAGGTGAAAGTTCTAGATCAGCTGTGCAAGCTAGGACCCCCATATCGCAGGCTGCTGCTATCCAAGTCAATACCAGTAACAGCTTGAGCGTAGCAGCTCCTTATATTGGTGCTACAAATATCCGCCCACAACAGTCTGATGATGAATTTGGTCATCGGACTATAATGCCAGTTTCTAACATGCAACAATTAAATGAAGCTAGGCATCGTCCTGCTAATGGTTCTCTATTTTCATTTGAGGCTGGAAGTGATCATGGTATTACCAGGCCAAGTTATGACATGCTACACTTCAGTCACGCTGGACAACTTGGACAATTTCAAAGCAATAATCAGACAGATGCTAGTCCAGCAGCTTTTGTACCATCCAGCAATTTGTCAATGGAGCATGCAGTTAACTTTCATGCTCCTTTTCCCCACGAACAAAGCCATCCTCATTTCTTTAGCCAAGCACAAGCTTCAGTTGGTGCAATTCCCTATGGGCAACCATTTGTGCAGTTTCCTAATTTTCATGATATCCTGCTTCCTGCCCCTTGGGTTAATGTTATGGGGCTGAGAAGTTTCGCACCTCCCTTTTCACCTGTTTATGCTGTGCCAGGAGGCGGAAACCCTGACAACATTGCAAGAAATATCATGCTTGGTTCTCAAACTGGAGTTCAGTCAACTTACCCAGCAAACTGGAATTTTGACCATGGAACTGCAAACTTTCTTGGAAATTTTGCGTCCCCTTCCCATTATGGTTTGTTTTTAGGTAGTCATTTATTGATTGCTCCTAATGGTGTCCATTGGTTCAATGCTTTCGAACAGCATATGCCAACGTCATTTGGAGTTGTCTCTGCAGATGCACCTATTGGTTTCCCGGGGCCAAGTAGAAATAGCCAATTAGATTTAAACCCTCCAGCAACCTCTCAAGAAAGGCACTTGCCTACTGTAATTAATAGTGCTGGGGTTCAGAATCATCTCAGGGCGTCACAAAGATCGGAGAATCAATCTTATCTTAATATGGGACCTCATGTTACTGATGGAGCTAGAAACAATCTGTTCAGTGAGGTATGCTAATATGGGACCTCCTTTAAGGTTTTGACTTTTGTATAGTGGGAATTTTTTGTTAAGACCAGCTAAATATTAATATTTGCTTTATTCTGAAGGTCAAAGAAGGAATATTGGATGATTTAACTTTGGTTGCTTGGCAGAAAATAATTGATGTGTTTTCTGAAAATTTCAAACTTAAACGTGGAGGGGGTGTTGGACAAATGCATAGTTTTGATGGAAAAGTTTTTTCTTAATATAGAATGAATAGAAAAAGGCCAGAGAACTGATACAACTGCAGTGAATCGTTAGGATGGGCCATAAAATGATTGACGAACGTATAGAAAAGTGGTTCAGGTTTGTGTTTTACTGGGCAAATTGGAGTCTGTGATGAAGGCAGATTTACTGGGCAAATAGGTCTTATATTAAAGACCAGAGGGAGTATTAGTTAATACAATAGAGAAGTTCTGCACATCCCATATTCCCATTGGGTAGAAGAGCCTCCCCCAATTTCAAGCTTTATATCCTGTAACTCCTTAATATCTTTGAAGTTTGACCATCCTTACAGTGATTAGTGGCATTGATGTCTTAAGTCTTAACCCTCCTACCCAAAAAGGATAGTTTACTTTCTGCATTTAGCTTCATTCATGAAAATATGGCGATGGTTCATATTTTGCAGTATTTTGGATGCTGGATCTTTATGTATTTTTTGCTTTAGGGTATTTGATGGAAATTTTAACTTGACTAGAAGTAAAGTCTTTTATGAATAATAGTGATTTCTTAAGAAGGGAGAAACAAAATGTTCAACTTATGCGAGTCCTGATAGTGTATTCCTTTGCTTCAATATGGAAAATCAAAAGCCCTTGTTCTGTGTTAGCACCGTATCAACTGTCATAAATACTTTCATGTGGCAAATGTTGGGATACTAACTATATGAGACTAGGTTGGTGCAGAGGTTTTGTTTTGAATGTAATTTCCTTCTTTGGTTATATTAATTGATAATTGATTTGATCATTAATATAATTTTCACCCATTCTAACAACTTTTATGTCTGCATGTGCAAAAGGTTCGAAACGTCGTGCATCATCTGCGCAATCGTGTATCCAGGCGGAGACAGGTTGGTTCTTACTGAAAGGATGCATATTTTATCTGTGGGAAATAACCTGTGTTATCCTAGAGTAGCCAGGCCTCCAATCCAAACTCTTGAAACTTCCCCTAAATCCAGAGCCGTAATAGTAATTGTTCAAAAAAGCCAAGACCTTGACTTTTAAGTGCCTATATGGGTTGGCAGTAAAAACTGCTCTTCTGACATGATTCATGGTGTACGAGATAAGTACGTGAGAGGAGTTTTGCCACAACTTACGTGAATGTGTTTCTCCAATTGAGTAGACTTTGCATATACCAATGGGGGATGCTCATCTAAACATTTTTTATTGAGTTAGAAGTATGGGACTCAGGCCCGTAAAAAGCTGCTCACGTTAAGGATTACATGTAGGTCGGAATGTAACTTCACTGGAGTCACGTTAACAAATATCAAGACAACAACACATAACCCTACGACTAATATCAAAACACCACCACATAAGACCTACAACTAAGAATTCTAGGCAAACGAGACAAAGAATAAATAATGTAAGTCTTGACAATACAAAGGAGGAAAAAAAGGCAAACAAAATATAAATGATGAGTTGATTGATTTTCATTTTCGTTGGAAGTGTCCTGTTCTTCAGTTATAAACCTGTAACCTATAATTACTAATGGGTCCACGGGAATTACTGATCGTTGATTATTCACTTGTATTACATTTTCCTGAAGATAATAATAATGAAGAGGACGATGAACTGGATGGGGTAAAAGTTTAGTAAACCTGAAAAGCGAAGGCAAATTTCTTGTCTTGTTAGGTCCTGCCAGTGACGATAAACTTCCTTGATATTGCCACGTTGAAAATAAATAATTTGACCTTAGTATTATCATTATTTTTGGGGGAATATTGATGTGAAAATATTTTTCTGGAGCTGCAGGTGATTAGGCAACTTGTGCCTGGATTGAGTGAAGAAGATATTATGGGACACCTTAGGCTTGAAGAGTTCCAATCGCCTCCAGGGGTAACTCCAGAAAATGTTGATTCCTGTTGCATATGTCAGGTGAGGTCTGCTACATTTTGATGCACGCAAGGGAAACCAAGATGTGCTCGTGAATTTTTTTTTTATTTTTATTTTTCTTACTGTTACCTCATGATCCGTCACTGATGTAAAGAGACCTTCCTAGTTGGCTTATCCTCCTTATAATTAGAGTTATTGATGATATTTAATTGAGTCAATACCCTTGCTATTGTATACTCCTGCGTCCTGCCAATTATTGTTGTACCTTCTATAATTGCTTTTGGGTCGTCATGCTCAGACATCTCGTAATGTATATACTCTTTGAACCATTTGCAGGAAAACTATGCTGATGGGGAGGACATTGGGGTGTTAGATTGCGGGCACAAGTTTCACTATGACTGTGTCAAAAAATGGCTGAGCATCAAGAACACCTGCCCCATCTGCGTTCGGACAGGACTAGCTGTGTGATGGATCTTCATTAACCTGTTCGGGCTTAGCCCTGATTTCATGAATCCATTATGTATATTTATAAGCAAGTAAAAAAAAAACAAAACAAACAAACAAAGGAATTCCTGCATGGATTTGATCTCTGTTTTAATTAGTGAGCAAGTGCACCTGAATAAACTTATGTTACTTAAGAGTATAATAGGAGAAACTTATTGGTGGGTTAACTTTCAATCTACTGTCTATTTGGATTAATGATAGAAATTATTTTTTTAATATGATTTATGATATACAAAATAAATATATGAGACAAGTTTTATTTTAGTTTGTGTAAATTTGTTACCAAATACTAACTCAAATAAACAAACGGGTGATCTTCAAATCTCATGTATATCAGGTAAGATAAAGACATGCTTGAAACCTTTCCAAATCAGGTAAAGGTTGGCTATTAAATTCCCCTCGGTCCCGCACGCTCTTTTACACAGTTACATGGCGACTGTGTCCCATTGTCAGTACCCCTTTTCGTGAGAGCCAGAAGAGTCAAAAAGCGGCACAAGAAGACGTTGGCGGGAAAATGAAGAGTCCGTCCTCCTCTGCTCATCGCCGTTGGATCTTCATCGCAGTTTACAAACGCCGCGTTTTATATGATGAGATGCAACGTAATCGGAGGCTGGGGGACAAATATTCAAGGGTCACCTTCTTCCAATCAAATCATATCTAATCTGCTAGTCCGGTTAGTGACGGGAGAACAGTCTTCCGTTACGTATCTCGAGGCATCATCGTCCGGTGCCGAAAGGGATGGACCCCACCTGTTTGGCAGGGATGTGAGAGAGAAGTGTTGTGTTGGTGTTGCCTGCTTGCTTGCCGTGTATGATGGTTTATCCCTCTGAGGGTGAGCATGACGTGCGGTGACATTGACGCAGATACTCCGGTGGACCCTTCCTCAGGACAGAACTTATGTGGTTGGATTCTGAGATCCTCCTATCCAATCAGAATCAGACACGTATGGGATCATGAATTAACAACACTTGGCTAAAGATTTATGATATTACTAAACATTTTTGAAACATTATTTTATGTCTGGTTAAGGTGACGTTGGGTCGGAGATGACAGGGATATGTCTGAATCGGATCAATTGCTCATCTCATCAAAATATACACAATGCATTATTATGGTATATGTTGACTTTAAATACGATTGTAGAGTTTGGGTTGAATCTTATTCCTATAGTACTTATATAATAATACTACCTCCAGTTCTAAATATAGGACATAGTTTATAGTTATAAATATATACATTTATATGCTAATGAAATATGGAAAGGTCTAAACCTCACAAGTCTTCCAACCTTATCGTCTTCCTATCATCAATAAAAAACAATGTCTATATTAAAATATAGATGTGTTAATATGATATTTCAATTTATATTTTATTTCTAAACTAGAAAAAGCAAAATGGAGAATGGTACTAAGTGAACCCAAGCCAAAATATATATAG
This sequence comes from Inga oerstediana, assembly GCA_963210345.1. NCBI lineage: Eukaryota > Viridiplantae > Streptophyta > Magnoliopsida > Fabales > Fabaceae > Inga > Inga oerstediana. The sequence continues at coordinate 62,485,740 of OY723409.1, forward strand.
TAAGATGATGTGTATTTGGCATGCACCTTAACTCACAATTAACAAGATAATTCATCAATTGGTATATCTCCATTGCAATTGTTTTTTCATGTATTAAGGTTATTTTTTTAGAAAATAAACATAATAAGAAACATGTAATTTAAAGCGTCTCTTTATAGTTCCAATATCCACTGGTAAGTTTCATTGATATGTCAGATATTGGAATTTTAAATTTTAATAAAATATTTTTTAATACTAACATATTAAGTTTAATTTCTATAAAATAATAATAATTGGTATAAAAATATCATTTAAGACTAACAAAAGATGATAAGACTAAAAATAGATTATTTTTGTTTCTTAATATAAGAGTTAGGTAACTAATTTATTGATACTAACTTATTAAGAAAAATAGTTATGTTAGCTATTTATAACAAATGCACATTAGTTTCTATAAAATACCTTATTTTGATGTGTATTGGAATTACTCTTGATGAAAATTTTCTTGTCAATATGCGCAATCAATAGGTAATTTGAGAAAAAATATCAAATTTTAGAAATAAAATGAATTGAGGTATTATATTTAGAATTAAGATAAATTATATGTGAGTTTTATACATTTGACATTGTTAGGTACTGATTTATGACTAGCGTGGATTGTTTTTTTTTTTGGTTAATATTAATATCACTAGTTACCACTTATGAATTATATATTTGTTGGATATACTGATATTAACATAATTGATAATTTATTTTATCTTCATATGACAAAAAGGTATAATACGACTCATGTTTTATATTGGAAGTAAAATATAATATAACGAGTGAATCTTATTATTTCATATTAGTTAGCAGTAAATAGCAAAATATATAAGTTTTAACATTTAAGTGCCTGTTTGAATTAGCGATGAAAACTATTTTCATACATGATTTATGGTGTACTTCCTCTGATGCTGTTTATAAGCAATTTTTTCCTTGATTGTGTAAAACAAACTAATAATTAAAAATAATAAGTGTGTCAAAATTGCTATATTTTTTCCATATATACCCCTATTTATGAAAAGAGTATAGGAGAGAGAATATATAAACAGTACGAGAGATAATAAGTATAAAATATGAGAAATAATGAGTATTTAATAGGGGCAAAATAGAAAAAAGAATATTACATTTTCAGACAAAAAGTGAAAATTGCTTATAAACAGGATCAGAGGGAGTATAAGATAAGAAGTTTTGTCTCGACTTACGTAAACATATTTTTCTACATAAACATTATCTTAATTACTCATTTAGTTCCTGAACTTAAAATAAATTGTTTTGAATAAAAAACAATAAAAGTTGAGTGATGAAAAATTAAAAAATTATAAGAATTGAATTATTACTCATAAAAATACACAAGTAAATTAATAATTTTAAAAAATAAAAAACAAAAGTTATATTTATGTCAATAAAAATCTCAAAGTAAAAATTGTTTATTATTTTAAGAGTTAAAGGACAATTTTGCTGTCAAAAGTTTTCACTAATGAGCAATTTTACTCCGAAAGCTTTTTTGGGGCAAAAAGTGTAAAAAACGAAATAATTTTGCTCTAACCATCATTTCAATTAATTTTAATCGTTAGTTAGCTAAATAAGTAGTTGTTACAATACACGTGTGAACCCCACGGTGCAAAGAGAAAGAGAAGAGGAGAGAAATGAGAATTCGTCCATTGGAGGGCGTACGGTTCTAATAAAGAAAAGAAAGATGGGAATGGTACGAACTACGAATTCAACTGAAGAGGATCAAATGTTAATGCCTGAAAATTGCCCCTCGTGCGACCTCTCCACTTGCCTCACACTTTCACTGTCCAAACTCCTCAGTCCTCGCCCATTCCATCCAACCAACCAACTTCTTCTTCGTTTTCCTCAGTCTTCACCATTTTCACTTCCTTTTCAATCTCTCCCCACTCGCTCTTCACACGCGTGCATTAAATTTTGATACGAAACCCCGCTCACAATTCCCCATATCCTCTTCCTCACTGTGGTTTTATAATGACAAAGCCAGCTTCCAACCGAAACTAAACCCCTTCTGCACCCAACTCTGCCTACAAGAATGGGGGATATGTATAGCTACGATAATACTCATAATCATGATTTCCTTGCGTCTTCAACCTCATCTTCACCTCAAGACGAGATCTCGCTTTTCCTGCGCCAGATTCTCCTTCGTTCATCCTCCTCCTCGTCACCTTCATCGTCGCTGCTTGTGACCGACGCGGTGAAAAACGCTCACACCTCGACGGCTGGACTCTGCAGTTCCCACGCCACGCTGGAGAATGCTCACGCATCTGACCGATCATCACTTTTCCAAGATGGGATCTCCGTCGTCGTTGATTCCTCCGTTGGAGTAGGCGCTCCAAACGATGGTTTTCTTTCCTCCTCGAGGACTTGTACGTTGGCCAATATGAAGGGTGGTTCTGCTGTAAACATGCCTTCGTCTTCTTTTGGAGCAAGTGAGAATGAGTTCGATGAGTATGATTGCGAGAGTGAGGTAATGCTTCTGGTCTTAAAGTTTAAAGCTTTGGTTTAAATGTCTTTCTTTCTTTATTTATTTCTGGTTTGTCCTTCCGCTGGGTTGCTAAGATTAAAGAAAACCGTAGGTGGTATGTTTTGCTCCCCAGCTACATATGTTTGGTATCATAATATTTCAGATGCATGTGTTGTATCAAAAAAATTATTTCATATGCATGCCTATTGTTTCCTTGTAAGGTTAAAGTCCTAGCATGGGTCTTGACTCTGAGATCACTGATTAATTTTTTCGATTTATATACACATTGAAGAACATATAGTGTTGAATTTCGCTTAGCTCTCTGTTTGGTAACTGAGAGTATGGGACGTATAAAAATGCCGTTTTGATTCTTGATCCCTCCTAGACCCGGATCTTTGTGCAACCTTTGCTTTGAATGTAGGAGGGGATCGAAGCATTGGGGGAACAGCTACCGGTGAAATCAGTTCCTCCGAGGAGTTCATCAAAGAGAAGCAGAGCTGCGGAAGTTCATAATTTGTCTGAAAAGGTTAGTGACTTGATTTTTTGATTTCCCTACATAAGTTCCGTTTTTTATACATGTGCCTGTTGCGTATGTATTTAATCTGGTGTGGGATTTCTCATCAGAGAAGGAGAAGCAGGATCAACGAAAAAATGAAGGCATTGCAAAATCTGATTCCAAATTCAAACAAGGTCCATACATTTGTTTTACTCGATTTTATTGGAGACTACTTTTAGTCCTTGCTTTAACAGTGGTAAATTGGTTTATGCCTGATGCAGACAGACAAGGCTTCGATGCTGGATGAAGCAATTGAATACCTGAAACAACTTCAGCTCCAAGTACAGGTGTGCGTCTTAAGTTGCATTATTATCCTACATATGTAAGTTTTAGCCTTGTCTGTCATGTACAGTATAAAATTGCACGTTAAACCATGAAATAACCCATTTGATATTAATAGCCAGATTAGGTTCTAAAGATGAGACTGTAATTTGGGGTTTGCTATTTTATTACTAAAGAACAATTTGTTTTTGGTTGCTTAGTTTGGTTATTGATGAAAGATTCTGACACCCTGTTGCTAAAGTATATTGTGATTAGATTCTGGCACTTTATCCTGGAGTGAATCCTCACCCTTCTCTCATATCACCCTGCCCCTATCAGATGAGAGACTATCAAAATGTAGTAATGTTGTTTAAATGACACTCTGGCTAGATACCAGCTTTGAAAATTCCTACTCCAAAACTCCCAAGCGAGGTCTTAAAGCACAGTCGAATAGCCGAACCCACCGTTGAAGCTCACAATTCGAACAAAAGCATATACTCTGCTCTCCTTGTTTCTGATGTGTTTTCATGATTAACATTTCAGATGCTGTCAATGAGAAATGGGTTGAGTTTGCATCCTATGTGCTTTTCTGAAGACTTGCAGGCTCAGCAATTTTGTCAGATGAGATCTGAGCTCAATGAAGAAAACAGTACTTTGCCTTCAAACATGGAAACTACTCTGCCTTTGACCCAAGAAAACCCCTTGCAATATGAGTCCAAATCCGGTCTACCTGACAAACCCAATACACAGGACCAACCATTAGTGCCCCCTCCATCATATAGAATCAACCCAGAAACTTCTTTTGTTCTAGATTCCCCAATTCCGCCACATATAAGATCTCTTCCACAGAAAAGAACTTCTGAGGTAAGCTTGATTGTGAGTAACACTAACACATACGTATTTGAAGAGCTCATTTGTGACGTTAGTTTCAATTATAAAGCAGATGCGTAGCAATGAGATATTGCGGCACCAGCAATTAAATGCGAGCCATTCAGATACCAATCCTTTAGGTGGTTCTCAAGGTGTGCATGTTCTAGAATTCTGCAACTCTATGATCTTTAGTGTATTTTTGTTCTTTTGCCTTAATTATCCAAATTTGATTGACAGCATCACACACCTTTGATATGCAAACGCCCGAGCAGAAGGGCAAGGGTTTTGAAACCGGCGTTGTGGGAAAAGATCAATTGGCATTGATCTTAAGAAATAGCGTAAACAACGTTAATATTACGTCACTGTTTCGGAGGTAAATTCTGGAATATGATGTCATTATTATGCATGCCACCCAAGTCTTGCATGTTGGTATAAGCGTTTCATTTTACCAGATAACAGGCGGGACAAAGTATATGCGAAGACGACATCAAGACAGAAAAACCTAGTTTGTGAAGTTTTTGAGGTTTCCACTTCTTTTTGAATTGTCGGGGGAATCATGTGCCCCTCACATGCCAATGCACACGTGGGAACACGAATTGATATCCACCATCTCATGTTAAATACTTGCCTGCAATATATGCAGGCATCGATGCAGATAATTGTACGGACTGGTGAACAAACGCACTACTTAAAAAGTAAAGTCTCTGATTATTTCAACTTATGGATAATATTGTTTGTTTAATTCCTCGTTCGGGACAGTTTTGCTTTTCGGTAAGCATTGTAACTTGATTCCAGGGCTGAAACCTTTTTCAATTCTTTTGGAGATCGGACTCTTGTCAATTAAAGAAAGAAAGAGTCTGATTGGTGTGAGGGATTTGGAGGGGAAGGAAAGGGAGTAAAAAATTTTATGAGTTAAAATTTAAAAGATCGAAGAAGTGAGGTAATAAAATTATAAAAAGAATATATAAGATAAAAATTAAGAAAAATTAATTAAAAGTTTTTAATCCCATTTTTTTAATTTTTTTTAAATTCAATTTAAAAAAAAATTTCCGTTCATTTTCCCTCCCCTCTCCCATACCAAACAAGCCCAAGGAGCTGCTAAGAAGTCAGAAATACTGGATAAAGAAATACATCGGACCTTCGACTGAAAATATACTCAAGTATATAAATTGTTTTAATCGAAACAAGTGTATAACTCTTCTAGTAGCTATGTATTTCTGGCAAAAAAAAAAAAGTAGTATGTATTTACCGACCATTACGCATGACAAGAAATCAGCAAAGTTTAAGGGGTTATGCTTAAAAGTATACGCTTAAAATGTTGACCCAAAAGTTAAAAATATTTTCGCATCCCTGTTGGTGGGTAGAGTAGTATTATTTGTTTACGGCGATGTGAAGAAGTCTGGATTGAATCTTGGGCAGTTCAGCAAGTGCAAAGCCGTAAATGATCTTATTTCATGTGGCTTCAGAAGGCGCCTGAGAGCTGCTTTTACTAGGTTATAGAACGACTTGCCTTGAAGCCCCAATGACTGACGAATGAGATGCGCAGAAAAAGTTGCAACTCTTCAATTCAATTTTTTTTTTTAAATAATGCAACTGTATATCATTACTTCAAAACAAAGTGCAAAGCTACTAGAACAAACAAGCGTAACCACCTTCCATCATCAAACTCATTCAAAGTGCAAAGCATTCAAAGTGCTTTTTGAATAGTTGCGTTTAAGTTTTCTTCGTTTCCCTCCATTAAATTGTTACCTTGGTGCCTTTCAGATTGACCACTTTTGTCTATAGATCGAACTTAACCATTAAAAGAATAAGAATTTTCAATAATATTGGGCTAAGGCCCCGTTTTTAAACAAAATAATTATAAGAATCTGTTACGAGGTTTTCAGTGTTTTTTTCCACTCCCTGCCGCCAATATATACACATATCAAGGCTAAAACTGTTTAGGCCTCCCAAAAGAATGCCAACCTGTAATGCCACAAAGTTGTAATACGGCAGCTTCCCCACCCCATCTTCAATGGAAACTCAATGACACCGCAGAAGAAAGATGATGATATTATCAACTCATCAAAATTTGCCTGGAAGAGCCTACTAGCTAGTATAGATTTTACAAGCGAAGGCGAAACATCATTCGCATCGACTATCAAACCAGCCAAAAATGGCCTTATACTTGTAAATCATATAGTGATGACCAAGTCCTGCATCTGTACCCACCCAAAGGCACACCGATCCCGAATCTTCTGTATCGTTGATGCTGCCAGTTCAACCATTGGCCTAATTTTCGACAACTCTTTCTCAAGTGGTATCCTAGATTTAAGCTCCATCTGCGAACCCAAGCAACATTATAAAATTGAGCATTATCAGACTTACAAGAGAAGAAAATTTGCTAGTTCAAGGGGCAGGTTTTATAAGCACCTTTTCTATACAGGAAACAGTATCCAACACATGGCAAAAATACGAGAGCTGTTTATACAAGTCTGCCTCCGTGTACTAGAGAACCAACAAACTCAGGTTAATCGAACTTTCAAAACACAAAAACTTAAGAGTGTGCGTCAGATAATAACATACAAATGGTCAACGTGTTTGGGAGTCAAACCTGTCTTAGAAGACGCCCATTGCAGCGAGGGTAATTTGGACAAACAGTTCCTCTTTCACAATCACCAACCACCCGAAGGTTGATACTTCGTGTTGCATACTTACAAGTTTCATCGTCACACTGGAAGCAAAAAAAAAAAATTTGCGACGACCGTTATTGACTTTACAGAGAAATGCTTCACGATAATATTGGAGAGGATGATTACCATTAACAAGCCTCTGTAGTACATTGAAATAAACTTATCTGCTTGCCTTTTGACCTGAGATAGAATACAATGAAGTATCAGCAGAAATGCAGCTGACAATCTTATGACAGGCCAAATCTACAGACAAATGTGCTTATGATCTGAATGTTCAAAATTTCCTGCTTGAAATGCAGGAAAACAAAATATATAATGATAAAACTGAAATTTTAAACTGGTTAAAACCTGATTGGCAATCATTGCAGGAAAAATTCTGCCAACACCATCTTCTTCCGGGCACTTAGGACAGCGCAGCTTACGCCAGAAATTATAACTTGATTCCTTCATGCCTGAGCTTGTTGGCTTTTCACTTTCACAAACAGATTTAAAGATGGGAGGACAGTCAAAAGTACCAGAGCAGCTAGGACATGACAAAACCAACGGCTCACATCCTTGATACCTGCAATTTGATTTTTCACATTTAATTTGTTAATAAATACTAGCTCTAGTACTTAATATAAAATCCTGCTTGTAATGCAATTTACACTATATATGAGATCTTATATTAAAGATTGGAGGTAGTAATAATCAAATTCTCTAGTAGGGAACACAAGGGTAGTCTAAACTTCCTACTATGAATAAATCATAGCACAGAAATTGTTGAAGCATATAAAATATTTGAAAGATTATAAGCTATACTAAGGAAAAATAAAATTCCATGATAATGCGTTAACATCTCTTAAAAAATGCTAGTTTAAAAAAGTCAGCTGCTTATCTGTAACATCTTAAATATTTATTTATCAAGAAATCAATGCGTTGGTATTCAAATAACCATCGGTAGGAATTACGCACATGGATAAAATTTGTGACCAATAATAGGACAGCAAATTTAGACAAAAGATGTGGCTACCTCTCTTTGTCATCAGCAGCAAACAAGAGTGAATTTGAAGGATCACCATTGAAGGCTTCACTTGACTTGTGTTGAAACTGTAAACCATTCACAGATCGTCAAGCAGGAAATACAATTGAAATCATGGCTAAAACATTAATTGCCTCTAAATGCAAATCTAAAACACAGTAGGAAAGCGGTTCTACTTTTGATGCATCAAGCCCTAAACAATCAGCCAGCCTTTCTGGACTCGTGCCCTGAATTGATGCGCAGAGACGTGATACAACAGGATGAAGCTGCAACATGAGGAAAAGTAGTCAGGCAAGGTACTGTGAGTAGCAATAATGGATAACTTTGATCTGCTTTAGAAGATACCTGTTGTGATAGGTAATAATCAATGTCAATCATCCATTTCCCCTGTTCTTGTTTTAGTTCCTCAGGATGTCTAGCACGTTGAGCAATACTTGTTCCGCTGCTTGAATTACTGCCCTGCTAGAGCCGAAAATAGTAGAAAAGAGGCCAACCACGCGCGATCAGTATCTCATATGAAATGCAAAATAATGCATTTTCAACGTTTCAGTGTCTGGTCTCTGATCGAGAGCAGCAACTAAAGGGCAAACCTGCTCGTAGCAAATAATGTAGGGGATTGCATCACCAACAGAGCAACCAGTGGAGTAGCCCTTTTGCTTCAACCTTTGTGCCACCTAAATAATGATCCACAAAAGCATCCTTACAATGTATTAAATCACTACAAAATGCAAGAAAAGAAAATTTTGAGATGAGTGACTGTTTCAACTAAGAATCAAATATATTGAACTCACAAGAACATGCGGTTGATTTTTGGCATCTGGATAGGCTTCAGGAGGTTTAGTCAATGTCTTAGTGATGATATATTTCTCTAACGGCACTTGTCCACTCCTCATCTCTTCTTGCACCTGTTTTCGTTTTCACATGTTACTCCAAGAACCTGGACCTTCTATTTTGAAATCACAAATCCAAAGTTTTAAGGGATAGAAATCTCTACTGTAAGCAGGTCTCCAATAAAGCTCAAGGCTTTTCCAGAGGAAATACATTTAATAAAATCCACACCATTCTAGCGGGGATTTGTAAGCCCAAAGCTCCAAGAAGCTTCTTTTAAACTCTCAAGTCCATGATAGGTTATCGTGTACAAGAAACTAATATTAAAAAAACAAATTATACCTTGCGAAGAGAGCTGTGAATTGATTCGACAACATCCTCACACGACCTGTAAGTACGAGAACCATATTTCTACTGGATGAGTGAATCTTGCTTCTCAAATTTCTAGTTCGGCAAAATCAATACATCAGCGGACTCAAGCTGGAAGAATACATACCCTCCTGACAGAATTTGGCCTAGGCAAAAATCTCCTATTTCTTTAGATAATAGACTCCAGTCACGACGAACAATGTCCAGACCCTTACGTTCAATAACCTGGACCATCAACAAATCCCAGATGATTTCCTCCTAAGAAATTAGAATTCAGTAAAAAACGTAAACTTTAAAAAGATGAAATACCTCATATGGCGAGCCATCTTTGAACTGCACCTTGACAGCTGCATATTTCTTTTTCTTCAACAGTAGCATTCTCTTGTACAAACCATCAAGGTCAATTTCCAAGCACCTATATTTCTTGTTGACCTAAAGCCAAAGTAAAAGAGAAATCACGGCTCATACAAATTTTAGCCAAAAAACAGAGAGAGAGGTGCTGAAATCATTTATAGTTGCAGCTAGTGCAGACCAAGGAACAAATTCAGCTTCCTCTTTTCTCAACCATTTCATAAAGACCATATACTATAGAAGAGTGTACGAATTCACATCTCGCAAGCCTTTGCATTAATCAAGGAGTACAAACATAAAATTCTGAAATGCTAACGAGAAGCATATGTTTTGAGCACAGGAAAGCCCAAAAAAATCCACAAGTAAATTATCCAGCGCTCTCAACCAGCTAGGCACCCCTCGTAGCTGAATCCTACCTCTTGAATCACTTTTCCAGCCATTGCTTTTGCTTTTGCAATATCATCTAGTCCACTGTAAATCATTATTGAATCAGTGTCGCCGTAGATCACCTATGAAATGGAACAGCATAACAATTAAGAGTTATTACTCTCGAATTCAAATAGCACATATAGGTACCAAAAGCCTACTACAATAACTTCAAGAAAAAAATTGGAGAATTAACCTCCAAGTTCAGGTTATTCTGAACAAGATCAACAGTGCTTTGTAATATCTCCCTTCCCTACACAGTCATGAGACTCATTAATGATATCTGTTTTCAGTTGAATCAAGAGCAAGGTTGCCACTGTTAATGTTAAACAAACCAATGACTTGTTCTTACTTGCAAGGTTATAAGCTCAGCCAACGGTTTTGCATAAAATCTTGAATTAGCAAATCCCAGGCATCCGTACATACTGCACCACCCACCATAATTTTTTTTTATATATAGAGGAAAGAATTGAATGCCATTGAGTACCAAAGGAAAAGACACAAACCTGTTTGCAGTAAGCTTAAGTGCTTGTTGCTGAATGTCCAGGTGCTGAACTTTAAGACCAGAAGCAGTTTTCATCCATGACTTCACCATTCTCCTCCTTTGAACCAAATTTTTCAGCAACTAGCAGGAAAAAAAACAAATTCAAATCACACACACACACACACACAATATATATATATATGCATATGTAGTGTTTTTTTTTTGGGGGTGGGGGGCTACAATCTCTTAGCGTCAAATAATGAGAATCCTAAAAGATGTGCCATCCTATGTTAAAAGCATCCAACTTAAAAGCTTAAACCCAATACTCGAAACGGAAATGCGCTAAAAAATTCTAAAGGAAGAAATTGTTACTGCCTCTTTCAACTCGAGTCACGCAAGTTAGACTGGTATAACAGAAGCAAGAAACCTTGCACAGATACTCTTGTCAGGATACATACTAAATCATGCAAAAAGAAGGAAGAAGGAGAAAACACAAGCCACTGTAAGGCTTTACACAATCCAATAAGTTTTTTTTTCTAAATGAACAACCAAAAAGCAGGAATATCGTGAATGAAAAATTTGTATCTGTGCCAATTTACCTCTGGCAAAACTCCAGTTGTTTTACTAGATGGCAGACGAGGAAAAGATCCATCTGTAGATCTTTCAACAGTTGTGAAGCAGATGTTGTATTCCTGTAAATTAGCTCAGTTAGATGCACAGACATCTAGAAACTGCCATAATCACAATTACGGCAGATGAGATCAACAAAAAATGGAAAAAAAATAAGCAGCTTAAAAATGACATTAACGGTTAGAAAGTTAAAAAATGTTATTACCTGAATTATAGAAGGATAAAGACTATTGAAATCCAAGAGCAATATATATTTGTCATATAAACCCCTTTTAGGCTCCAAGACCAACCCTCCAGCATAGGACGGGGTTTTCTTGCTTTTACCATGATCATTGTCAGGAGCATCATTGTCATAGTTTGTATTGTCAATAACTTCGTCAAAGCTGACATCCTCAACACCATGAGTTCCTCTGCGTTTCGTCAATTTTCTTTCTTTGGCATGGGGAGGAATCTTGTCTGGCACAATATATTTCTTTGCATGGAAAGCATGCAACAGAAGATACTCCACTCTCTGTGCCCTTGCACCCTGCAAGGGAAAATAGAAGTGAGGTTTAACACCTGCTGGGACATTTCCATCGTCAACTTGCTCAAGCAAATGTTTCAGGATACAATGGGCTCACCTGAAGTGTTTTTCCCCACAAATTACCACTAATATTAGTCAGCTGACGTGTGAGGGGGAGAACACTCAAATGAAACATGAGTTCCATAGACAACCATGCATCTGTCTCGCCATACTCAATCTGCACAAGTCAACAATACTATAAGAAACAACATAAAGGTAAGCTCATTCATTATCATCATCGATCAATGGAAGTTCTCGATGGAAATTGTCCAACCAACTATTGAAACTTCAAAAAATAAGAACAGAGATATTTTAGTCATCAAATAATGAAAATCAAGCATAATGACATATTTTAATATTGTAATGAGTGCCTTCTTTTGCATGTTGTATCTAGTTTCACTTATTACTTTGAAAACTCTTATTTTGTTCAAAAATAAAGGCATGTTTCATTCTACAGACCTTGACTTTTGTGTTTACACCTGTTGTGTTCTTCCGTGTAGGGTGTAGTGCCCCTTTTCGTTATGGGTTTTTACCTAGTATAAGTTTTAATCTTTCTTCAAAAAATTAAAAAAATAAAGGCTGGTCTTTACCCAAAAAATAAAATAAAGGTATGTCCAAAAAAATGATTAAGAAAGAAATCAGAATTGAGCCACTCATATACAACAAAAGGTTTCATTTAAAACAATAAAAAATAAGCCAGCAAAATGAGCAATTCAGCTAGTCTCATACAACAATAGAGGGGATGCTTGCATGCCTAAATTAAAAAAATAAGTGTTGAATTCTGATTTTCTTATGATAAGGAAAAAAGAAGCTTCAATAGATTGGCACCTACAAGTTCCATAAGGGATTCTGCTGATTGGAACATTTTTGGAACGTCATGAGGAGCAACTTCCTTTCGAACCTTATTTAGCTGAGATTTTGATAGTTGAGATAAAGAGTAGCTAACCTGGAAGAACCAAAGCAATAAAGTTATAAATTAAGAAATAAAAATCAAGCTCCTGACCAGTGTGGTTTCTAAACAAATATTGTACCTCCTTTAATAGGTCACGAGCACACAAGTATGTATCACAAAGAAGACGACCAGCAATGCAAGACATGATGCCAGGAGTAGCTCCAGAACCAAAAACAGTGCTTACTCTGGTAAGTTTAGGCATCACAGCCCGCTTAAGGCGGCCTGTTTTGGACCACATGCTGCTTGGCACTTTGGAAGTCTGCATAAGTTAAGAGGGTATTTGCCATCTCAATTGAACTGGCATGATTGCTTAAATAAAAGAATAATGAATAATATCCAAGTATATTGTCTCCTTCTTGGACTAAAAAATCTAAAAGAGATTGCTATAGCCTCTATTCAAAGAGGAGAACTAAGTCTAGATATTATGAAAAAAATTCAAAATAAATAAATATAAAAATCAATATATCAAATGAAATATTAAATATTAAAATATAAATAAAAATAGAATAATTAAAATATATTAATAAAAATAAAATAATAATGAATTTTAATAATTAATAAAAGGGCATGTTGATTATATCAAAAATCAAAGGCAACAATCCTTTTAGTTTAACATGGTAAGAACACCATTACTATCATAATAACCTCTATACGAAATGCTGACATCAATAGAAAAGGGACGGTTCGAATGCCATCTACTAACATCATCAAAAACATTGTTACAATACTTTTCCAAGAAGGTTTTATTGAAAACGTGAGAAAACATAGGGAAGTTTTTGAGTGTTTTAGGCGCAAAGGCCCCTTCAAAATGTAAAGTACAAGTCATACATATCACAACAAGCTCAAATGCATCCTAATTCTCCATCTATTTCTGTCTGAAGAAATATGTTCAATTTGTCTTATTAGTGAATAGGTTTTATGGACTTCGATCAGACCCAGCCCAGTAGGGCATTGCCGAAGCATATTTCTAAGCTACATATATCTCATTTTAGTAATTAGTCTTATCCCTGATTACTAGAATATCTTGTCAACGCATTCATCAACATTAGGACATCAGGTCATTTTGATGACCATTTAATTTCTCAACTCTTCTATTTAAAAAAAGCATGTCTAGTCATTGATTTTAAGGTTAAAAACATTTTCACCCATTATTAGCTTATCCTGATACCATCCATTTGACACTACAAATAATAAGTCAAGCTATGAATTGAATGAGGAAATTCGAAATAAGCTTAAAATCATATCATCCAGAATAACTTAATTCTCATGACAGCAAAAACTCCCACCTGACATCTGTGAAGAAGAACATCCAGGTCAAATCCAGAAATGTTATGTCCAACAAGAACATCACTGTCCAACTTGTGTAATTCTATCATCAGGCGGTTTAGTAAAGCCCTTTCACTGCAAAGCAGACATAAAAATATAGGTCAAAACAATAGTTAAGCAAATAATTTTAGTGATTTCTTTTTATTTTTCTAGTAAAAAGGGACTACAAGAAAGAAAGACTGAAAGCATGATATTTAAAGTTTCCACCTGCTCTCAACAAACAGAACGTTAGATCCAGCTTTTGTGTTTCGGTCTGTAACTTCCTTATTGAATCCCAGTGGAAATATGCCTCCATCAAGCTTACGGACAACGGTAAAATGGGTCAGTAGTCCAGGTCTCTTCCATTCTGAAGCCAACATGGGAGTGTCAATCTGAAAAGTCAAACAAAGTTGACTGCTGATCATACTTTCTACTCAAATATATCACACGTAGGACTGAAATTATTTGAAGACTGTGAGTCAATTTATAAACGTTACGCAAAATAGTCAGCGGAGGAAAACATATAATTGGCAAAAAGGAGGTAGGGGGAGTCGGCACTAAGTTTGGGCTTCATTCATTTATATCAAGGTCTTGAAATCATTGTTCGTCAAGCAAATATTTCCAAAAGAATTACACAAGTATTTATTCTTTTGGCATTTCAACGTTCATCAAGCATCATCCAAAATATTATAATAAACTGAAAATGGTTTTTGGCCTGTAATAAAAGCTTTATCTATATAAATGATAACAATATCACCTCGAGTTGATATTAAAATGACCGCCTTGCGTATCTGTATTTGTTAGTAACAATAGAAATTAACTTAAAAACTTCAGTCATTCAAAAAGCAATCAATAATGACAGTTGCTAAGGGAACACTAGTTTGGCACTTTATTCTATGGTCACACACTGTTGCCATCTAAAATCAGCTAATATTTAATTTATGAAGCAATCAAATGTACAGTGATGGATCACAAATACAAGTAACTCTAGTCATTCAAACCACCCATTAACAAATATTCAAGAAAGCACAACCAGGAAATACTTTTGTTAAGCACATTTTGACTGGAGAAATTAAATAGCAAACCAAACCTGACTAAAAATATATGTTGTGTTCATCACTACGTATATAAGTAGAAAAATAAATATTTATGATCATGACTATATTTACATATAGAATATTCAATACACATTGACACTATTTGAGGTCATCACAATACAAAAGATGAGTTAGCACACTACCACAACATTCATATGGTAAGAGAGCCAAACACTGACATCAAGCACCCAAAACAAACCTTGACCCTGCGGCAGCAAACAATGGATGCAGAGACAATCTCGTTTAAGTTTTGATTTTCATTTATGATAGTTTTCAAATTTATAGCTGTGACAACCACGGGAGGAATCTCAAAACTGGATTTGGAGGAAGTTGAAATCCTTATGTCTTTAGGAGAGTCAACCATCACTTCAAATTTGCACCAGCTAACCTGCAAGTGCAGTGCAATGATCAAATATTGCCCTGTACGAATTAAAAAGACAAGAAAATACATTACTACTAGTAATAGCCATACTTAACTCACCCTTTGAGAAGTAAGGCGGGAAGAAAAGTTTGAAAGTAGCAGCCATGAAGGCCCCTTTATCTTTCTTTTAATTAGAAAAAGCTCCAACGCACTGCAGGTCATGAGAAAGTCAGTTTACATGCTTTTCCCAAAGAAATTAAATGTTGATTTTACACACACTTCTTGCACAAGTATACATCTGAACTAGATTATGAGACGTTTTAATAGCTAAAGGTACTGAACGAGGATGCATAAATCTTACACTCACTAATGCAATAGAAAGGCAGTTTGTAACCAGGTTAGCACTCAAAAAAACTAGATGTGAGATAACTAAATATTCAACAGAAAAATAACTTCCTCAGCGTACGAAAGACTGATTCAATTGTCTTTGTCTGTCTTCAAATGTCATGTTCCAATGGTTAGTGAAAGAGGATTCCTTAGATTCTAAAAAAATGAATACCTGCAATGAGTTCCTAGAACAGCACAGAAACTCTCTCCTTTCAGATCTACTGGAAGAGGTGGATCCTGGATCAGAATTATCAGCAGTGATGATTTGAAACACAATTGTAAAAATACACAGATTGAAACAAGTCACACTTGCATGATGAATTCATGCCGTCAATGAATTAACATGCACTTTGTTATTATTATTTGTTTTGCCTGAGGATAATTATATGTTGAGTAGTGCACCTTGAATGGATAGTTGATTTTCAGCACATAATTTTCACCAGCAGGTATTTCAGAGCGTTCAAATGCATACTTCCTCTGCAAGGCGTTCCCATAACACATATATGAGCAAGAAATCAAAATAACAGAATGAGCAACAAATGCAGGGGACACAAAAGTATCCAACGAAACAATTATGAACCCTCTGACACATCAGATGTTTCAATGAGCAAACCTTAACAGGTTTCATGCTAAAAGTTGAAGCGTTCAGATCTAACAGCTGTTTTGCTATCTCATTCTTTAAACCAGACACCATATCCTACAATTTTACAAGAGAAAAGGGGAAACACAGGATGCATTAGCAGCTGCAAGCCAGCAAAAAATATGGAAAGTGAGGGGGGAAATATAATCAAGAGACGGTGAAAATCTATTTCAAAAGTAAAGACTAACTTGCAGCTTTTTGTGAAAGTCTGTACGAGAAATCCGAGACTCTTCAACATCCTTCTCAAGTTCCATCATCTCATCAGTGTGATGTAAAGGACGACTTGGAATTGCATAGACACACCTGTGCATGTTCTTTACAACAACACAGCAACTCTGATACGAATTACCTGATTTGACCTGATTCTCAACAAGAATTCCAGTAAGTGAACCTTCCACATCCAGGTTACACACAAGTGAGCAGTAATGGGTGGCTGACTGACACTTTGCACTGCTTAAATCCAAAGAGTAGAGGCAAATAACATTCACTGGGGCTTGAAAACTAAAATAATTAGACAAAAGACAAAAAGTATGCATCATCATGCACTGGGTTTGGTAAATAAAATTGAATTGCAGCAATTAGTCCCTGCTATTATTAGAGCTTGCCAAACAAGATATTGAGATCTTTAACCTAATTTTCATCCTTCTAGGGTCCTGCCCCTCACACACTCTTAATGCTGGATTAACTGCTCCACACATGTTTGAGAAAACATTATGTGAGGGTTCTTCCCCATGAACCTACTATGTTTAATAAAGCTGAGACAATAACTTTAAATCAGAAATAAGACACAAATAAAGAGTAACTGATAGGAAATTGAACATAGAAAATAAGAAAATTACCTTCCCAAACAAATAAAGGGTACCCGTGTTAGCTCCATAGAATTCCTCATGGGCATCAAGTATGTAGAAAGGCAGCGACCCATCAGCCTCCAGATTGAACTCTAAGTTTTCTTCCCTATTTAAAGCTTCGTCCGCCACCTTTGAATCAGCAACATTGAAGTCGCCCCCGCTCTTTGCTGCCTGCCAACCGATAGTCGCACTCAGTGCAGGGTCGTCTTCTTTAACTTTCGCATTCAGAGGAAATACGTCCTTCTTCACTGTTTTTTCGGCTTTCATCTCAACGTCCTTTAACATTTTCTCTTCAGTCATGTCTCCGTTAGTTGGACCACTATGAGTTTGCAAGGTTGATGCCTGGCCATCGTCGGAGTTAATATTTCTCCCATCTTCTGACTCTTTAGTCACCTCTGCTTTGACTCCTCCGTAGTTTCGTTCAGAAACCAAGGCATGACCATCATTTTTCACAACTCCGGTAGATTCATAACTGCCATTTGCGGCAGCATCCGACGACAAAGGACCTCCCATCGGATCAAGACATCCAATCGCTGGTTCCTCGCTCTTAACATTATTAATCGGCAGAGCAGTGTTTGCACTTGATGAGGGATTTGTTGGCCCGCGTCTCCGCCTTAGTCTATCAGTCTCATCCGGTGCAAACTCTGCGATAACATCATCAACAATGCTATCACAAGAAAAGCTTTTAGCCTTATCATCCCGGGTTTTCTTAAAAACTGACGAAGTGAACATCGATGACAACCTCTGCGCCCCTATCATCGCTGCCGCTGCCGATAGCGAAGACGGTGGCCTTTTAGGTTGAGGATCTTTCTTTTCTTGTCTCTTCCTCTTGGGCTTTTCTGTTTCGCCATCGGATTCGTCGGAGGACAGGGTGAACCCAGCTTTTGACCAATCCTCCTCCTCCCCTTCGTCCCCGTACCCAAGACCGTCATCGTCCACAATGAAGCCTCGGGCTTCTTCGCGGCGCTTGGCGACGAGAGCATTGTACTCGTCCTCTTCGACAGTGTCATAAATAGGGTTATCCAACTTAATTTGATATCCATCGCCATCTGAACGGCGACCGCCGCGAATACGAGCTTTTAGACGTTCCAAAGCTTCGGAACGCGCCGATGCCTCAGCTCCTCTTCCCCTTCGTTTGGAAGTCGTTGAAGGCTGTTCATCGGCCATTTCCGTCGCTGTGATCTGATGTTGGGAGAGCAACTATCGAATGGACCAGTTGGGCGATTGCTATGAGTTTTTTTTCAAAGGAAAGCGCGGGAAACCGTGCTGCTTTTGGCGCGAATATGGCCGATCTCGCAATTGTCATGTTCGATGTTCGGTGAGGGGAAAAAGAAATTAAATCAGACTTCCCACCAAAAGAAATTATATGCAAGCCAGTCATGGCAATATTTTACGATAGTTTACCGGCAAATATGTGTGTGTGTGTTTATTTTTAATAAAACTGAAATGTGAGACTCTAGTTATATTTGGAATAACTTTTTTTTAAAAAAGAAGTGCTTGTTACATAAATTGAAATAAAAAATAAGTATATATTATCATTATGTATAACGATTTAAAAAAATATTTTTTATTACCAAGGATATACTTCTTCCGGTTCTAATTATAAGACAAAGTTGACTTTTTTGGAGAAATTAAGGAAGTCAATTAAATTACTTTAGAGTATTTATATTTTTATTTTTTTCTCTAAACTAATTAATTTGATTAATAAACTAATATATAATTTAATAATAACATAAATATAAACATTCTAAAGTAAGTTAATTGGCTTCCTTAATTTCTCCAAAAAAAATCAACTTGATCTTATAATTAGAACCGGAGGGAGTATATCTTATGTTAGTTCATGAGATCGGATCAGCATCAAATTCAGGTTAGCAATAGCTGCAAATTTGGTGACTTGAGTAGTAAAAATGGAGCTCGTTTGGTTTTAGAATGTTGTTTCGCAGAGGGTATTATGATTGAGACCATATTTGGGTTTATAAGCACATTACCCTGGACATCGATGCCAGAGATCAGGGGATGCAAGAGCAAACAGAACATCTCAGAAAGAACATATTTCCATAACAATGCATCTTTCAAAATCGAGAAAGAAAATATAACCACTGAATACTTTTCAATTCATCTTGTTATAAAATCATCATTTAAAATTTGATGTAGTTTTACATATTTTTTATTTATCCAGCTACAAACGAATTTTATTATCAATATAATCATGTCATGATTTCATCGCTCTGGATATGGAGATGATAAGCATGGGCATTTGGAAGCAAAATGAGGTTAGATAATTTTGTTCATTAGGCTTATACCCTCAAAATCATGGTTTTAGAAGCATTTTTCCGTAAATCGAGATAAAACTCCTCTCACATACTTACCTCGTAAACTGTAAAAATTATTCTCCAAAAGCTAATCAGAACACACACTTAAACTAAGAGGGCGATCAATGAGAGGGGCTGGATACAAGGAGCAGTGGAGGAACTGTAATCCAAAGTTGAGAGGAAGAATATTTACGTGGGCTTTGACTTTAACAGCAACGTCAAATGGAGCAGCCCAGTGACTACAATTGCAATTTCTCTTTGAAAAGTATCTGGGCTTCTTTGTCTGTATTATCGGGTGTTTTTTTTTTTTTGGGCTGGCGGGAGCCAGATCCTGTCCAGCCGTTGCACTTCTATTATTGTAAGCTCATTAATAACGCAACTTCAGAGTTTTTATATTCTCTCTGTATAAAAAGATATTTATTGTTGATTTGAATGATTTAATTTATCTAAACTTGCGTGTGCAGTGCAGATTTAGAGCACATGCCTTCCAAATTCGTTTCTTACAAGTTTTAATTTTATTGTCGTTTTTAGACACTTGATTTATTCAACTGATATATGCGTCTGGAATACACGTGACATACCACAGATCTCTGAATGTCAGGTCATAGTTTTAATCTTAATTGTGTTGCGCCTTTAAATAAGTCGAAATTTATTTATTTTAAAATTAATAAGTATTGATAGTGATGCTTAAAAAGGGGAAATATTCAAATATCACCGTAGCCAATTAGGATAATCCAGAAGGGGTGAGGGACACACGCATATTATATATATATATTTTTAAAACCATCACGCATATTATATTAATACTCTGCTTTTTGTCTGAAACCATGTTTTTCTGGTGACGGTGGGTGACAGAAAGCAACACTCACTCAGGTTTACTCATTTGCAACTTGCTGAGATCAGAGCAGATAGTAACAGTCTCGTAATTACGGAGCCATGTAGCTGTCCTGAGTTTGATGACCTAGGTTGTGTTCGGTTAGCTTATTTGATAGAAATAAGTTTGTTTTTGGCAATAAACTCAAATAAAATGTGTTGTGTTTTTGTAGTGTTTGTTTCAGCTTATTTTAATTGTATCACGGGTAAAATAAACTACTTATTAAATAAGCTCCTCGTTACGTGCTCGTTTGAAATAGCTTATGTGTTCATTTGAGATAACTTATTTTTGGGCAATAAATACTTATAAATTGTGATTCACGATATATGAGGTAAGTATGTGAGAGGAGTTTTGTTTCGACTTACGTAATAAGGACTTATTATCCCAAAATAAGTGATGTCAAACACTTACTATTTTTGGGCAATAAGTGCTTATAAATCGTGATTCACGGTATACAAGGTAAGTATGTAAGAGGAGTTTTATCTCGGCTTGCATAATAAGGACTTATTGTCCAAAAATAAGTGATACCAAACACGGGCACAACTTTTCTATTAAGTCACTTATTACGTAAGTCGAGATAAAACTCCTGTCACATACTTCCCTCGTATACCGTAAATCACGATTTATAAGCACTTATTGTCCAAAAATATCGCTCGTCCAAACATAAATCATATTACAAAAACTGATTTTTTTATTAAGTTATTTTTAATAAGTTAGAATCATAATAAGTCATTTTTCCTACTGTTATCCTAAATACAAGAAACCCAAGCAGTTGCAATCGTCTCGAGTGAGTGTAACGATTTCTTGGAATCATTACGAGTGTTGCAAGATGCTTTCTACTATATAGACATCAGATAAATTATGAGGAATTTTCATGATTAATGAGATTCTGAAGACTAGTAGCTAGTCAAATCTTTGGCGTCTGATTCTTTATAATTATAAACACAAACACGGACACCATAAATTCCCAGCCACCCCAGCTGGCAAAAAAAAATATCCCAGCCACCCAACCACTCCAATGCAACTTTCTGGTTGTTAGGGTTTTAAGCCACGGATTATTTTGGATTGGTGCAATCACTTAAAAGCCATTAAATGAATGTTTGGCAAACCTTATGGTTTTAAAAATTGTTTTTCATAAATCAAGATAAAATATTTGTTATGTACTTAGTTTATAAGTGGTAAAAGTTATTCTTAAAAATTAATACCATTATACCTCTCAGCCAAGTAAAAGCCGGTAAAAAATGACTGAGGCGAGTCAAAATACACGTGACTCCCGAGTGTTAGCTCGCAGAGGGAGTGAGCCAAATATAAAGGGAAGATTGAACAAAAAAAAAAATATAAAGGGAAGAGAAACAGTGAGAAGTTACTATTTATGTTAAGGTAACGGCATTTCAGTTTGGCAAAGGTGGCTTGTATTTTATCCCTAGCGGTTTCCAAAGAAGCGATAATCTCACCTGACCTTTTTGGCGGTTTATCGTCTACCCCTCGCACTTAGCCCTGGAGGCATAAGGCATTCTCCCAAAACTGCAATTGATTGTTCGCTCTGTTATTTCCGTAAGTCCCATCATGCCAGCTCCTCTTTCCGTCCCTTTACTCTCTCTCTCTGTTTCTCTCACTTTGTGCTTATTCCTTCCTTCTTCTCTCCTCCTCATCTTGAATTCATGAGGTTGCTCTCCAATGCTTGATCCTTCCTCTCCCGCCATGAACGACCAGCTCTCCAGACCCACTTCAATCTTTGGACTCCGATTGTGGGTTGTGCTCGGGGTGTGTGTCGGAGCCGCCATCGTACTGCTTCTCTTCCTCATTTCTATCTGGCTGGTTTCCAAGCGCTCCAAGACTAATCCCATTCACAGACCATCAATCCCAATCGTCTCCAAAGAGATCCACGAGATTAGAATCGACCATCACCACGATTCCAAGCTAAAAGGAACCCGTATCCTATCCGACCCGTCTCCCGAACTGGACCCGCTTCCCGGAATTGAACGCCAGACTCTGCTCCCAACATCGGAAGAAGAAAATTCATCCGGGATCAACCGAATTCAATTTGAGATTGGGAAGAATCATAGAATTTCGTTCCCTGAACGTGCTCTGGCTCGGTCGTCTTCGCACGGAAGTGGGGACGTACGGCCCGTCGATCAGGTACCTACGGTGATTCCCGAAGTGTCGCATTTGGGTTGGGGTCACTGGTATACTCTGAGAGAGCTCGAAGATGCGACGAATGGGTTCGCCGACGAGAACGTAATCGGGGAAGGCGGCTACGGAATTGTTTACCATGGTATTCTGAAGGACAATACTAACGTTGCAGTGAAGAATTTGCTCAATAATAGGTACTTTCCTCTCGCATTTAGGGATTATTCTGGTTTGGTACAAAATAATAAGTTTGGTATGTGATGCGCTCATAACGTAAGGGGACAAGCTGAGAAAGAGTTCAAGGTCGAAGTGGAAGCTATAGGACGAGTCCGGCACAAGAATTTGGTAAGGTTGCTGGGATATTGTGCTGAAGGAGCTCATAGGTACTCCCTTGCAACATCTGCAACTACCAATTATTTCTATTTTATACTGTAATCTGTTTTACTTTATAAGAGGTCTCTGTATATCAACAAATTCTTCTATTGGTAAAATATTTTTGATAGAATGCTCGTATATGAGTACGTTGACAATGGGAACTTGGAGCAGTGGCTGCATGGGGATGTTGGGCCTTGCAGTCCTCTGAATTGGGAAATTCGAATGAACATTATTCTGGGAACAGCAAAAGGGCAAGTAACAAGTTAATTTATTGATCTCTGCTTTACTTCCTTTTTATTCTGAAGTCTAAACTGATCGGTGATTTAATTCAACAGGCTAGCTTATCTTCACGAGGGGTTGGAACCAAAAGTTGTTCACCGTGATATTAAATCAAGCAACATTCTGATCGACAAGCAATGGAATTCAAAGGTGTCAGACTTTGGGCTTGCAAAACTCCTTGGCGCTGATAGCAGCTACATTACCACACGTGTCATGGGCACATTCGGGTTTGTAAATTCTCCCATTGTTCTGTTCTATTCCCTTAAGTTGGCAGCCATTGCTTGACATCATTTCCCCTTTGGCAGATATGTAGCTCCCGAATATGCAAGTACTGGAATGTTAAACGAACGAAGCGATGTGTACAGTTTCGGAATTCTTATTATGGAAATAATTACAGGAAGGAATCCAGTTGATTACAGTCGGCCTCCGGAAGAGGTTTTTTTTCGCATACCTCACTTTTGTCATTTTGATACGGCTGCTGCAATCTGTTCCTACTTCTTGTTCTTGTAACTGAAAATGGCGATTTTCAGGTCAATTTAGTTGACTGGCTCAAGAAGATGGTTAGTGACAGGAATGCAGAGGGAGTTTTGGATCCCAAGCTCCCTGAGAAACCAAGTTCAAGGGCACTCAAGCGAGCCCTTCTTGTAGCTTTACGTTGCACTGATCCTAATGCACAAAAGCGACCCAAAATGGGGCATATCATACATATGCTCGAAGCTGAGGATTCTTCTCACAAAGAGGTAACAAAGCAAGCAAAATAGGTTTAAAAAAAGGATGTACTGTTTTTTAATAGTGGAATTTTTCCCTTGTTGCCCGTGGTTTTTTGTCTCTCACATTGGGCCTTTTCCCACATTGAATTGTGTGTGCCATCTTCTGCTATTCTCTTGTTTTACATCTCTATAATTCTCAAGTGTTTAATCTTTTTCTTATATCCTCTGCTTCCCCAAGCTCAACAGTTAAGAAAATATATTAAGAGATGATTCATATTGGGAAGACAACTTAAATTTGGAAAAAAATAAAATAATAGGAAGCCGTGCTTTCAATTTAACGAAGTACTACTTTTCCATTCACAAAACTGTTTTGAATGTTCAATAAGAGAAAGACCTTGAAGGACTTCTAGTTATCCATTACATTAATGTTCGATGCTGCCATCACAACCTCTTGAGTTATTATGGTAAGATCTAAGGTCATTTGCATTTTAGCAATGTTACTCTCCTGCTTTCCAAGTAAACCCACTGAAACTAAATGCAAAAGCATACCACATTTTATGTATTAGATGGCAAGTATTACGTATATCCCTGATAGTTTCATGATCCTACCACCATGAAACTGATTTTTGTCACTTTTGTCAATTCAGGATCGGCGGGCGAAACAGGATGCGGAAAATTCAGCTAATGATGAGGATAGATCAAAAGGGGAGGCAACTGGGTCTGGTGATTATGGTAAAGTTTGAAAGAGAGATGCAGCAAAGCCAGTGAGACAAGACCACACCTTGAAGGAGAAAAGCAACGAATTATGCATTAGCTGTATCTATAATGACCGAGAGCTTGTGGAGCCCAACGCCCATTCCTTTACAACCTGTCGTTCGCTAATGCCAAATGCGATTTTAATCCACCAGGCTTCAGCATAATTTGGTCTTGTATATATATTTTGGCTTCTTAACCCCAGCCCATAGCCTCAATTCCTTCAGAAGGAAGATCTGCTTCATTTTCTCTGTTCGTGCTTTTGCCTCTACGGAGGGGAGCTTGCAGCTTTATTTTGGACCGGGACATGTAAAGTTATCTCACGGTATATCCATTATAAGGTTATTGTCATACGTCTTTTGTTTTGATCTGCCTGAACTTGGCTTGATTAAAAACACAATACATTGTCGAGATTGCTTTTACTACAGCAAACACTCAAAGCCGAGATGATATGCAGAGTGTCAATTTTATTTAGGGTGTTTTATGTAATTTAATTGGCCCTCTGATAACTTGGTTCTGTGCATATTTTGAAACCCTTCGTTTATGATCAACTTTGACAAATGACAATTCTGTATGCGTATGTGGCTAGGAAGTGAGGAAGTTGTTCCAACGATATCAAGTTCCTCCTTGAAGAGTTTCCGCCCCAATCTATTTTTCCCTGATCGTAACTTTTGTGAACATAAAAAGAGCTTAGAGCATTCAACTGCTTAAGATACAGCGCAAGCGTGAGGACATCCATTTGTTAGAGAGAGAGAGAGAGAGAGAATGGAATATATGCCATCTTGGTTCCAGGATTGGGAATAGACCCAAATTTTTGGAATTGATAGATTGTGGCCTCACTTAGGAAAGGTCCTTTCAATGGCCAAACTTTGTTGATGCCCATGACAGCCCTAACCCGGCCTGGTTCCCCACAAACCATGTGCTTGTTGTCGTCGTTGGTATTACTAGTAGTCTACCTAGTACAATTATTTCGCTGAAAAAACCAAGTGCGAAGCTTGAGCCTCCCCGAAAGGCAGCGCATAATTAGAGAGAGAAAGAACTGGAGAAATAAGTGCACAGTTAAACAAAGCTAGTCATAACATAATAAATAACCGCCAGGGGAGCCGGAAAAGACTCCCTGTTCCTCACAAATCTCAGAATCAGAATGAACGGATAATCCAATATATTCACATGCCCAGAATGTGGAGCAAAACATACATCTTATAACCATGCAAAGATTGTCGCCACGGCCATTAATATCCCATGCAGTAACTGGGCCGGTTTGTCCATGTCAGCTAAGCTTGCAGGACTTTGGGGTGGCTGGTTCCCTCCAGTGGCCTCTGCCCCAGCGGGTGGAGGCGGAGAAACCGGAGGGGCATCACAAGTGCCAAACGTCGCGTTTGCCTGTTCACATGTCACAAATTACCAAGTCAAACGTTGCAGGTTTGCCTTCTTATTGAAAGCTACTAACTAATGCAAACACCTCTCATTTACATCTCCACATAACCTAATATAGCACCAATTTGTAAACTCGCTATGTTAAAAAGCCATAAACAAGTATGGAAAAGGTGGAGGAAATCAAACCTTGCAATACGCAATGTTGCCACATCCACAAGTCAGATGACCATTGGCTTCATCAACAGCTTCCGGGGCTCCTCCGCCATCACTCCTCTTCAACAACAGTCATCATCAATAAATTTATGAACTATTTTCCCAAGGTGAAGTGCATAAGACAATCAGCAGGATTAAGGATTTGAGAATCCACTTACCAGGTAATAATCAACAGCAATGAAATTTGGCCATCGTTTGCCAGCTGCATCGTAGCAAGTCTTCATCATGTTAAGTAATGGACCCGAATTGTCTGCACAAGCCTGGGATCGATTGGGAGTAGAATGGAAGAAGTTCTGGAGAACCAGGGACCTTGATTTTGTGTTCATGGCTGGTGACTCTGCACGATTTGGACAAGAACCAGACACCATCCCTTCATCTCCATCTGAAATTTTCCCACATAAACAAAACTGGTCTTAAGCTCTGTAGCCAAAAATGAAAACAATAAAAAACACGTTTCTCATTTTAGTCCTAAGATTAAACTCACATTGGTTTTCAACCACATATGTCCACTGGTAAGCAATTCCCTCCGAAGCTTCCTTGTTAGATTTGGAGGTGAAGACGACCAAGCGTTGGTTCTTCTGCGCCATGTCATCGACAGTAGGCCAATCTACGCCGTTCTTGGGCATCCGAGACACAGGGAACATGTACTTGCTGAGGCCAGAAGCTTGGAAGATCTTAGTTAGGCCATTAGGGGATGTGACATAGTCCTCAATGAAGATGGTGACAATTTCTGAGGGATTTTTGTCCAGAAATGATCGAATGTCTTTGAGCACGTTAACGGCAGGTTGCTGGGCACCCAAAGTTAGTGAAGTTAGGAATTTAGGATTGATTGAGAGGCAGAGGAAGATGTTACACCGTGTGAAATATTGAAAAGGGCCTGATTAAGTTCCGAGGATAGAATGAATGAACAGAGTCACGCACTTACGAATGCAGTGAAGTTGTAACATTTGCCTTGAGCAGAGTGACATAGCCATACATCATTTTGAAAGTCATACATGTCCAACATAAGTCCTCGAACTCCATTCTACACACCCAACAACCAAAGGAGAAACAATGTGTCAGAAACATGTTGATCGCGATCTATTCTAAATGGTAGTATTAACTTTTTTTCTTTTGGGTCAAATTTGCAAATTGTTGAATCACAATAGCAACTGTACCGAAGAAATCAATTTGAATATAATTATATTACTTTCTCAAGAGGTGGTGAATATTTTTTAACGAGGGAAGGTAACTGCTGTTTTGTATTGACTCTGCTTTTTTGAAGCTATGAATATCAGTTTCACAGCTAAGAAAATATTATTTTAATGAATCACATGATCCCCACTGTCTGCTATCTCTGTTTTTTTTGGGGGGAGGGGAAAACAGAGAGGATCTGTTTGTTTTCCAATATTAATATTCGTTTCACGACTCATGGCCCCGGAAAAGGGTGGCAAAAAAAAATAAAAAAAAATCGTTCCACGATACACAGATTATAAAGGGGGCAGCGTGTATTCACTATTGTTGGCAAAAAAAGTGTATTCACATTTATCTGTTACCATAAAATCAATAATTAATAATATTGTAAATCCGTGTCTGAACTTGGAATAAAAGAAAAATAAGAGCAACCAGAAATGCATATACTTAAATAAGTATTTAAAAATGCATTTATAAACCATGTCAATTCATTAGTTGGCGAATCCGATGATCACCAACTTTAACAAAAATGGAACTGAAATCGGTTGGTCTCCTTGTTAAGGAGGCTGTTTTATTAATTTCAAGCTGGCGTTATAATAAGAGTGAGTGAGATTAAAAACAGCACATTCCAGATACCTATTCTCCAGAATTTTCAGGAAAAGAAAAAGACCACATTTCTCTTGGTTTAGCGCAGGAAGGGGAAAAAAATAAAAGAAGAAGTACATACTTGGAGTTGAGCGGCAACAGTGTCTTCCTGATTCATAGGAGATATGAGGAAAGAACCGGTGGCCGATCTAGCTCCGGCGAGGGCGTAAGAGTTGTGAGTAGTGAGCCACGAATAGCGATTGAACGCCAAACCTTTCACCTAAACAACCAAAAAAAAAAAAAAGCTTAAAAAACAATTTAATAAAATGAAAATGGAAAATATGATCGACCTTGGTAGCGGGACTCGTAGGCTGGATCCGGGCACATCTGGGTCGAGTATTCTCATTCGCAGGGCACGTCTGACAGCTGAGGGCGGCGTCGCATTTGTTCTGCGATCCACAGGTTTCTCCGATCTGCTACCACACATTAGAAGAGATTAACATCTAGCGGTATAAAACAAGAGGAAGGAGCCGGAAGAAGGAGAAGGACCTTGAGGGCGGAGGAACAGGAAACCAGACATGCGATTACAAGGAGAGAGGTTCGTAAATCACGAGGGCAAACAAAGGCCTGCAGAAAAATGAAAGAGCGAGTGGGAATTCATGAGTGAGAAAAGAGAGGAAATTAAGTGAAAGAGAAGAGAGAGCGTGAACTGGGTTGCCTTCATTGGTTGAGTTTGTGAGTTGAGGCTTCTCCGGTGGAGGAAGAAACAGAGGTGGGAGCTGGTTCTGTTTGTGAGAAACAGAGGTGAAGGAGGAGGAAAGAGTTAAGAGGAAGGAAGATGAGTGAAAGAGACGGACGGGGATTTGGTGAGAGAGGGAATGGGGAGAAGAAAACAGGCGACGTCAGATGTCATAGCCCCATTAGGTAGATTCACCCGCTGGCTTCCCCACTCTCACCCTCTTTCTTGCAACATCCAAAATAGGAATAGGATGCTTGTATTTTTATCATATTGTTGAAGCCGGCCATTGAAGGGGTCGATGGAGTGGTTAACAGTTTTATACTATTGGATTATTAGCTTAAATAATTATTTGTAATATTTAAATCCAAAATATCATTAAATAATTATCTATGCTCAATTACCTTCGTTAATAATTATTTTATAATTTATATTTTTCCCATCACTATGATTTATAATTTATAACTTTAGAAAATGTCAGTTAACCTTTTTTTTAGAAATTAAAGAATTCAAATAAATTATTTAATTGTAGTATATGTTTTGCATGATTATATTATATATCAATTTATAAACTAAACGAATTAATTTAAAAAATAATAAAACTTAATTAGTTTATTTAATATCTCTAAGTTAAAAAGTCAAGCTGTTCTTATAATATTTAAGGAGAGGTAGTATCTTATTTCAAATGATATATATATATATACATATTCCTTGCATATTTGTTGATTTTTCTTCCTTACCCAGTGCTTGTTAGTTATGGAGGTTGGGAAGGTATGAGCTGTGGCTTATAAATATGGATTAAAATTTTTAAAAATAGGGAAAATTATGCAACCATCAGTTTGACTGATTCAATTATGGTTTACCAGTTCAAGTTAAGTTCTCCGTGTCTTGGCCGATTTTCTGGATTTCCAGTTTCCTTTTATAACCATACTAAACATTGGACTGGTTTTCAGTTCAATTTTTCGAACCAGTGATTCGGTCATGTTTAAACAGCACTGTTTTTTATTTTATTTTTCGATTGAAAATGAGAACTCTACACGTGTGTTTGCGCGCTTTTGAAAAATTATACGACCATTACTATGCTCGCACGCTATCTTTTCAACTGCCCAGCATATAAAGTTTATTCTGTGCGGTGAATGATAAAGATATAAAAAATAAATTTATATTTATTTTACCTCGTACTTGAAATTGTTTGAATCATTCTACTATTCATTTATCAAGCGTAAGAAACCACCTTCTGTCCTCACTGATGGGGATTTTCTCCGCGCATGGAACCATCCACTTTTTTTTTTGGGTAGGACCAATATGTCACTGGAATACAGAAACCAGTACTACGTAGCAACGTTATCTAAATACTACCTGTGGTTGTGTGGTATGAATTCCATTATAAAACAGGTCTTATACGTAGTATTTAGCATAGTAATATAATTTATTTACATATTCGATGAAACTTATTGTAATCTTTATTCACATTTATTTGTACACGTTTTAATAGATTTTTTTTTATATCAGAAAGCTGAATACCAACTCTTAAGAATTTTTGGAAGGGAAAAATAGCTATTTTGTATTAGAACATACAAGGATAATTGATTAATGTGACGCGAATAAATGAAAAATTTAACCATAGGTCTTAGTTAAGAAAATTAATAAAAACAGAAAGATCTTGCAAATTTTATATAAGTCTGATTTACAATTACAAGCGAGGCAATGTGGAAATTTGTGTCGTAAATAAATTAGTTCGCCTTAATATGCAAATTTAACTCATAAATACGAATTTTTTCTATATCTGGTTTCTTAAAGATATATGAATAATCTTCTTTAGGTGGCATAGGGAAGAGATTAGAGGGAATAATGGTAGAAAAAGATGAGGTGTGGAGGGAGACATATAATAAGGAATGAAAAATTAAGAAATCAAGTATCCAACGAATGGGAACTTGGATTCGGACACGAACCATGCTTTGTGTGGAAGGAAGGTCAGTATTACACGTCATTTGAACCACCTGCCTCTTTTTCGTATTGATTGGCGCTTCTTATCTGGACGCACACCAAAGTCACCAAACTGTCGCGGTTCCTTCATAAATTTTTTTTAATCGAAGAGAGATGCAGTTATGTACCAAGGATAATACGGGTCTGTTTGGAAATCCATTTGGATATAAAAAAAGCTCATTTGGGGGTTAAAAGCTCCAAAAGCTCATTTGATGTGTTTGGGAAAGCTTTTGGGATGACTAAGCTTATGAAGCAAATGGAGCTTTTATGAGAAGTTCATCCAAGTTACTTCTCTCAACTTTTATGAAAAAAAAAGTCACTTCTGACACTGTCAATCCAAATACAAATTACATCTACAAAGCTCCTTTTTTTCTATATGACTTTTCCAAAAGCTCATCTGCAAAAAAGCTCCTTCTCCACCACTAATCCAAACAGACACTACATCATCTGGTCTTTAGTGTCAGTTGATTTTTCTTAACAGGTTAATAAAATTAAATAAGTACTATCAAAATATTTAGGGTGAATCTTTTAAAAAGAACTTAGAAATTGGAAAATAATAAATAAGATATTTAAAAAAAAAAGATTAGGAATAATTTATCAAGTTTTGATATTTTCTAATCAATTCTTAGTAAAAAATTTAATTTGTTATTTTCTAATTTTCAAATTCTTTTTAAGGGATTCTCCCAAATATCTATATTTATCATTTTTTTTTAAATTAAATTATTTAATTTATAAATTAATATATAATTTAATGACATATAAAAATATGTGTTATGATAAAGTAATTTTATTTAACTTTTTAAAATGGCTCTTGCATTATTATGGATTTATCGTTAAATAAAAAATTCTGATGTCGTTAAATTATGCTGGTCCCTCACATTTTTGGATGATGCAAATTAATTAAACTAGTCCCGTCTTGCGCACTTTCCTCAAAAAAGAACAGATAGTAATGAAAGCCACGCTTCTCTTGCCCCATTTCCTTTTTTCCTCAACGTCGTGGGACCTTTCTTTTCTTTTTTATTTTTCAGCCGAATAAGTGGCACCAT
Organism: Inga oerstediana; assembly: GCA_963210345.1. Lineage (NCBI taxonomy): Eukaryota > Viridiplantae > Streptophyta > Magnoliopsida > Fabales > Fabaceae > Inga > Inga oerstediana. Next base: position 62,517,406 of record OY723409.1, read on the forward strand.
GCTTTTAATTAATGCAATAAATTGTGATAAAAGAGGAACAGCTTCGGCCTACGTCATCGTCCGGATCAGATTCTGCAATAATCTATCCAAATCAAAAAAATAAAAGAGACGCTATGCTATAATTATTTGTACTCTGCAATACAGGTGCAACTTAACACATTTATATTTATATTTAGGTTAAAGTATATTTTTAGTCCTTTAAATTTACATCAGGTATCATTTTAATCCTTTAAATTTATAAGGCATAGTTTTAATCCTTTAATATTAACACCGTCAACTTCCATTAACGGAAAATGCTAACTCAACCAATAAATGCTGAAAAGATGTGTTTTCAACTATTTAATATAATTTTGGTAAAAAAAAAATATTTAGTATAATGATCTTTTGTATCTTAAAATTAAATTAAATTAAGATAAAAAAAAATCTGTGTCTTCCTCCCTTCTCCTCCGCCCTTTTTAATGGTGTCTCTGCAATTACATGGTTCAGAAAAAGTCCAACGAATGGGAGCACCCCCAAATAAATTTTAAACTTTTTTTCTCTACCAGGTCCCTCTCTTTCTCTCTACGAACTGAGAAGGGATAAAAAATAATGGAGGTTTGTGAATTATTGAGTAAAGAGATTAGGAAATGAGAGGAAATAATGAGGGAGAGGGCTTAGATATTAATTTTTGAGTGGAAATAGTACATTTGGTTTGATGCAATGTTGTTTTACAGTTCCTGGTCGGTCCTACAGTTTCGCTCTTCGGAGGCGAATTGGCAGCTAGGTTTTTGGTGTGGGAGAGATGGAAATAACATCATTTGCATCTCTCAAATCAGAAATTTTTTTATCACCAAAAAAAAAAATCAGCAATTTTTGATAGAGAATCAGCAATTTTTGAAATATAAATAATCATTATACTAAATAATGAAAAAAAATATGTTTTGTCAGTATTTAATTGCTGACTTAGCATTTTCTATTAGTAAAAGTTAACGGTGTTAATACTGAAGGACTAAAATTATATTTTATAAATTTAAAGGATTAAAATGATATCTGATACAAATTTAAAGGAGAAAAACTATACTTTAACCTTATATTTATAAATTAATGTGTCGCGTTAATCTCGCATGCTGTATGAACAAACGAAAATATACGGGCCTACGTAACTTTCTTCCTTGAGAAAGGGAGGGACTTGCGGTTCTCCAAAACAATATTTTAGGATGTGTTGACATTGCATTGTAGAGAATAGATGCGAGATTAAAATAATAAATTCTATAAAAAGAGTGATATTGATAAAAATAAAAAATATTCGGAGGATTGTTAAAATTAGAGATTAGAATCACTTTTTTAAATATAAATTTTAAAAAATAAAACACTCTCGCACACAAGCTATTGTGACATCACGTCAGTGGTAGTTTTTTGGATGACAGCTGAATTGAGGGCATTTTTAGCAGGATGCCTTCTAATTAACACTGTCATACTAATAACCTAAAAATTGTTCTCATCTCTCAACAACATTACTGGGGCAGCTTCCCAGTTCTACCCTCTCCAGCCATGGTTTTTCCTTGTTACTTTATTTTTAGATTGAGATAATATTATTGTTGGTTCTTAAACTTCTTACAATTTGATTAAATTTTAATGTTGGTAATGCAGTTTCAAATCATGGTTTTTACTCTTTACTTTTTTTTTTTTTGCCTTCTCTTAGTTCTTAGACGCTATAATTTTATAAGGATTTTGTCTAAATTTGATAAAGTTAAAACTTAAAAGTTAATGTCATTAAGCATAATGATCAAAATCAAAACATTTAAAAGTATCTTGCCAAAAACCAAAAAGAAAATATTTTTCTTATTATATATAAGAATGTAATGAGAATATCAATAGACAGATGAGGCCAAGCTTCAATGAAACTAGCCCATAAGTACATGATGGACTTGTTGACGTTTTATATTCACACACGTCGACGGTGCTTGTTGGGATCAAAATAATGTTTAATTTGATCAATGCTCAATAGCTGTTTTTTTTTGGGGATAAAATGCGACTGGTGAATTAATATACAATAAATGGGATGATTTCAATAAACTGATAAGGCAGTGAAAAAGACGCATATACAAATAGTATATTCATTGATCATGCCATTTGGGCAAATGGAAAAAATAATATTCCACTTATTATCAGAAGGGAAAATGACAGAAAAAACCTAAAGATTAGAAAATTTCTGAATCAGATTTGTTGTCTTATAATTGATAAGATGATAATTACGCTTAATAAGTAATTTACAATCCATTTTATGAAAAATATCTTATTTAAGATTTTACAATTTTCATGTTCTTTTTCTGTTATTTTCCCTTTTAAGAACGATGTAATTTTTTAAAACATTAAGATTATGTTTGGATGGGGAAATAAGTGAGGAGAAAATAAGAGGGAGAGAATTCTAAGAACGAAAATTTCTAAAAATAATGAATAAAATTACTATTTTTAAGAGTTTTCACGTTTAACATTCTTTCCCTGTATTTTTCTCGCCATCTAATAGCTTTAGTACATTCCATTCTGAAGTAGTTCATGTGATGAATTCGGATGTCTATACTTTATGGATCACCAGAAGAGTTTTGAGAAAGCACTCATGAGTTTTAGAACAACCTTGGGCCAGAAAAGTAAGGCTACAGACTAACCCATGAGAATGTTGATTGGATGGAGGAGGACTGGAGATTAAACAACCAGAAACATTCGAAATAAAGGCACGACATATATATATGTATGAATCAAAAATCAATAACGTACAAGAACTGAACAAAAGGCACAAAAGTGAACTAGTGGCTAAAAATATTGAATCAGTGAAAAATGGAATGAATGAACACTAGATGGGGCCAAAAATTACCAAGGGAAGAACGAAAAAAGTGTAACCCAGCCATGTCGTGTGGAAGACATGAAAGTTGCTAATGCCAAAATAAGAGCAGCAGATTGCAGCAAGTAGGCGGGTTCGATGCCTCTGGAATTGGAAGAAGGCTGGCCTCCTCCATCACCCACGGCAGCCGGTGGCGGTGGAGATATCACAGGCACGTCGCACGTCCCAAATGTGGCATTTGCCTGCTCGTAAATCCAACCAAACTCATTTTAAAATAGCAATTTCCCAAAAGAGAAAGTATTTTACTTGTGATCATCACATATTTTAATATATAACCTTGCAATAGGCGATGTTATCACAGCCGCAAGTGAGATGACCATTGGCCTCATCAACAGCTTCTGGGGATCCTCCCCCATCACTCCTCTACAGTTAAGAAATATGTGGATCAACATATACATTCCCTCCAATTCTTAATATAAGACATATATTTATCTAATTTAATTGGATTAAAAAAATAAATTAAGTTAGTTAACATGGCAAATATTTTTTAAAATATTCTATTTATCTTCTTTATTTCCTACTTTTCCTATATTAACGGTGATCAAATTTGGACAACGTACCTGATAGAAATCGACGGCTATGAAATTCGGCCACCGATTGCCGGATGACTGATGGCAAGTGTTCATCATGCTGAGCAGTGGCGCTGAATTGTTGGCGCAGGAATCCGCCGCAGCAGGGTCTGTCGGAAAATAGTTTACCAGGACCAGTGACTTGGATTTGCTGTCCATGGCCGACGACTCTGCGCGATTCCGACATGATCCAGCTGTCATTCCATCATCCCCGTACTGGCTTTCAACGACGTAGTTCCAGACGTAAGCAATGCCCTCGGAAGCTTCTTTGGATGATTTGGAAGTGAAAATAAGGAGGCGCTGGTTTTGACCGACCATGTCGTCGACGGTGGGCCAGTTAGCGCCATTCTTGGGCATTCGGGAGAGAGGGAATAAGTAGTTGGAGAGGCCAGAAGAGTTGAAGACATTGGTGAGGCCATTGGAAGAGGTCAC